>VLTN01000031.1:0-423728 GCA_008330645.1 Cafeteria roenbergensis
ATGAAGACGAGCGGTGCAAGCGGTGCTCCACCAGCTCTCCGGACAGCCTCGCCAAGGGAGCCTTTCTGAGACACGGATGTCCCTCCAAGAAGTGGGTGCAGTGGTACATCAAGGCGCTGCTCCGGCAGTGCACCTTCGGCGAGGCCTTTGCCGCGGACAAACTGCGGCAGCGCAAGGCGGTGAGCGATCACGTGCCGGTGGCGCTCGAGCCCACCTTGCAGCATGGCACCATGGCAGCGGCGGCGTCCCTGGCGGGTGCTGGGCGCAGAGGCAACGCGGAGGGCCACCCGACCGTCGAGCAAGCGGCGGGAATAAGGGTGCAGCTCACCACGGTAGCGGCCCTGAAGGCGTATCTGCGGCGCCAAAACGGCACTTCCGCCAAGGACCTGGCGAAGAGCATGGCGTCGGCGGGCACCGTCGCGCAGGACAGGGAGACGCTGGAGGCATTGGTGGACCTGCACCCGAGCGAGGAGGAGGTGGTCGACGGCACAGTGGAGGGAGAAGCGCCGGACCTCACCGACTCCGAGCTCCGGGAAATGGTGTCGGCGGCGATCCAGTCGATGCCGCACAAGAAGGCCGTGGGCCCGGACGGCATGGTCGCGAAGCAGCTGGAGAACATCGCCGAGAAGGACCTGGAGGCGCTCGTGTCATTTGTCCGAAGGGCGTTGAGGAACGACCTCTCTGCCGAGGAGCGCAGGGTCCTCGGGTCGTCAACCCTGATGGCGATCCCCAAGGGCAACGGCAAGATCAGGCCGGTGGCCATGGTCTCGGGCCTGGGCAAGCTGGTGGGCAAGGTGGTGAACACCATCCTGGGAAAGCACGGACTGCTGGACCAGCTGCGCTTCCAGTTCCTGGGCTGCCGAGACGGGTCGTGCAGGCTGGTCCATGCTGTCCGCACCGCGTTCGAGGAGGGGAGGAGCCAAAACGGTGGTGGTAGCGTTGGACATGGCCAACGCCTACAACTCCGTCTCCAGGCGCGCGATGATCGAGGAGGTGCGGCGGTTGGACGAGAAGCTCGTGCCGGCGGTGCTGGCGCTGTACGGCTCGTCCAGCCCGCTCCTCTTTGCCACGGACGAGGGCGAGGTCTTTGAGCTGAAGTCCAACAGGGGCGTGCGTCAAGGCGACCCGGCAGCGGGCGCACTGTTTGCGATCGCAGTGCACCCCCTGGTGGACGAGGTGAGGCGCGCCTTCCCAGATGTGCTCATCTTGCAGATGGCCGACGACACGACGCTGGTGGGCCCGAGGAGGAGCGCCTTCAAGGCAGCCCAGATGCTGGCCGAGCGGCTCAGCACGGTGGGGCTGCGGATGAACACCAGCAAGACCCAGGTGCTGTGCAAACGTGGACAGCGCGAGGAAACCAAAGCCAGAATTCAGCGGGAGATGAAGCGGAGTAGGGACGATCCAGGGTCCCCACCCTCGGTGCTGGAGGGGTGCCACCTCACCGAACGGAGCGTGGCGGTGCTGCAGTGTCCTGTGGGGGAGGACCTCTCACCGGAGGTGGCTCTAGAGCAGTCGATGAAGCGACTAGAGAAGGAGTTCGGGCCGGCGGCGGAGCGCCTGCTCGCGGGCATCGAGGTCTGCGGGCTCAAGCGGGCGCACCACCTACTGCTGTCAGTGCTCGGACAGAAGTTCAGCTACCTGCACAGAGCAGCGGGTGCGGCGGCGGGCCAGGAGCTGGCGGTGTTCCATGCGGCGCTGCTGGCCAACCTGGCGGCAGTGGCGCACAAGACGGAGCTGGATGCGATCGGCCACGCGCTCTCGGACGAGATGTGCACGGTGACCGAGGACGGCTTCCGTGAGGCCATGTCCAAGGCCATCGAGGCGCTTGTTCGGGGGCTGCCGGACGAGCACGCAAGGCGGGAGGCGTGGTGGGCGCTCCTGGGCCGGGAAGCCGACGGTGTGACTCGGCTCGCATCGGCAGCGTCCAACCCGGCCTTGAAGAAGGGAGGCTACGCTCAGATGAGGCTGGCAAAGATGCTGAGCAAGGGCTGCAAAGCCGGGGGCATGGGCCTGCCTGGCGTGGCGCAGTTCCGCTTCGAAGCGACAGCGGGCTTCATCGAGGCCGTTCGGGACATGCGGAAAGGGCGGTTCGAGATGGCACCACCGCCGGAGGAGGCCCTCGACGGACCCGGCACTGGTGGAGGCGGAGGAGAGCCAGCGTCGGGGAGTGGTGCCGGAGCGGGACCAGCCAACGCCGGCGAGGCGGAAGCGGAGGATGAGTCGGGTGCGGCGGCTGCTGCAGCGGGCGGCACGCCGTGGGTGGACCACCCGGCGGTCGGAGAGAGCGAGTCCAAGGAGGACTGCGAGGAGGGGCCGGCGCACGGGCAGCAGCTTGCAGGTACGCTGGACGGCTGGCTCGTCAGCGGTACGGGGGGAGCGGCTGAACCGGGGCATCAGCCAACACCGACAAGCGGAGGCCAGACGGTCGGCGGAGGTGCGGCTGCCGCCAGCGCGGCGGGAGCGGCGACCGAGATGACGACGGGCGGCGGCGGCGCAGCGGCAGCTAGTGCGGCTGGCGCTCCAACCGGCCAAGAGACATCTGATGCCGCACAGCCGAGAGCGGATGCGGCACAGGTCTACTCGGTCAGGCGAACGCCGGCGATCGGGTTGGCCAGGGACGGACCCGACGCGGACGCGGACGGCAACGACCCCAACTGGAAGGGCATCTCGCTCAAGAAACTCGTGATGCGGGCGCTGAGGCGCTCAGACCGCAGCGATGCGACCAAGGAGGTGGGCGACATCCTGCTGCGATGCGAGGAGGTCGCCAAGGGAGCTTACCGGGACTACGAGCGGGACAGCAAGGAGTACAAGGACGCCTGCACCGAGGCACGGTACTTCAGGCCGGACAAGGACTGCGTCGTGGGCAAGGAGGCCGACCTTCATGCCGCCAGGGTGACGAAGCGCTACCAGCTGGCGCATGTGTGGAGGTCGGACATCGCGGGGGCTGTCGAGGGCCTGGAAGAGCTGCGCGCCGAGATCGAGGAGCTGGCGCTGGAGGCGATGATGGAGCTCAGATCTGACGACGAGTCGTCGGATGACATGGAGGCAACTGCAAACCTGGTGGAGGAGTTCATCAGGGCCTGCAAGGGAGCCCGCTGCCTGGCCGCAGCGACAGGGTTCGAGGGCTTCTTGCCCGACACCCTGGGTAAGCTGCCGGGCGAGCTGAAGGCCAAGCTCCGCAAGTGCCTGTACGGCGACGGGGTGACGGCGCGGGCGAACGAGCAGACCGAGGCGCCCTGGCAGCGCAAGATGGTGCTGCACCACGACGACATGCTGCGCATCAAGCACGAGTGTGTCTTCCTGCGCCGGCTGGCCAAGGCGCGCAGGGCCTGCACAGCACGCTGCAGGGCCGAGGCGCTGGCCAAGGGCACGCCGGAGAAGCGTGTCGCCAACATCGACGACCCGGCCATGCTGCGCGTCATGAGCGACCTGGTCGCGTTCCGAGAGGCGTGCGTGCCGGGAACGCACTACTGGCTCCGCAACACGATGATGGGGCCCCGCGGGCTCACAGACGAGGAGTTCGCGGTGGTCACCCGCTACCGCATCGGAGCCTCCGAGGCCGACCACGTGGTGCCGGACGGCGTGTCGATCAACTGCGCGTGCGTGCAGCGGGACACCACCGCGAGAGGCACCGTCCACATCGGCGGGGTCTCCGGCGTGGCACATCACCTGGCGCGCTGCCGCTGCGGCAAGGGCTCCACCATCCGGGCGCACAACGACGTCCGCGACGTCCTGCACGCGGCGGTGCGCTCGGCGGGGCTGCAGTCGGTGGTGGAGCCCTCCAGCTGGCAGGACGGGCAGACGCGCTTCGGGTCCCAGCCGGGGTCCAGCGAGGCCGCGCGCAAGCGACCGGACCTGCGGGTGCACGTCGACTTCGAGACCACCTGTCTCGTCGACGTGCAGATCACCTCGGCGGTGAGCAAGTCCTACGTGACGCAGGGCCTGCAGAACATGGACGCCTTTCTCGAGCGCCGTGAGAATGACAAGATGAGGGAGTACAAGAAGAGCTCAGCTACAAAGGACAACTTGAGCTCCATTGTGCCCTTCGTCATCACGACCACGGGACGCATGGGACCGGCGGCCTTCGCCTTCCTCAAGAAGGTGGCGGACACGGCCTTCGGCGACCGGCCGAGGGAGCGTGCGCGCTGGGCCTTCCGCTGGCTGTCGAGGCTGAACGAGGTCATCGCCAAGGGACTGGCGACCCAGCTGATCGGGCAGACGCAGTACCTGCGACAGCAGGTGGAGCGTTTGCGGTGAGCAGGGGCGGCTGAGTGACGACTCGAGGCAGTGTGATGGGAGTGATCTGGGACTTGAGACTTGGGATTGCGGGTTTGGCGCGGTTTGTGATTCATCGGTGATGGAGTTGCTGGATTGGTGATTGGTGAGTCTGTGAATCGAGTGTGTGGCATGGTTACGCGAGTTTTCGACCCCCCCCAACGATGTTCATCTCGAGGAGGTCGCCAAGGGAGCCTACCGGGACTACGAGCGGGACAGCAAGGAGTACAAGGACGCCTGCACCGAGGCACGGTACTTCAGGCCGGACAAGGACTGCGTCGTGGGCAAGGAGGCCGACCTTCATGCCGCCAGGGTGAAGAAGCGCTACCAGCTGGCGCACGTGTGGAGGTCGGACATCGCGGGGGCTGTCGAAGGCTTGGAAGAGCTGCGCGCCGAGATCGAGGAGCTGGCGCTGGAGGCGATGATGGAGCTCGGATCTGACGACGAGTCGTCGGATGACATGGAGGCAACTGCAAACCTGGTGGAGGAGTTCATCAGGGCCTGCAAGGGAGCCCGCTGCCTGGCCGCAGCGACAGGGTTCGAGGGCTTCTTGCCCGACACCCTGGGTAAGCTGCCGGGCGAGCTGAAGGCCAAGCTCCGCAAATGCCTGTACGGCGACGGGGTGACGAGGCTGGCGAACGAGCAGACCGAGGCGCCCTGGCAGCGCAAGATGGTGCTACACCACGATGACATGCTGCGCATCAAGCACGAGTGCGTCTTCCTGCGCCGTCTGGCCAAGGCGCGCAGGGCCTGCACAGCACGCTGCAGGGCCGAGGCGCTGGCCAAGGGCACGCCGGAGAAGCGTGTCGCCAACATCGACGACCCGGCCATGCTGCGCGTCATGAGCGACCTGGTCGCGTTCCGAGAGGCGTGCGTGCCGGGAACGCACTACTGGCTCCGCAACACGATGATGGGACCCCGCGGGCTCACAGACGAGGAGTTCGCGGTGGTGGAACGCTACCGCATCGGAGCCTCCGAGGCCGACCACGTGGTGCCGGACGGCGTGTCGATCAACTGCGCGTGCGTGCAGCGAGACACCACCGCGAGAGGCACCGTCCACATCGGCGGGGTCTCCGGCGTGGCGCATCACCTAGCGCGCTGCCGCTGCGGCAAGGGCTCCACCATCCGGGCGCACAACGACGTCCGCGACGTCCTGCACGCGGCGGTGCGCTCGGCGGGGCTGCAGTCGGTGGTGGAGCCCTCCAGCTGGCAGGACGGGCAGACGCGCTTTGGATCCCAGCCGGGGTCCAGCGAGGCCGCGCGCAAGCGACCGGACCTGCGGGTGCACGTCGACTTCGAGACCACCTGTCTCGTCGACGTGCAGATCACCTCGGCGGTGAGCAAGTCCTACGTGACGCAGGGCCTGCAGAACATGGACGCCTTTCTCGAGCGCCGTGAGAATGACAAGATGAGGGAGTACAAGAAGAGCTCAGCTACAAAGGACAACATGAGCTCCATTGTGCCCTTCGTCATCACGACCACGGGACGCATGGGACCGGCGGCCTTCGCCTTCCTCAAGAAGGTGGCGGACACGGCCTTCGGCGACCGGCCGAGGGAGCGTGCGCGCTGGGCCTTCCGCTGGCTGTCGAGGCTGAACGAGGTCATCGCCAAGGGACTGGCGACCCAGCTGATCGGGCAGACGCAGTACCTGCGACAGCAGGTGGAGCGTTTGCGGTGAGCAGGGGCGGCTGAGTGGCGACTCGAGGCAGTGTGATGGGAGTGATCTGGGCTTGGGACTTGGGATTGTGGGTTTGGCGCGGTTTGTGACTCATCGGTGATGGAGTTGCTGGATTGGTGATTGGTGAGTCTGTGAATCGAGTGTGTGGTATGGTTACGCGAGTTTTCGACCCCCCCCAACGATGTTCACCTCAGGAGGCAACGAGATGCCACTCTCTGACGGAGAGAGGGCGTGTGGGGACGGGCGGTGCAAGCGGTGCTCCACCAGCTCTCCGGACAGCCTCGCCAAGGGAGCCTTTCTGAGACACGGATGTCCCTCCAAGAAGTGGGTGCAGTGGTACATCAAGGCGCTGCTCCGGCAGTGCACCTTCGGCGAGGCCTTTGCCGCGGACAAACTGCGGCAGCGCAAGGCGGTGAGCGAGCACGTGCCGGTGGCGCTCGAGCCCACCTTACAGCATGGCACCATGGCAGCGGCGGCGTCCCTGGCGGGTGCTGGGCGCAGAGGCAACGCGGAGGGCCACCCGACCGTCGAGCAAGCGGCGGGAATAAGGGTGCAGCTCACCACGGTAGCGGCCCTGAAGGCGTATCTGCGGCGTCAAAACGGCACTTCCGCCAAGGACCTGGCGAAGAGCATGGCGTCGGCGGGCACCGTCGCGCAGGACAGGGAGACGCTGGAGGCGTTGATGAACCTGCACCCGAGCGAGGAGGAGGTGGTCGACGGCACAGTGGAGGGAGAAGCGCCGGACCTCACCGACTCCGAGCTCCGGGAAATGGTGTCGGCGGCGATCCAGTCGATGCCACACAAGAAGGCCGTGGGCCCGGACGGCATGGTCGCGAAGCAGCTGGAGAACATCGCCGAGAAGGACCTGGATGCGCTCGTGTCATTTGTCCGAAGGGCGTTGAGGAACGACCTCTCTGCCGAGGAGCGCAGGGTCCTCGGGTCGTCAACCCTGATGGCGATTCCCAAGGGCAACGGCAAGATCAGGCCGGTGGCCATGGTCTCGGGCCTGGGCAAGCTGGTGGGCAAGGTGGTGAACACCATCCTGGGAAAGCACGGACTGCTGGACCAGCTGCGCTTCCAGTTCCTGGGCTGCCGAGACGGGTCGTGCAGGCTGGTCCATGCTGTCCGCACCGCGTTCGAGGAGGGAGGAGCCAAAACGGTGGTGGTAGCGTTGGACATGGCCAACGCCTACAACTCCGTCTCCAGGCGCGCGATGATCGAGGAGGTGCGGCGGTTGGACGAGAAGCTCGTGCCGGCGGTGCTGGCGCTGTACGGCTCGTCCAGCCCGCTCCTCTTTGCCACGGACGAGGGCGAGGTCTTTGAGCTGAAGTCCAACAGGGGCGTGCGTCAAGGCGACCCGGCAGCGGGCGCACTGTTTGCGATCGCAGTGCACCCCCTGGTGGACGAGGTGAGGCGCGCCTTCCCAGATGTGCTCATCTTGCAGATGGCCGACGACACGACGCTGGTGGGCCCGAGGAGGAGCGCCTTCAAGGCAGCCCAGATGCTGGCCGAGCGGCTCAGCACGGTGGGGCTGCGGATGAACGCCGACAAGACCCAGGTGCTGTGCAAACGTGGACAGCGCGAGGAAACCAAAGCCAGAATTCAGCGGGTGATGAAGCGGAGTAGGGACGATCCAGGGTCCCCACCCTCGGTGCTGGAGGGGTGCCACCTCACCGAACGGAGCGTGGCGGTGCTGCAGTGTCCTGTGGGGGAGGACCTCTCACCGGAGGTGGCTCTAGAGCAGTCGATGAAGCGACTAGAGAAGGAGTTCGGGCCGGCGGCGGAACGCCTGCTCGCGGGCATCGAGGTCTGCGGGCTCAAGCGGGCGCACCACCTACTGCTGTCAGTGCTCGGACAGAAGTTCAGCTACCTGCACAGAGCAGCGGGTGCGGCGGCGGGCCAGGAGCTGGCGGTGTTCCATGCGGCGCTGCTGGCCAACCTGGCGGCAGTGGCGCACAAGACGGAGCTGGATGCGATCGGCCACGCGCTCTCGGACGAGATGTGCACGGTGACCGAGGACGGCTTCCGTGAGGCCATGTCCAAGGCCATCGAGGCGCTTGTTCGGGGGCTGCCGGACGAGCACGCAAGGCGGGAGGCGTGGTGGGCGCTCCTGGGCCGGGAAGCCGACGGTGTGACTCGGCTCGCATCGGCAGCGTCCAACCCGGCCTTGAAGAAGGGAGGCTACGCTCAGATGAGGCTGGCAAAGATGCTGAGCAAGGGCTGCAAAGCCGGGGGCATGGGCCTGCCTGGCGTGGCGCAGTTCCGCTTCGAAGCGGCAGCGGGCTTCATCGAGGCCGTTCGCGACATGCGGAAAGGGCGGTTCGAGATGGCACCACCGCCGGAGGAGGCCCTCGACGGACCCGGCACTGGTGGAGGCGGAGGAGAGCCAGCGTCGGGGAGTGGTGCCGGAGCGGGACCAGCCAGCATCGGCGAGGCGGAAGCGGAGGATGAGTCGGGTGCGGCGGCTGCTGCAGCGGGCGGCACGCCGTGGGTGGACCACCCGGCGGTCGGAGAGAGCGAGTCCAAGGAGGACTGCGAGGAGGGGCCGGCGCACGGGCAGCAGCTTGCAGGTACGCTGGACGGCTGGCTCGTCAGCGGTACGGGGGGAGCGGCTGAACCGGGGCATCAGCCAACACCGACAAGCGGAGGCCAGACGGTCGGCGGAGGTGCGGCTGCCGCCAGCGCGGCGGGAGCGGCGACCGAGATGACGACGAGCGGCGGCGGCGCAGCGGCAGCTAGTGCGGCTGGCGCTCCAACCGGCCAAGAGACATCTGATGCCGCACAGCCGAGAGCGGATGCGGCACAGGTCTACTCGGTCAGGCGAACGCCGGCGATCGGGTTGGCCAGGGACGGACCCGACGCGGACGCGGACGGCAACGACCCCAACTGGAAGGGCATCTCGCTCAAGAAACTCGTGATGCGGGCGCTGAGGCGCTCAGACCGCAGCGATGCGACCAAGGAGGTGGGCGACATCCTGCTGCGATGCGAGGAGGTCGCCAAGGGAGCTTACCGGGACTACGAGCGGGACAGCAAGGAGTACAAGGACGCCTGCACCGAGGCACGGTACTTCAGGCCGGACAAGGACTGCGTCGTGGGCAAGGAGGCCGACCTTCATGCCGCCAGGGTGAAGAAGCGCTACCAGCTGGCGCATGTGTGGAGGTCTGACATCGCGGGGGCTGTCGAGGGCCTGGAAGAGCTGCGCGCCGAGATCGAGGAGCTGGCGCTGGAGGCGATGATGGAGCTCAGATCTGACGACGAGTCGTCGGATGACATGGAGGCAACTGCAAACCTGGTGGAGGAGTTCATCAGGGCCTGCAAGGGAGCCCGCTGCCTGGCCGCAGCGACAGGGTTCGAGGGCTTCTTGCCCGACACCCTGGGTAAGCTGCCGGGCGAGCTGAAGGCCAAGCTCCGCAAGTGCCTGTACGGCGACGGGGTGACAGCGCGGGCGAACGAGCAGACCGAGGCGCCCTGGCAGCGCAAGATGGTGCTGCACCACGACGACATGCTGCGCATCAAGCACGAGTGTGTCTTCCTGCGCCGTCTGGCCAAGGCGCGCAGGGCCTGCACAGCACGCTGCAGGGCCGAGGCGCTGGCCAAGGGCACGCCGGAGAAGCGTGTCGCCAACATCGACGACCCGGCCATGCTGCGCGTCATGAGCGACCTGGTCGCGTTCCGAGAGGCGTGCGTGCCGGGAACGCACTACTGGCTCCGCAACACGATGATGGGACCCCGCGGGCTCACAGACGAGGAGTTCGCGGTGGTCACCCGCTACCGCATCGGAGCCTCCGAGGCTGACCACGTGGTGCCAGACGGCGTGTCGATCAACTGCGCGTGCATGCAGCGAGACACCACCGCGAGAGGCACCGTCCACATCGGCGGGGTCTCGGGCGTGGCACATCACCTGGCGCGCTGCCGCTGCGGCAAGGGCTCCACCATCCGGGCGCACAACGACGTTCGCGACGTCCTGCACGCGGCGGTGCGCTCGGCGGGGCTACAGTCGGTGGTGGAGCCCTCCAGCTGGCAGGACGGGCAGACGCGCTTCGGGTCCCAGCCGGGGTCCAGCGAGGCCGCGCGCAAGCGACCGGACCTGCGGGTGCACGTCGACTTCGAGACCACCTGTCTCGTCGACGTGCAGATCACCTCGGCGGTAAGCAAGTCCTACGTGACGCAGGGCCTGCAGAACATGGACGCCTTTCTCGAGCGCCGTGAGAATGACAAGATGAGGGAGTACAAGAAGAGCTCAGCTACAAAGGACAACTTGAGCTCCATTGTGCCCTTCGTCATCACGACCACGGGACGCATGGGACCGGCGGCCTTCGCCTTCCTCAAGAAGGTGGCGGACACGGCCTTCGGTGATCGGCCGAGGGAGCGTGCGCGCTGGGCCTTTCGCTGGCTGTCGAGGCTGAACGAGGTCATCGCCAAGGGACTGGCGACCCAGCTGATCGGGCAGACGCAGTACCTGCGACAGCAGGTGGAGCGTTTGCGGTGAGCAGGGGCGGCTGAGTGGCGACTCGAGGCAGTGTGATGGGAGTGATCTGGGACTTGAGACTTGGGATTGCGGGTTTGGCGCGGTTTGTGATTCATCGGTGATGGAGTTGCTGGATTGGTGATTGATGAGTCTGTGAATCGAGTGTGTGGCATGGTTACGCGAGTTTTCGACCCCCCCCAACGATGTTCATCATAGCTCAGCTACAAAGGACAACTTGAGCTCCATTGTGCCCTTCGTCATCACGACCACGGGACGCATGGGACCGGCGGCCTTCGCCTTCCTCAAGAAGGTGGCGGACACGGCCTTCGGTGATCGGCCGAGGGAGCGTGCGCGCTGGGCCTTCCGCTGGCTGTCGAGGCTGAACGAGGTCATCGCCAAGGGACTGGCGACCCAGCTGATCGGGCAGACGCAGTACCTGCGGCAGCAGGTGGAGCGTATGCGGTGAGCAGGGGCGGCTGTGTGGTGACTCGAGGCAGTGTGATGGCAGGGATCTGGGATTTGAGACTTGGGATTGTGGGTTTGGCGCGGTTTGTGATTCATCGGTGATGGCGTTGCTGGATTGGTGATTGGTGAGTCTGTGAATCGAGTGTGTGGCATGGTTTTGCGAGCTTTTGACCCCCCCCAACGATGTTCATCTGTTCTGCCTGGGAGTGATCTGGGACTTGAGACTTGGGATTGCGGGTTTGGAGCGGTTTGTGATTCATCGGTGATGGAGTTGCTGGATTGGTTTTTGATGAGTCTGTGAATCGAGTGTGTGGTATGGTTACGCGAGTTTTCGACCCCCCCCAACGATGTTCATTCAAACGCCCTGTTACTCGTCCTTGCACAGAATATTGTTATAACGACCTGTATTTGCTTCGTATTTGGTACTGGGATACCCACGGCGTCGACGATCTACGGGTTATCACGACAGTTCGTGATTATCATCGGATGAGTGTTGAGAATCGATCAACAATTTCCATTACAACCGAAGATGGAAACATCATGAATGCCCCATTCAACATCTTAGAGTATATGAGATTCAGGATTGTTTTTGACATGGAGAAAAAATTTGTCCTGAAACGTCGAGAAAAGGATGGTGCTCTGACTCGGGACATGACCTTCACAGATTTTGAGATTTCAGGACATGGCAGTGCGCTGATTGTAACTGACGAAGACCTGGACAGAGTAGCGTTCCCGTACCACATTTTGTCTTTGGGTTACTATCACAAGAAGACGGTGAGAAAGGAGCCTGGAGAGACCTTTTCGCATCGTGAGGTGCTAGATGCCCTGTTTGAACTGGAGGAGTATGAACGTGTAGATATCCCTCGCTTTAACGAAAAATTCTTCCATGGTTTGTATTACGAGCCTGCACACGGCATGTATGTTCCGTGTTGGGGAGAAAAAGGCTAAAATGTATGTGCAAGATGATAAGAGCCGCTGCCCGGATAATACATTTTACTATAGAGAAAAAAGATAAAAGGGGCACCTCCCACTAATCCTCAAAATGCTCCCACAGAGCAATAATACCCGAAATTGCACTGAACCCATGGGGGGTACCCCATGGGTTTCAACCAATTATTGCAAAAATCGCTGTACAGCATGGGGGATAATTACCCGTTGACTTTTTTGGCAACATTGGATAATTTTTAGCAGGCAATGCTTGCTGAGAATTTCCCAGGTACTTATCGACGTCGATAAGTACTATACATACATTTTGTTTACCCGCTGACTTTTTTGGCAACATTGGATAATTTTTATCCCGTAATGCTTGCTGGGAATTTTCAGGTACTTATAGGTACTTATCGACGTCGATAAGTACTATACACATATTTTGGCAAATATATTTCGCTGTTTTCAATATATTCAGAGAAAAATCACTGTTATAGTTTAATATATTTCTGGATATGATGATATTTCAGCGCGGCCAAAAATGTGTGTATAGTACTATACACACATTTTTGGCCGCGCTGAAATATCATCATATCCAGAAATATATTAAACTATAACAGCAACAGCTCCACCGTGTCCTTGCGGCCCCTTGCTGTCATCATCAGTAGCGCAGTAGCGCCATCCTGCGAGCACGCATGCTTGTACGACACCGTACATCGAAGTACCGTCACTGACGTCCAGCCAGCCCCTCCAGCAAGGCCTCCCACGCCAGCACGCGGCATGAGCCCGACAACTTGACGCCTCGACGCCATTGCGGTCCACGGCCAAAAGAGTGACGCCGGCCGCGGTCCGTCGCACAGTGTGGCACAATCTCGGCGCTCACGCGGCCCTTGGCCTGCACGTCGGCGCCGCAATGCACCAGCAGCTCCACCGTTTCCTTGTGGCCCCGCCGGGCAGCCGCAACAAGCGCCGTATCGCCATACTGCGAGAACGCCCGCTCGCACCGCACCGCACATCGACGTCCCGTCACCGCCTTCCAGACAGCCCCTGAAGCATGACCCCCCACGCCGGCAAGCGACACGAGCACGGCTCCCTGACGCCTCGACGCCATCACGGTCGCCGGCCCGCTAGTGACACCCAACGCTGTCCATTGCACAGTGTAGCACCATCGGAGCTCTCACGCGGCCCTTGGCCTCCAGGTCGGCGCCTCGGTCCAGCAGCAGCTCCACAGTGTCCGTGTGGCCACGCTCTGCCGCAGCCAACAGCGCTGTGGAGCCTCCCTGCGAGGACCCATGTCCCGATTACGCACGGCCCACCACCGCCTAGCAGCCCTCTCGACACATCACCGGCGCCGCCGCTTTGTCGACTCACGTCCCCAGGCCGTCTTGTGTCTGGCTCCGAGCACCTGCTCCTCGCGGCTCGCCCGCGGTCATTGGCACAGACCGCCAGCAGCCTGCTCGCTGAGCAACTCTCTGTCCTGCTCGGTGAGCACGATGGCTTGGGGGCACCACGCCGTGGCACCAAAAGCTCACCTGTTTGAAATTTCTCCAGTCGACAGGCGCGCCCGCGTCGAGCAGACTTCTTGCTTCGGCGGTGTTCCCTCCCTTCGCCGCCTCCCAGTGGGCAGCCCCCATTGCTTCCGCGTCTACTGCAGGCGCTGCCATGTCCTCAGCTTGGAGGGGTGGCGGGCGAGTGCGAGTTTGGCGAGGCGCCAGGCTCCGCGTTGGGTTTTTGCTTGCCTCTGCCTTGGCCAGCTGCTGGGTTGCAGCCGCTTTGCGTTGCACTGACGAGCTCAGTTTGTGGCTGCCCGCAACCCAACTTCGATACCGCAAGGGATCCGACTTCGTCCTGTCCCTGCGGCTGGCGGGGAGCTGAGCTTGGCACTCACAGCCAATATTGCACTTGCCGCAAATGTGCCGGATGCAGATCCCCAGGAGAGCTGCAGCGGGCCGCCTGCGCACAGCCACCGCTTGCCGGCGCAATTCGTGACTGCCTGCCCGGCGAGGGCAAGCCGTGCCGTGCTCCTTGGCGCCGGGCGCGAAGTGGCCGCTCCAGGGGTCCACATGGCAGGCAGCCAGGCCGCCATCGCGGCGTTGCTTGCGCGCATGGCTTTCCCCGAGTTCAACGACATTGTCTTTGCCGGTGAGCACTTTCCGGAGGTGATATGCGCGAATGCGCGTTGCGGGAGCGAGCGCTGGCTGGTCCCTCTCGGGAGGATTGGGGGGGGAACGCATCCGCTGCGGCAAGGCCGACTGCAACCTGGGCGCCGGCCGAGGCGTCAATGGCACAATGCAGCCGTCTGCCCCGGCAGCTGCACGAGGGTGGCCTCCGCAGGTTCACGACATCAGCTATCGTTCCGCCCCTCAGTAGCCATCTGCGCTGTCCGCTCTCCACCTTGCCACTGTGCGCCGATTCCAACAAGCCTGCTGCGTGTGTTAAGTTTGCCTCGTTGCGAGCGCAGAGAGCTCGGAACGCGCGCTGCCCGGCCTCGTCGAGTGCCGCGCCCGTGTCCGCGGCAACTTCCTTTGGTTCCAGCCCATTTACAGTGACAAGCCCTTTGCCTTGGCGCTCGGGCCGCGCTCGGTGATCCGCGAGGCGTCGCCTGCAGTGCTGGCGGCGGCGGCCGCGCGGCGACCGCCTCCCAAGCCGCAGGCCCCCGCGCCTCGCGGCGTGCTGCCCCGGGGCGTGGGCCACTTCGGCGTCGTTGTGCAGCCCGAGTCCTCCTCCCCTTCCGGCAGCAGGGTCGTTGCGCTTCCGACGCTGGAAGCGGCTCTGTCGTTTCGCGCCGCGGCTGAGGGCGTGGTGCGCGTCCTCAGGGGCGACGGGTCGCTCCCGCAGCAGCCGCCCCCCCCAGGCATGCCGCGGCTTGCTGCGGTTCCAACCCACGCGGCGCTGGATGTGATTTGGGAGTCCCCGCCGGCGTCAGGCCGGTGTGACGAGCGGCTGGTTGCGCACTGCGCCCGGGTGGCCATACTGCCCCATCTGCAGCGCGGCAGCCAGAGCCCTTCCAGAACGTCGCTCGCCGCCGCTCTCCGGGCGCTCGGCCCGGCGGACCGCTGGGCCGTCACGGCCTCGGCAGGCCCCGCCGGGCCGGCGCCCGACTCGCTCGTGCCGGGCGCTGTCGTCCAGGTGGAGCTTCCACGGTGCGACGCCGGCCAGCCCAGCCCTCGTGGCGCGGCGGGCGCGCCCCTCCCCGCTCCTGACTGCACGGTGCGCGCCGATTCTGGGGGCGGCGCTGCAGGCGCCGGCGGACCGCCCTGGGGTGACGCTGCGTTCGTGTCCACCTTCGCGCAGGGGGGGCTGCGGCTGCGGGGGCTGCGCCCCGGAACCGTCGTGGTGGTGGCAGCGTCCGTGCGCAACCCCCGCGGCTGGAGCGGATGGGCGGTCGGCCCCGCCGTCGGCACGGCACGCCGCCCCTTGTTGCCGCCACCACCGCCTCGGCCCGACACGGGCTGCCGCTTCATCGACACGCTGCGGTTTCAAGACGTCAGATGGGATGCCATGGACTGGAAAGATCACCCGGACAGGGCGCTGGCAGCGGGCATCGTCCCCGATGACCCGCTGCCGGACGCGCAGCCGCTGGCAGGGGAAGTGGCCTGTGTGCCGGCAGAGCCTAGGGAGCTCTCTGGCAGAGCCGTGCACCGAGACCGTGGATCCCGTGCTGGCGCCTCGGGGGCGGCCGCGACGACGGCAGCGGCGGAGGCGGACGGAGCTGACCATCGCCGCAGCGACAGCGGCGCCGCCGCAACAGGCCCCAGGGGCGACTCTGGGCCCAGCGATGGGCCGACGGAGGCGTTCGTTCCCGGTCGCGTGGTGGCGGCCGTCGCGGATGTGGCCGCTGCCAGCGCCGACGTCTCCGGGCTGGAGCCCGGAACGCTGTATCTGGCCCGCGTTCGGGCGCGGACGGCGGCAGGCTGGGGCCCGTGGAGCGACGCGGTGTCGGCGCGCACGCTGGGCCGCCCGTCGACCGGGGGTCCGGTGTGCGCCGCCGCGGAGGGGGAGGACTGCTTTGACCCGTTCCGAGTGCGGGTTTCCTGGCTGGGGCTGGCCCCGCCCGCCGCCGACGACGCCCCGACGGCCGCAGTGGAGGTGGCCGTGCTGCCGCTTGAGCGCTGGGAGGACGCCTCCAGCGCGGAGGCAGCTGCCGGCGAGGCTGGCGAAGGGCCGCGGGACGCGGTGGTGCTGGCGCTGGCGGCGCAGCGGGCTGTCATGGCCGTCTCGCCTGGCGACGCGGGGGGCAGCGCGCTGGTCGAGGGGCTGCCGCCAGGCAGGTCGTGGGTCCCTGTGGCCCGGCTCTGCAATGCTGCTGGCGTTGGGCCCTGGGGCCCGCCGGGTGAGGTGCTTCACACGCAGGGGCGGCCCTCGGTTGCGCCGCTTCCGCCGGCGCTGGTGACGACTGGTCGCGCCGCAGCCACCGCCAGGCAGCCCACCGAGCTGCTGGTGCGCTGGCCAGAGGCAGAGCAGCCCCCGCGCGACGCGCCCCTCACCAGCTATGACGTGCACTGCGTTGAGACCAGCCCGCCGCAGGGCTGGTCCGACGGCTTCGCCAGTCTGCCGGCGGCGCACTCTCGCGCCTCCCAAACCAGCGAGGCAGTTGCGGCGGGCGCTGCTCCAGACGCCCCCGTTCGTCCCCCCGGCGCCGCGGCCCAGGGCGGGGCAGTGCGCACAGCGGAGGCCAGCCCGCCCAGCAGCGCCTCGGCTCCCGCCGCTGCCGCCCTCGCTCCGGGCAGCGCTGCTGCGAGCGGGGCTGTCGGCACCGCCGCGGGCGCCGCCGACGGTACAGCTGATGCTGCCGCCGCGGGTGCCAACAGCGCGGCTGGCGCTGCGGCGGACACAGCGGTGGGCGCGGACGACGGCGCGGACGCCCGGCTATCGGGCGTGCCCTCGGCCCCGGAGGAGGACGCCGACGGCGAAACCGTGGACCCCACCACTGGCGTCATGGTGTCTGTTGCCGGCTCCGACTCGCAGGGCGGCCGCCCCCCCACCGTCGCCACCGTCGGCGGGTTGCGGCCGTCCACGTGGTACCGGGTGCGTGTGCGAGCGCGGAACGCCGTCGGCCGCGGACCGTGGAGCGTCTGGTCCCAGCCCACCACCACTCTCCGCCGCCCCACGCCCGTGGGCCCCTCGTGCCGCATCGTGGCCCGCACTGCCACCACCATCACCGCCGAGTGGTCGCGCGCGGAGCTAGCGGCAGAGGACGCGCCCCTGAGCGGGTACGGCGCCGCGTGCCAGTGCCTCGACGACCATGTCACAGCGGCTCTGCCCGGTGCGACCGATCCCGAGGCCGACTGGGCGGCGGTGGGGGCCCTGGCCGAGGGAGCGCCCTTCCAGCCCAGCTGGTCGGGCAGGGCTACTGTGGAGGGCATCGTGTTCGAGGGACTTCGCCCCGGATCAGCCTACCGCGTGGCGGTGGCGGCGCGCAACTCCCTGGGGGCCGGGGCCCCTGGGCCACCTAGCGTGCCTGCGCTCACCCTCCGGGCGCCCTCCCGTCCGCCCAGCCACAGGTCCATCGCCCCCGAGCCCTTGAGCAGCACCTCCGTCAGCGTCCGGTGGAGGGTGCCTCCAAGGCGCCGTGACGACTGCGGGGCCGAGTCATTCCGGCTAGAGTGGCAGCAGCTGCCGGCAGAGCCTGCCCGCAGGCTAGACGACTGGCACCGCGACGTCGCCGCCGCGTCGCCCCCGGCAGACACCCCAACAGCAGGCGCTGCCAGCGGCGCCGGCGCGGCTCCTGCGGCAGCTGACGCCGAGGCCAGCTCTGCCACCGCCTTGCCCGAGGCCTCGCTGCTGGAGGGCGCGCTCGAAGGCCGCGTGGACGGAGCGGTGGACGTGCCTGCCGGCGGGGCCGCCGACTGGGAGTCCGACCCGCGAGCCGTGGACGGCGGCATTGACACCAGCGCTGCAGCGGCCGCATCCAGCGACGATGCCGCGTCCGGCCCTGTCAGCGACGATGCCGCGTCCGGCCCTGTCAGCGGCGAGGGCGAGGGCGAGGGCGAGGCGGTGGCAGAGGTGGCGTGCCTCCGGCCTGGGAGCTGGTACCGGTTCCGCCTTGCTGCCTGCTGCGAGGCCGGCTCCAGCGGCGTCAGCGGGTGGTCGCGGCCGGCCCGGACGCTGGGGCTGCCTGAGCAGAGCGGGCCGCTTCTCCGGGCAGAGTCACTGGGATCCTGCCAAATGTCCGTTGCGTGGGAGCCCTCGGCGGCTCGCTCTGCCAGGGAGGCTCGCTTCCAGTGGCTGCGCGTCCGCTGGACGGCTGCGCCGGCTCTGCCGACATCGTACGCGGCAGCTGCTGAATCTGCCGGCTCTGCCGATGCATCAGCGGAAGGATCCGCTGAAGGATCCAGTGGCGGTCTGGGCGGCAGGCCCTGGCCGAGCAGCCGCTCCCCGGCTCAGGGGCAGACGGACCTGCGCCTCGAGGGCGCCGGGCTGGCGTCGGGGGTCATTGAGGGCTTGCCCCCTGGCTGCGAGGTGTCCGTTGAGACAGCCTGGGTGAACGACGTCGGGGCCGGCCCCTGGTCCGACTCGACGACGTTGGGCGTCACGCTTGGCGCTCCCCTGCCTGCGCTGCCGGGGTCCGTGTGGGCTCTGCCGCACCCGACCGCCGACGAGGTCGTGGCGGTGGGCTGGCGGCTGGCCGCTCGGCGGCGGGCCGCCGCTGCGGGGGCAGCGCAGGCCAGCGCTGTCCGCGTGGCCTGGCGGTTCGCCGCGCCCGCCCCCTCCAACGCTGCTGGCGACGGCTCTGCTGCTGGCGACGGCTCTGCTGCTGGCGCTGCTGGCACGGCGCCCGCGTGGGGTCCCTGGCGGGTCGGAGTGTCGCTGCCGTGCGAGACATCGCTGCGGCCGGACTGCGACCCGGACAGCGACGCAGGCGTCGCTCACTCGGCGCTGCTGGCGGTGCGGCGTCCTCCGGAGTGCACGGCGATTCAGTTCGCCGTGCAGCCCGTCGGGGAGGGGGGGTTGGCACCGCTTGCCGCCTGCGCCGGGGCCGGCAGGACCGCGGACGCGATCCTTCCAGCCGCGCCAGCGGTGCTCCCGGAGGTGCGCGTCGGGCGGGTCGGACAGCGCTTCGCCGAGCTCTGCTGGCGCGTCAGCGGTGAGGCCGACGCCGGGGCGGGGCCGGGCGTGATGGAGCGGCCCGCGGGCGAGAGACCAATTGCGGCGTGGGAGGTTGAATGCGTTCGCAGCCGGGACGGCGGCGTGGTGGCGGTGACCCGCGTCCCGGCGATGTTCCCGGGGCTCGCCACGGAGGCTGCCGCGGGAGCCGGGTCCATGCCCGTGGCGGCGGTGCGGCTTGCGGAGGGCCTCACAGGGTTCGAGCTTCCCGCCGCATGGCGCCGCTTCTGGGTCGGGGCCGGCGCTGTCCAGCGCGGCGACGCCGTCGCTGGCGCCGGCACGGCGGCTGCGAGCGACCGGGCCGCTGTGTCGGCTGCCGTGAGGGCAGCTGGGCAGCCCGTGACGGCGTGGTCCTGCCCGCCCCCCCGCTCGCGGGCCGCTGCCGTGGCGTCGGCTGATGCGTCCGCCGCATTCACGTCTCTCACCGGATACGCGCTCCCGGCTGATGCTGCCTCGGCGCAGCTGCCCGCCGCCACGCCAGACTCCCTCACGGTCACCCCGGTGCCCGCGCTGCTGCTGGCTGAGGTGGCCAGGAACCACCGTGGCTGCGCGCTGGCAGGCGCTGCCAGGCTCGACCTAGCGCCCAACTGCGCCTACAGGGTGCGTGTCCGCGCGCTGGCGGCGGGAGGCGCGGCGGGGCCGTGGGGCGCCCCCGCGGAGCTCCACACTCTGTGGTCGGTGACCCCGCCGCTCGCCCCACCTCCCCACGCTGCTGCGGCTGGCTCTGCAGGTGCGGCCGCCGCAAGCTCGGAGGGGGCCGCGGCCGCGCAGGGCGACCGCGCCTCGCCGCTGGTCGCCACAGACGCCGTGCTGGAGGGGTCCGGGCCCTCGGCGGCCTCGGTCCGGCTGTCGCTGCGCCTGGGCGCACACTCGCGCCTCAGAAGGCCGGTGGTCCCGGGGGTCGCCGCCGTGGCAGCGGCCCGCCGCGACACAGCAGAGCTGGTGTGCGAGTGCGAGGGCCTCTGGTCGCAGGACGTGGCGTCAGCTGACCGCGCGGCGGACCTGTCGGCGCTGGCTGCGTTGCTCTTCGGCTGGCAGGGGCGGCAGGAGCGGTTTCATGTGGTTTCCGCTGCGCTGCGCATGGGCGAGGCATTTGCTCGCGAGGGCGGCGACTGGCCCGGGCTGGCGGGCGGCGCTGCCGCTGGGCGGTGGCCTGCGCAGGCGCTGGTGCTGGAGGCTGGCTCGCAGCGCAGGCGGCCTACCGCCGAGCCGGCCCGGACTGCCGCTGTGGCGCTCGCTGCGCTGCCGCCGCGTGACGCTGAGGCGCCGGCGTGGGGCGAGGACGGTTCTGCTTCCGATGCGGGCGCCCGCGCGGCGGCCGAGGGCGACTCAGATGCCGACGCTTTCAGCGTCAGAGTGGCCCTGCCAGAAGACGCTGCCTCGATGTTGGCTCGAGCCCTGAACGGGAAGGATGCGGCCTCGGCTCTGCCGGCTCTGCCTGAGAAGGCACCGACGTCCCTCGCGGCAGGGCGACTGGCCGCGGCCGCAGCAGAGGCGGACTCCAGCGACGCTCTCGACGAGCGATCGAGCGCCGCCGCGCCCGTGAGCCCCGCCCCTGAACGGCAGCTCGCGGGCTGCCTGCCGTTCCCGCTGGGCGGCGCGGTGGTGGCCTGCTGCCGGGTGGTGTGGTGCGAGGCCGGCAGCGTCAGCGGCGGGTGGGCACCGGCGGTTCTGCTGGCAGAAGCCTCTGCCGCAGGTAACTGCGTTGTGATTGGCTTGCAGAGCCAGGAGGCAAGACGCCAGGCCGAAGCTGCAGCGGCGGCGGCTCGGCTCAGAGAGGAGGAGGAGGAGGCGCGAGCGGCGGCAGTGGCCGCAGCTGCAGCTCGGCTCAGAGAGGAGGAGGAGGAGGCGCGAGCGGCGGCAGTGGCCGCAGCTGCAGCTCGGCTCAGGGAGGAGGAGGAGGAGGCGCGAGCGGCGGCAGTGGCCGCAGCTGCAGCTCGGCTCAGGGAGGAGGAGGAGGAGGCGCGAGCGGCGGCAGTGGCCGCAGCTGCAGCTCGGCTCAGAGAGGAGGAGGAGGAGGCGCGAGCGGCGGCAGTGGCCGCAGCTGCAGCTCGGCTCAGAGAGGAGGAGGCAGCGGCTGCCGAGCGGCGGGCCGAGGAGGCAGCGGCTGCCGAGCGGCGGGCCGAGGAGGCAGCGGCTGCCGAGCGGCGGGCCGAGGAGGCAGCGGCTGCCGAGCGGCGGGCCGAGGAGGCAGCGGCTGCCGAGCGGCGGGCCGAGGAGGCAGCGGCTGCCGAGCGGCGGGCCGAGGAGGCACGCAGAGAGCCAGCCGCCGTCGCGGCGGCTCGCAGTGCCTCTGCCGGTGCCGAGAGTGCTGCACCCGGTGCAGCTGGTGCAACCGAACCAGCCGAGACGGGATCGCCTGCTGGAACCGACAGGGATAGCCCTGCGTCGTCTGTCGAGTCGGGAGTCGCATGCCCAGAATGCGGCGAGCACGTTGCCCACTCGAACATGTTCTGCACGGGCTGCGGGTGGCTAAACCCCAGCTGTCCCGCCGTCAAGGCCCGTCAGGGGCCCGTGCGCGCGCAGGTTTGCGGCAACTGCGACAGCAGAGTGCTTCCCGGAAACCGGTTCTGCCATGTGTGCGGCGCCGCCGTTGCGCAGCAGCCGACTGCTTGAGTGCCACAGAACGCAACTGCGCCTTTCGCACCTTCGCTGGCACCCCTCCTGCTCCGCGCGCCCTCTCAAACATTCGGGGTGGGAAAGCCGTCTGGCCGCGCCGTCCACGCGCGCGGCCCACGCGCGGCTGCAGCCATTGTGGCGCGCCACGAGCGCAGGCAGAGCTGCTCGGACCTCAGGCTGCAGTCGGGGAAACCATTGCGGCGACTCCGCGTTTTTGCACTTGGTCGCGGCGGCCACTCGTCCCGCGCTCGACCACAGCACCGCTTCGGCGCCCCCGCTCCCATGCTTCGCTTGGCTCGCCTGACTCGCCCAGGCCGCCGCGCGCTTTCGACCGATGCCGCGGCGGCAATGGGTGCTGACATCACGGCGGCGCTGCGCCTCGAGCGCCTCGACCGCTACTCGTACCTCGCGCGCCCCGACGCCCTCTGGCGACCTGCGGGCTCGCGGGCCGTGTATGGCGGGCAAGTCTTCGGTCTCGCGATGCTCGCAGCGCACCAGACACTCGGGGGAACGTCGGCGACGGAGTCCGAGCGGCTGCTTGCGCGCGAGGAGCTGCCCTTGCACAGCGCCCACGCCATGTTCCTGCTCCCAGGACGGGCGGACATGCCCATTCTCTACTCGTGAGCTGCCCCGCGGTGCGGGCGTCTGCTCCTGCGCCTTGTTCCGCGGCTGCCGCTCGCGCGCCGCGCCTGCGTCAGTCACTGACCCGCCCCTCCCGCACGCCGCATCTGCCCCCCATCCCCCGCTTCCCAGCGTGGACCCGATTCGCAACGGCAAGTCGTTCACGACGCGCTCGGTCAAGGCTGTGCAAGACGGGCAGTGCATATTTACGGCCACGATGAGCTTCCACCGCCGGGAAACGAGCGTGTCCCACAGCGTCCCCATGCCTGACGTGCCGCCCCCCGACGCGCTTCCGTCCACGGAGCAGCATTTGGAGACACTCTTGGCCGACGGCGCGCTGAGCGAGTCACAGCGGCGCCTGGTGGACCTGGCCATGCGAATGCAGCAGCCGATGCCGCTCGACGTGCGCATCGTGGACGGGCTGCCGAACCCGTTTGACGAGACGCCGCGCGAGGCAAGGCAGCTTGCCTGGATCCGCGCCAAGCTGCCGGACCGTGAGCAGACCGTGCAGGTGGAAAGCTGCGGCGCCCTCGCCAGCGCCGCCGTCGGCGCGCCGGCAGACGACCTGGCTGGCCCTGGCAGCTACATGCACCGCTGCATTGCGGCCTTCGCCTCGGACTGGACGCTGTGTCTGGCGTCGCTCCGGCCGCACGGGCTCAGCATGCTGTCGCCTCGCCTGCGCATGCTGACGTCCATCGACCACAGCATGTGGTACCACCGGCCGTTCGACGCCACGCAGTGGATGCTCTACGAGACAGACTCCCCGGTGGCCACTGGCGGGCGCAGCCTCAACCACGGCCGCCTCTTCGACGCCCAGGGAAACCTCTGCGTGTCCGTGAGCCAGGAGGCCCTGGTGCGTGCGGACCCGCCGGGCAGCGAGGCAGCCGACAGGCGTTGAATGGGAGGGGGGCTGCCCCCGCGCGTGCGCGGCACCGGGCGGAGCTCCAACTCTCGAAGGCGCGTCTTGGGACACACTGGTGCATTGGATGTGTGCGTTGTCGGCGCCTTGCTTCGTGCCCCCTGCGTGGCGCGCGCTGCTGTTGCCAATATCTGCTTCGACTGAGAAGCTGAGTCGTGGATGACTTGGGCTCGCGCCTGCGCTTGGCACCCACACTGGCCAGCTTGTTTGCAAGCCATCGCCTTTCTTGCCGGAGCACGCACGATCGCCCACGCGCGCCTGCAGCACGCGATCAGGACGAGAGCTTGGCGAAGCCGTTGATCGCACCGAGGGACTCCGTCGACGGGCCGGCAAATGCGATTGGCTGCAAGAGTTGCAACGCTGGAGCAACGCGCCGTCGGCGACCGCCTCTGCCGGACGCAAAACATCGCACGCGGCGCTGCTTGCGCATCCCGCCCCTGGCCGCCACAGGTCCGGGCCAGTCTGCCTGCACGCCAGGGAGCGCCCAGTGCACCGCCTCTCTGGGGGGGTTCGCGACCGTCAGACGGCGTTCACGCCCGCGACGGACCAGTCCGGTTCCGTTGCCCGGTGCAAACGCAACGCGGGCTGAGCGCCTTGCGCCCGCCCCAGCCAGGACTTCCAGGGCGCAACCAGTTGCACCGCCATGAGTGGGGACGCCCCTTTCACCCAGATCCGGCGGCAGGCCGCCCAGTTCCGTGCCGAGCAGGCCCGCTCGCGGACGCGGGGCGCCGCGCCAAGGGACGCGCCAAGCGACAAGGCCTCGGGCAAGGGCGCCTCGGGCTCGCTGCGTCACTACGCCGTCCCGCAGGTTTTGCCGGACAGCACCAGTGCGCACCGTGGTCGTCGCGATGCCACTGGAGGCGCGGTTCGCTGGACGACGGTCGACAAAGCTCCCGGGCGGGGCGCCGCCGCCGCCGCCGCAATGTCCCGAACCACTGGTTCGCTGCCCACGGCCGCGCAAGGCCACGGCGGGCACAGCCACCAGCAGCACCGGCACCATCAGCTCGGCAGGGGGGGGTCGCTGCGCACGCTGCCCGCCGCGGGTGGCGGACCCGGAGCGACGCCGTCGAGCCCGGTCCTGGCCGGCCTCCCCGTGGTCCGCATGCCGCCCCTGCCCGGCGCCGCCGCCGCCCCCCACGAGGAGAGCAAGGCCGCGGCATCTGCCACCGCGGCGCCCCGGTCCGGGCGCTGGGCGGGGGGGCCGCCCTCGGAGGCGGGCACGGCGCTCTGGAGCCACCGCTCCGCGGCTCTGCCCATGGCGGGCGGCGCCACCGCCGGTGGCGAGGCTGCCCGCGCCGGGGGCCCGGACGGGAGGGAGGCCCGCGCGGCGTCGGGCACCGGCACAGGGCGTGAGAGCCTTCTGTCCGGACACCTCAGCCACAGGGCGGCTGCGGCAGAGCCGGGGGGGGGCGTCCCCGACGCTGCCGCGGCAGGGCTGGGCATCGCAGGCGGCCGCCCGCGCGGCGCAGCGGGGGGCGGAGTCGGCGCTGGCGCTGGCGCTGGCGCTGGCGGCGGGAGCGGCGACGCGACAAGCACCGGCCTCTTTGAGCGGCCTGGCGCTGGTGGCAGGACCCAGGAGGGGGCCGGGGGTCTGGCGGGCCAGCGACCGGTGCAGACGCCGGTGATGCGGGGCCACGCTGCTGGGGCCGCCGCCGGCGCAGGCCTGGGGGCCGCTTCTCGGGCCATATCTGCAGCGGCCGAGGAGGACGCAAGTGGCGGCGGCGGCGGCGGCGGCCGGGTGGTGGTGGGTTCGGGCCACCGCCGGCCCGCCGGGCTAGCTGTGGCCCTGGGGGTGCACCGGCACGCGTCGGCGGGGGAGGGGGGGCTTCGCGTCGGCCAGCCGCCTGCAACGGACAGAGCCTCGCCCGAGCTGCGGGGCCACGCCGGGCCCGATGCCGGTCCGCAGGGCGGTCGCCGGAACTCGCTCGACGCCGAGGTGCTGGGCATAGCCGACCGCCGCTGGCAGCGCTCCCCGCCGTCGGGCGGCCCGGCAGTGGCCGCGCGCTTTCAGGACGGCAGCGGCCGAACCGGCGCGCCAGGCGCGGGGCCGGGGCCGGGGCCGGGGTCGGCGGCCAGCTCACGCGCAGCCGTGGCCTCTGCCGCTGCCGGCGGTCCTGGCGCGGCTGGCGCGTCGTCGGGGCAGGGCGGGGGGGGCGGTGAGGCCCCTCCAGTGTTCTTCGGCGCCTCGAGGGACCTGTTCAGGGCCCGCCCCGCCCCGGCAGGGGCCTCCATTCTCGACAGCGCCGTGGAGGCTTCCAGGGCGCGCGCAACGGCCTCGCGTCAGGCCGCGGAGATGGCCCGTCTGCGGGCCGGCCTGGAGCGCACGCGGCAGGAGCTGGCGCTGGAGCGGGAGGAGGCGGCTTCGCTGCGGCGCCGGCGGGCGGCGGAACTGAGCGACGCGGCGTCGCTCGACGTGGGGCAGAACCGGTCCAGCTGGGCCAGGGCCGGGCACGCCTCCCAGGGCGGCAGCGTGCACGGCGACGTCCCCTCAGCGGCCACGGCCGAGCTGTTCGAAGAGGCGCGGGCGGCGGCCGCACGCTCGCCGCACGTCAAGGGCGGCGGGGGCAGCCTCGCCAGGTGGAAGGGCGCCGGCCAGACGACGTCGACCGCCGGCGGCGGCGGCGGCGGCGAGGACCTCGCGTCGCGGTCGCTAGCCCACGGCGGCGGCGCGGCGTCGACGGGCGTGTTTCGGCTGGGGGCGGCATCCGTGTCGGCCACGCGGTCGCTCGCCGACCTTGGCGGGGTGAGCGCGCCGGCGGTTTCCGACTTTGTGGCGGTGAGAGACACCGAGCAGAGGCTTCGCTCCAGCGTGGTGGCGCTGCGCAAGCAGCTGCGAGCCCAGGAGAAGGCGGAGGCGGCGGCGCGGGTCCGGGCCACGCGGGCAGAGCGGCTGCTTGAGGCTGCGACGAAGCGGCTGGGCGCCGTGGAGGAGGCGGCATCGGCCTCCCATCACGACGCCGTCACGCTTCGCCAGCAGCTCGAGCAGAGCCGCCGCGAGAAGGAGGGGGTTGAGGCCCACCGCGCGCGCCTCACGCGCGCCATTCGGGTGCTTGGAAGGCAGTTCCGAGCCGCCGGCGCCATCCGGCCGCAGGCGCTGGCCACGGCGCGCACACTCGGCCCGCCGCCGCCCGGGACGGCAGAACACGAGGCAGAGCTGGCAGAGCTGGCAAGTGCCCCGGAAGGGAGCGACGCGGCGGCGGAGCTGGAGGCGCGGCTGGGGCCCAGCGCGGCGCGGGAAGCGCGCCTGACGGCGGCGGCGGCGCTGCAGGCGGTGGGGGTGCAGCCGGGGCGTGAGGTGCTCGCGCTGTCGGCCATGCAGGCCCGCGGGGAGGCGGCGGTGGTGCCGCTGCCGTCGGGGGGCGGGGGGTTGCGGCGGGGGGAGGGGGGCGGCCGCGGCGCTGGGCAGTCATCGCCGGACGCGTCGGCGGGCGGGGCCGGCGGGGCGCGGGCCACTGCCGCCGCCGGTGGCGGCGCCTTTGACGTGCGCTCCCGCCGGGACAACGCGGTGGCGGAGGCCGAGGACGACGAGGTGGCTGGCGCTGCCCGGGAGGTGTTCCAGGGGGCGGAGGCGCTGAGCTCGCCGAAGCGGCTGGGCCGCGGCGGGGCGGCGCGCCAGGCCGGCGGGAGGGTGGTCCACGAGCGGTACACCGACAACGCGGCCTTCCGCGACGCGCTGGTGGTCACGGCGGTGGAGAACGGGGTGTGGCGCGCACAGGCCGACCAGCACCGGGCTCGCGCCGACCAGCTGGCGGCGGAGCTGGCGGCGGCGCAGGAGCAGCTGGCGGCTGCGCAGGCCGGCCTGCGGGCGGTGAGCGACCGTGCCCGGGAGGCCGACACGGCGCTGGACGTGGTGTCGGCGCAGCGGCGGGCGGTGGTGGACGCCGCCCTGGCGGTGGAGGGCGGCCGGGCTGCGCTGCTCGGGGCCATGTTCGAGCTGGGCCTGCCGGAGGAGGGCGGCTGGGCGGCCGTGCTGCAGAGCGACGCCGCCCCGGGCGAGGCGGCAGCCGCCCTGGAGCAGGCGATGGACCGTGCGGCGGCGGGCGGCGCGAGCGCCCTGGACGGTGACGACGAGGACGGCGGCGGCGCCGGGCTGAGGCGCGCTGCTGTACACACGGAGGCTGACGCCTGGGTGGCGAGCACCCGCGTCGTTGCGGTGCCGACGGGCTGGGCGGCGGCGCAAGCAGCTACTGCCCCGACAAGCCCCACTGGCAGAGCCGCAGGCGCTGGCAGAGCCGATGGGGCTGGCAGAGCCGCTGGGGCTGGCAGAGCCGCTGGAGGGCAGCCCACGTCGCCGACAGGCGGCTCTACCGCCCCAGTGCGCGTGGTGAGCATCAGCAGCCGGCGCGGCCGCCGGCGGGATTCCGCCACCGCCATGCTGCTGGGGCTGCCTGCGTCCGCCGCGTCCTCGGCCGCTCTGCTCCCCAGCCCGGCCGGCCACGGCGGCTCCGAGACCAGCGGCCACAGCGGGCAGGGCGTGCCGCTTGCCGTGCAGACCCCGGGCCAGTCCGGCTCCATGCCGGGCGCGATGGCGGGAAATCTCGAGTCTGCGTCCTGGCTCCCTGTGGCAGCGGGCGGCTCGGAGAGCACCCTGGCCGGGGACACGGAGGCCAACCCACGCAGCCCGTCGGCCCAGGAAGGGTCTCTCAGCGACCGCTCCCCGGGCCCAGCCGTGGACTTCACCGGCGGCAGCGCCATGTCCGCGCGCTCCGCCGTCTCGGACGGCGAGGAGGACGCCGTGGGGCTGCTGGTCCCTGCAGAGCCGTCGGACGTCGACGCTCAGCGGTTTCACCACCCGCAGCCGATGGCGCGGCCGCCGTCTGCTCGGAGCACCATGGTTGCGGCGGCGCTGCCTCGGCCGGCGCGGCACTCGCGGTCCTCGGCCGCGGAGGCGGGGCTTCGGGCGGCGGCGCTGCCAACGGGGCTGGCCGGGCCACCGGCTGCGCTGGGCAGAGGGGCAGTGGAGGGGAGGGCAGTTGCTGGCGGCGCCGGCGGCCGGGCGGTCCCGGTGCCTCTGCTGGCAGAGGCGGCAGCGGCAGCAATCGCACCAGCTGCAGCGGCAGCGTCTGGCAGGGGCGGTCGGCGGGCTGGTCGCGCTGCCGCTGTAGCGGGGACTGCTTCGGCGTCCCGCCCGGCCGCGGCTGCTCGCGTTCCCGCCGCGGGCGGCTCGGCCGCGGACGGCCCAGCCGCTCGGGCTGGCGCTCCAGTGGGGGGCGACAGGGGCAGTGGCGGTGCTGCTTCGGGCGGCGAGACGGCCACGCGAGCGCCCCTGCCGCCGCTGTCCGGCGGGCTGCCAGTCGACACCCTGCCGCCGTGGTTCCGGACCCCGGCACAGTCCCCCGAGGCGGCAAGCGGGACAGCTAAGGCGCTTGCCATGCTCCCCAGGCGCGGGCCGGCCACCGAGCACGAGGCCGGCGGCGGTGGCGGCGGGGCCGCAGGCGCTGAAGCTGGCGAAAGCGGCGGCGGCGGCGGCCGTGGCGGCGGGGGCGGTGTGGGGGGCGCGAGCAGGGGCGGTGGCCTGTTTGCTGGGCGGCCGCTGTCGGCGATGCAGGTTGACAGAGAGATGCAGCGGCAGCTCGCGGCCGGGCTGCTGACGCCCGCTGCGGTGGCCGCGGCGCAGCTGGCGTGGCGCGACCGCGCGTCGTCGTCCGCTGGGGCGCGCACCGCCGTGCTAAGGCGGCCCGTGACGCGGGGCCCGACCTCTGGCGAGCTGTGCGCCGCGCAGATGCAGACGTTCAACGCGGAGCTGCGCCGCTGGCAGCCGGCCGCGGCCGCGGCTGTCGACGGCGACGAGGCCGCGGCAAACCGGCTCAGCCAGGCGGCGTCCCCTGCCCCTGCTGCCGCCGGGCCCACGGCCTCTGGCGGCGGCACTGCCGGTGTGCCGGAGCCCGGGGGGGCATGGGAGGAGGCGCGCAGCCTGTGGTCGCTGGCCCTGCGGCTGCGTCGCGTGGCTGGGGCCGGCGCTCTGGCCGGCAGAGCCGCCACATCGCTGGCGGCCGTGGTCGACGTAGCCGTCGCTGAGGCGTGCAGCGTGGTGGGCTCCGACCGGGCAAGCCTGCTGGTGTTCGACGAGACCCGCGACGAGCTCTGGACGCACCGGCAGAGCCTGGGCGGCGGTGGCGGCAGGGCAAGCGCGAGGGGCGCCGGCGCGGGGGCGACGGAGGTGCGTCTCTCGGCGGCATACGGCGTGGCCGGCTGGGTCGCGCGCTGTGGCGTGGCCGATCTGGTGGCCGACGCGCACGCCGACCCCCGGTTCCAGTCGGACCACGACGCACGCATCGGCGTGCGCACTCGCAGCCTCGTCACAGTGCCCGTGCTGGACCCCGGCTGGGGCGTCGAGGAGCCCGCCGGCCGCGGCCGCCGCCGGTCCGTCGTGGCGCCGGCCGCTGCCGGCCCGCCGGGGAGGCGCGGCCCCGTCATCGGCGTGCTGCAAGCGGCCAACCGCCGCGGCGGGGGCGCCTTCGACGATGCCGACGTCGTGCTGCTGGGGCTTCTCGCCGCGCAGCTGGCGCCGGCGCTGCTCCGGGTGACGGCGGCGGTCGACGCCCAGACCCGAGACGCCGGGCTGACCGCCGCCGTGGCGGCTCTGCCGACGCGGCTCTGCATGCCGCTGGCGCCGGTGTGCGCGGGGCTGCGGCCGCCGGCGCTGCCGGAGCACGTGGCCAGGGCGATGCTCGCGAGCGCTGCGGGGCCGGAGACCGCCTTGCCGACGCGGCTGGACGTGGCGCTGGCGTGGCTGGAGAAGGCTGAGGAGGCCGTCGCGGCGTCGCTGGGCGTCGCGGGGTGCAGGATCTTTGTGGCGGACCTGCGCGGGGGCCGCCGCTCGGAGGGACTGCACCTGAGCCTGCACGACGCACGAGGGGCCGACGGCGGCGGCGCTGCTGGCGGCGCTGCTGGCGGCACTGCTGGCGGCACTGCTGGCGGTACTGCTGGCGGCACTGCTGGCGGCACTGCTGGCGGCACTGCTGGCAGCGCCGGGCTGGACGCCGGGCCGGGCGCCGGTCCGGGTCCGGCTGCGAGGCTGTGGTGGAGCAGCAGGGACCTGTCAGCCGCGGGTCAGGGCATGCGGAGCATGGCCGCGATCCGGCAGGGCAAGGCGGACGCCGCCACGCGGGAGCGGACGGCGGGGGTGCTGGCGTCGGCCGTGGCGGGCGGAGGCGCTCGCGGGCCGGACGGCGGCGGGGGCGGCCTCCAAGCTGCTCTGGAGACGGCGGCTGCCAGGGGCGGGCTAGCGGACGAGGAGGAGGCGGAGCTGGTCACGGGCCGCTGGCGAGACGCCGTGCCGCGCGGCGTGCGGGTCTTCGGGCAGAGCGACGCGGCGAGATCGCTTGCAGGGCGGGCGGCGGGGCGCGTGCGAGGCGGAGCGCAGGCCTTGGCAAGCGACGACGTGGGCCGCGGGGTGTGGTTCAACTCGTCGGTCGACGTGGATGCCGGCCCCGCCTCGCTCGTGGTGGCGGCATGCGTTGCGGAGGTGGGCTCGGCCAGCTCCTTCCTTGGGGGCGCTTCCGAGGCCGGCAGCGTCGTCGCTGGAGTCTTGCAGCTGCCGGTGCTGAGGCCAAACTCTGTTTTCTTGCGCGCCGTCGAGCTTGCGGCGGCGCAGCTTGGCAGCGCGCTTGTGGGTCTGCAGGCGCTTGATGCGCAGCTGGCCGGCGCTGCCCCCTCTGAAGCGGAGGCGTGATCCGCGCTTGCGTAGGTGCGTGAGTCCAACTGTGCGTACGGGTAGCGCTATCAAGCGAGAACCGAAACGGCCAGAGCGGCTTGCCCTTGCAAACCCGCACAGTTGTGAGTGCGCCATGATCCGCCGCTACTCAAAGTGCTGCTTGGGCAAACGGCTGCGCCCGGGTCGCCCATGGGCTGCGTCGGTCGGTGGCCTCCTCCGTCGGGAAGCTGCTGCAGACCGTGCAGAGCCAGCGCTGCAGGGGGACAATGGGGCGTCCTCGACGGGCGGCACAATCAGCGGCAGACGCCACCTCTGCGAGCAGCCTCGCCTTCGTCCCGAGAACCTGTCGCGTCCTTGGAAGCTCAGGGAACTCTGTGAGGCCATGTCAAACTCCGCTGCAGCGGGACGGCGGGGTGGGGCGTCGAGCCCTCGGTGCTGAAGCGGCTCGCCATGCGTTTGGCAAAAACAACAAAACGGTCCCGAGTCCGGTTTCACAGGCGCCTTCGCCGCTTTCGCCAGCCCCAGCCAGAGAGGGCGAGGGCGCCTGGGTCCGCACAGCACGCGCGTGGTTCCACTCTCGGCCTTCCCCGTGGGCCAATCGGTTGCGAGCGGGCATCCCCAGCGAGCTGGGTAGGGTCGTTGGGACGGCCGAGCTGGGTTGAGACCACCGAGAGCACCGTTGCCAGCCCCGCTTTGTGGGCCTGTGCACCGACCGCGAGTTCCCAGCCCTCCCGTCGTTTGCCGCAGGCTGTTCGCTGGAATTGGGGCCTCATGGACCGCACCGCTGCAAGCAGGGCCTCTCTGGAGGGCGTGCCCAGCTTCATGACAATGGGCTTGGGGTGAGCGCTGCGACAACCCGCCCCGGCCGAGCCACTGGCGCCGCCGGCCGGCGCTCCCCACTGTCTCCCCGACTCTCAGCCACGAGTCGTTGCATGGCGCGCACGCAAGGGTTTCGCAGGCTGGACCGCACGCAGCCTCGCACTGGAGGGGTCACGGTTGGTCACGGCGCAACGAACCAGCTGGTGATGTTCGACAAGCCGCTGCATCGCGCGTCCAAGCCTTCGGACGACCTGGCCTTCTCGATGGCGAGCAGACGCATGGGGGAGTCGCTGGCCGCCGCGACGAGCGCTGCGGCCGCAGCCGGGGAGACCACGACCGGCAGGGCCGCAGCCGCTGCGGCAGCGGGCTCCCCTGTCCTGCGGACCGTCGGGGCGGCCTCGCTAGGGCTGACCGGTGACATGGCTCACATGGCCGCAGCGGCGGTGGGCGGCACGGCGACGGTCCCGGACCATGTAAGGCTGACGGGCCAGGTGCTGTCGTTTCGTGGGTACTTCAAGGAAGCCGTCACAGAGAGCCGCTTCGAGACCTTCCGGCGCCGCGTGGTCCTGTTGCGCTACTTTCTCGAGGACGACACGTTTGAGATCTTCGAGACGCGCGCCCGCAACGACGGCATGTCGGGCTCCAAGTTCCTGAACCGCCAGCAAAACGATGCCGTCACCATCGAGTCGCTCCGCGTCGGCTCCAACATCACCGTGTACTCTCGCTCGTTCCACTTGACCGCGTGCGACGAGCACACTCGCTCCTTCTTCGACGAGCGCGGTGAGCCGCAGCCTCCCGACGAGGACATCCCCGACGACGCCTTCACTGCCACGACCACGGCTCAGATGGCTGCGACCTCGGGCTGGAACGGCAAGCGCACGCAAGCCATCAGCAGGTACGTCGAGGCAGTGCGGGGCAAGGTTGTCAAGAAGCAGGACACCCTTGCGCGTTTCCTGGAGCACGATGGCAACGTGCTGCGCTTCTCTGTGCTCTGGGACGGCGCCAAGACGCGGGGCGACCCGCTCGCAGTGAGGCAGCGCCTGTCGCTCGTGTACTACCTCACCGACGGCACCGTCGAGGTGCTTCGTCTCAAGCCGCCCGGGGCCAACCGGCAGTCGCTTCCCGCAAAGTTTCTGCTGCGAGCCAGGCTTCCGCGCAAAATCATCATCCACGATGACCGTGCCCGGTCATGCGAGGACGGAACAGGCGACGAGGACTACTTCAACGAGACGGACTTTCGCGTCGGCGACACCATCACGGTACACTCCATGCCCATGCTGATCTACGACTGCGACGGGCCGACCCACCGCTGGTACATGGACAACTACGGCATCGACCAAAAGTCTGGCGCTGTGGACATCTCCGAGGCTGCCAAGCCCAAGCCCACGCTCCCCGTTCCGCCCCACCACGGCTTCGGATCCGAGGAGGACACCCTTCACTCGGTCAAGTACCTGGACCCGCAGTCGCATCCGCGCAAGGGCGACTACAAGCGCTTCTTGCAGTCCAAGGGCAAAACGCTCAAATTCTTCGCCACTCTGGACGGCGAGGACCCAATCGACACCATGCGCAGGTACCGCATTTCGTGGTACCTGGACGACGACACGCTCGCAGTGTACGAGCAGAAGGTCCGGAACTCGGGAATCGCTCCAGGCAAGTGGCAGGCTCGCACCAAGATGGTCAACCCGGCAACCGGAGAGAACTTCAAATCGTCCGACTTCTTCGTCGGCGCCAGGGTCACGATCAAGGGCCACAAGTTCTGCATCCAGGAAGCCGACGACTTCAGCTACAGCTACATGGAGGACCTGGCGTCCCTGTGGCCCATGTCCTCCGTTGAGTTTGTGTTTGCGAAGCTCAAGGCCAAGCTACTCGAGAAGTCGGCCTCGCTGCGAGAGCTGTTCCGCAGATACGACACAGACAAGTCGCAGTCCATCTCGCTCAGCGAGTTCGTACGCATGCTCGAGAGCTTCGGCATTGGCCTCGCCAAGCAGGAGTGCGTCACCGTGTTTCGGGCATTCGATACTTCGGGCGAGGGCCTCATCGACTACAATGAGTTCCTCAGCGTGTTTGAAGGCACCGATGCGGTGGGCGGGGTCCTTGCAGAGGCCTCCGGGCTGCATGCCGATCGCATGGCAGCTGCTGCCGCCTCGGGTGCCGACCCTGCAGCGTTCATGGCCATGGCCGAGCGTCAGGCAGCCAGGGAGTCGACCGAGGCTGCGACGGAGCGCCTCGTCACGTCCATCGCGCAGTCCATGAAGAGGTCGCGGCAGCTCCACGCGATTCACGACAGCTTCCGCAAGCTTGACAGCAACAAGGACAACACCGTCGACAAGCGCGAGTTTACCACGGCCATGGGCCGGTTCGGCTTCCACCTTGATCCTCGCGAGATTGAGCTGCTGTCGACTCGCTTCTTCCCGGACGGTGCCCAGACTATGGACTACGAGCACTTTGTCGGCATCATGCGCGAATATGGCGAGAAGCCCCGCGTGCGCGGCTGAGAGTCCTCGTCGAGAGGCACGTGCGGCCTGGACCAGCTCGATGCGTGATTGCGATTCGTTTTGGACCGTTGTGTGCGCAACACGAGCACGCTTGCTCGCGGCACCCTCTGCAGGATCGTATGCTCTGGGCTCTGCCCCCCCGCTTTTTGCCTCGCAGGGCCGCCAAGGCGCCGCATTTTGACGTGGTCACGCACAAGCAGGCATTCGATCTTATCAAGCTCCGGCAAAGGCTACGGGCTCGCCTCGGTGAGGCAGGCCGATTCGACGCAAGCACACACACGCACTGCCCGTGCACCACTGCACCTGGCGTTTCACGGCGCAGAAAGAAAAAAACAGGCGCCGCTCAAAGAGCAGACAGGCCCGAGCCAATCACGTGGTCAGTGACGTCGAAGGGGACGTAGGCGGTGCCCGAGTCCGCGTCGGGAGGGTTGAGCGCCGCAGCCGCCGCGCCCGCAAACTCGCTTGCGAGCACAGCCGCAGCCTTGTTCCCGTGGCGGTCGTGGATGGATTTGATTGCAGAATCGGCGAGAGGCCGCGCAGCAAGTCCGGGGTCCGGCCAGACTGCGCACTCTACCGCTTCCGCGTGCAGCGCGGCAGCCGTCACCGCGGCCACCACGGAGTTGGGCGTGGTGCGTCGGTTGGCCGCGAGTACCGCGGTCCACACGTCGCGCAGCTGGCCGGCTGCCCCGGCGCCTGCGCCGCCCGAGCACGCTCGCGCAGCCGCCGCTGCACCCATGTGCTGCAGCGGCGCGCCTCCGCTCGAGCCCGGCAGGTCGTCCTCCAGGTCGAGGGCCGGGTCGTGCGGGTCGCCCAGCACGGGCCCGTGTTCGTCCTCCACCAGGCCCGCGCCAACGACGGCGGGCGTGGCCACCGGGGTAGCGCCGGCCGCCGGCGTACCCGGCTCGCTCGTGGCCCTGCCAGCCATCGCGGGGGTTCCGGGCGGCGAGTCTGCACTCGCAGCCCGGCCGGCCGGCCCGCCTGGCACCCGGGACGCGGTGCGCCGAACCGCCTTGCGCGCGTTGGAGCCCGTCGCGGCGTCCCCGAGGTCCGCCCTGGAGAGCACCACGGCGGCCGCCCCTGCCCGTGCAGCAGCCATGGCCCGCAGCGACGTCCACGGGACCAGGACGCCGGCGGGGCCGCCGTCGCCCCCGCACGGCAGCAGCGCCAGCGCCAGCGCCTCCTTGGCCCTGAGCGACGCTGCCGACGACACGCGCACCTCCACCGTGGGAGGGCGGTGCCCCACGATGAAGTTTCCCGTCTTGCCAACGAGGCTGCTCCGCCGCTGCTGCGAGTCCACGGTGTCGATCCGCAGCGGGCAGTTGACGGACCCGCCGCTCAGCCGCACGCGGCGCGTCGCGGACCCCTTTCCGGCGGCCAGCTCTGCCAGCGGGATGGCGGCCCACCCCAGGCACACTTCGACGGCAGAGGTGCCCCGCGCGTGGGCCACCTCCGCCCCCAGCCCGTCGACGACCAGCGCAGCCGCTCCGCTCGCCGCGCCGCCACGGCTGCCTGCGGCGGCGCGCCCGCCCCCGCCCCGGCCGGCGGGACCCTCCGCCGAGGGCGCCCCTCCTGCCGCTGCCGAAGAGGACGACTCCGCGGCCGGCGGCAGCTGGCTGCACTCGACAGCCGCCACCAGCTCGATCAGAAGATACGGGTTGTTCGCAGCGGCGGCGTCCGCGCGGGACACGAGTGGCTGCCGCGGGTGTGCCGACCTCACAGCCACTCTGTTCCAGCCCTGCGCAGGGCGTGTGGCCGCCGACCGCGCCGCCGCCGCCGCCGCCGCCGCCGCCTCGCCGCGGCTCTGCCCCGGGACGGCCCCCGCCGCGGCCGCCGCCACGCGCGCTGCCTCGGCCCGTGTTGGGCCGTCATCGGTCAGCGCCCTGTCGTGCGCGCTGGCCCACGCCACAGGCAGCACGGGGCCCAGGCGGCGGCTGCCACCGTATCCGGGGCCAGGCAGCGCAGCCGCCGCCGCAGCCGCCGCCGCCGCCCCCTCCGTCAGGAGCTCCGCTCCCACCGCGCCCCCGCCTGCGGCGGCGGCAGCGGCGGCCCGTCGACGGTTGGCATGCACCCGCGCCGGGTCGAAGTGCCATTCGTCCTCCGCCTCCGGGCCCCAGCTGGCGGGGAGCGTGGGGCCGGCGACCAACACTCTCGCGCGCACCCCGGACTGGTCCGAGACGGCCGACGCCATGTCGACGATTGAGAGACGCGCGGCCCTGCCAACCACCCGCGAGCGGCCGTCGACGTCTGACGGCGTGGGCACCCCGCGCGCGGCCACCACGTCCACCAGACACTGGAGCAGCCCACCCGCCTCCCGATGAACCGCCGACGCCGTGGCACCGGCGGAGGGCGCGGACCAGGGGTCGCCGGCCGCGCCGATGCCGCGCACGGGGGCGGGCGGCTGCACGGGCCGCCCAAAGTAGTGGCCCTTGAGCGTGAGATACGGCCGCGCGGTCACGAGCGGGGCGGCGCTGGCGGCGGGGGCGGGCTGCGGAAGCACATCGCTGAACCTGGAGACCACGCCGAACCCGTCGGCGCCCACGCCGGCCGACCGCGCCCGCTGGCCGTCAAGCCCCCCGCCAACGCCACGGCAGAGCTGCTCCCCCGCCTGCTGCGGCCCCAGCCGCGCGGCAGAGGCCACCGTGCCACCCGGGTCCGCCGCCAGCGGCGCCGACGTCCGCCGGCGCGCCGCCCACGCCACCGCCCCGGCAGCCAGGCTTGTCAGCGGCAAGCCCGTGGGCGACGGAAGACCCGCCGCACGCATCGCCCGGAACAGGATGGCAGGGCCGGAGTCACTCGTGAAACCGCCGCTGCTGGTGGCTTTGCCGCTGTCGGCGGCGCCGGCGTGCCGGCGTGCCGCCCTGGAAGCCCCCCCCGCCGACGCCGCCGCAGCCACCGGCGCCCGCAGCGGCATGCGGCAGGCCGGCCCCGCCAGCGTCGCCAGCCCCCTTGCGGCAGCCGGGGCCTCGCTACCGGGCACAAACTCGCCAGCCGCTGCCACGCGCACGGACGCCAGCCACCCCTCCGCGCAGATGAGTTCCCAGTCCGCGCCCGCGGCCGACTCACTTCCCGCGGTTTCGTCCTCCTTTCCATCGCCCTCGTCGTCCTCGTCGTCGGCCGCCTTGGACTCGGACTCGCCGATCGGCCGCGCTGCTGACAGGCCGAAGGCCGTTGGAAGCGCCCCGACCGCCGGCGCGAACTCCGGGCCGGACAGCGCCGCCGCCTCGTCGACGTCCAGGCAGAGCGGCGCCTCTCGCAGCACCGCGCGCAGCGCCTGTCGCCGCAGCATCACTCTCCCGCCCCAGTCGCCCGCCGCTGCGCGCTGCAGCGCGCGGCAGAGCCGGCTGAGGGCGCACGCGTGAAGTGCGTTTGGCTCTGCCGCGCTGGCGTGCGGCCGTGACCTACCCCTGGCAAGCCGGCGCGCAGTGGCGGCCAGCGCCTCCACCGCCACCTCCGACTGTTCCGAGAGGGCCAGGGCCTCGGCGCGGGGTATGTCCAGCCCCATGGCCTCCAGAGCCCACGTGCAGTGCGCGGCGGGTACGCCGTTGGACCCCGCAGCCGCGGCTTCGAGCAGCTCCTCCAGGGCCGCTTCCCACTGACGCTGGCCTGCGCAGGCGTCGAACGGCAGGCAGAGCCAGCGCGACGCGGCGGCGCGACGACCGTCGCCCCCAGCGCCGCTGTGACCGCCGTCGCGGCCGCTGCGACCGGCAGAGCCAGCCGGCGTCTCCTCCTCCCAGGGCGGCAGCGCCCGCTGCGGGAAAAACGCCGGGTGTCTCATGACCAGGTCGTCGGAGGCGTCGGGGTTGGCCACCGGTATCAGCGCCGGGTCGGCCTGCGGGGGCGGGCCGCGCCAGTCCGCCGCGGCAGAGCCGCTCACAGCGCTGACGGCCTCGGCGGAGGGCTCTGCCGGCTGCTGCTTCTGCGGCCGGGCACGCGCGTGCCCGGCCGACTTGTCGGCTCTGCCGGCAGAGCTCGAGGGGGGCTGCAGCAGTGCCAGCAGCTCTGCCGCGTTGCAGGCGCCGTCTGCCGCCCCGCTGGTGACGGCGGCGGCACGCAGCAGAGCCGCAACGTCCTCGCCCGTGAGCGGCACTCCCAGGCGATCGACCAAGAGCTGCTCTGCCTGCTCCGAAGTGAGAGAGACACCGCGGAGGTCGGCGTCGGGCTTGGCGCCTGTGGCCCGGCGCAGCTCTGCCGGGACGTCGACGCCGCGCCCGGCGAGGAGCGGCCCCACCCGGCCCCAGCGGCGGCGGGTAGCGGCGAGGGCTTCGTCGTCAGCCAGCAGCGCGACCAGCTCCGCGTAGGACACCCCGCCGTCTGCGTCGGTGTCGGCCTTACCCAGCAGATCCTTCCACTGCCCGGCCTCGTCCGCGTGCTGGCGGGGGTCGCAGCCTAGCTGGGCCAGAAGCGTGGCCAGTTCCCTCGCGCTGAGGCGCCCGCTGTCGTTGGCGTCGGCCTCCCGGAACACCGCCAGCGGGTCCAGCGCCCGGCCCGTGCCTCTGGCGGCCTGTACAGCCGCAGCGAGCAGAGCGGACCGGGCACGGCTGGCGAGCGGCGCCCGCCGCCCGTCGGCAGCGGCCTCCGCGGCCGCCCCGTCGTCGACGAACTGCTTCAGCTCTGCCAGCGAGACCCTTCCGTCGCCGTCGTCGTCCAGCACCTGCAGCAGCGCCGCCAGTTCGCCGTCCGTGGCCTCGGGGGCGCCGATCCGCCGCAGCACGTCGCGGAGCTCCGCCTGGCCAAGCGACCCGTCGCCGTCGCTGTCTAGCGCCCGGAACGCCGCCTCCACGCTCTCACCGCTGCCGCCGGTGCGCGCCCGCTCCTGCTTCGATGCCGCCAGCAGGGCCCGGCGCAGCAGGGCCGACAGGAGGAGGCCCGTGGTGGAGCTGCTTGTGGCAGAGCCACTGGCATCGGCGTCGGCGCCACCTGCGCCAGCATGACCAGCGTCGCTCCCGCTATCGTCCCCGTCGTCGGCTGCGGCTGCGGCTGCGGCTGCGGCAGAGCCTTCGCCGTCGGGGGCGGTTCCGCCGTCCGCGCCACCGGCCGCTGCAGGCTCCGCAGCAGAAGCGCCTCCTCCTCCTCCTCCTCCTGCTCCCGCTGCCGCTTCCCCTGCTGCTGAGGCTGCGCGCGTGACGCTGAACCCCGCCGGCGTCGCGTCCACGGCTCCGATCGTCTTTCCCACAGGAACCTCCCCCAGCCCACCACCGGCATCGTCACCTCGTCGTTCGCTGCCACCCGCCCGAGGCGGCTCCGCGGCAAGCAGAGCCGCGCGCGCTGCCTCGCGGTTTCGCCACACCCCGCGGGCCAGGAGCGCGTCGGCGAGCGTGTCCACCCCGATGCGAGACGAGCCCACGCCGCCCGCCGCCCGCAGCAGCGCAGAGCTGGCTGACCTGGGCAGAGCCCGACGAAGTGCCGACAGGGGAACTTCGAAGGCGCCACCGGATGCTGCTGCCGCCGCTGCCGCTGCAATGGCCGCCGCGGAGGTGCCCCCGCCCTGCCGCCGAGACAGCGGGGCCACGGTTGCTGTGGTGCGGAGCTTGAAGGTGCGGAGTTTGTCCGCCCACTCCGCAGTCAGTTCGGGACCGTGAGTGTCTGCTGCGTCTGGCACGAAACCGGTCGGGTAGGCAGTGGGGCCCGCAGCGGCGGAACGATTGGCCGACTGAACCGAAACTGCCTCGCAGCGACAGGCAACCTCCGCGTCGCCATCGTCGTCGCCGGGAATGTCAGCCGCGCCCGCAGCCCGCAGGGCGGAGGCTAGCACGTACACGACATCGCCCGAGGCGGGGGGCCGCTGCAGGCGTCGGCGGGTCACCAGGAGAGCCGTTGGGCCGGCGTCGCTGTCGAGGTTGGCGAACACGCTGTACTTGGCAGTTGCGTCGTTGTGCGCGGCCAAAATGCCGGCCTGACGCCCTTGGGACGTTTCCAGTAGCCACAGGGCCCCCAGGGGGGTGACGCCGTCCCGGCCTTGGGGCGGTGGCACGGGCGCCCAAATTCGTCGGAAATCCGCTCGGGAGCTCTGCGGTCAAGTCTCGGACAGCCGTGGGGATGGGCGCGACGGCAGCCTATCGCGCAGCGCAAACGCGTCGGACGGAAGCGTGGCGATTGCGGGATGCGCGGGACCGTTGGCGACCGGTGCAAGCGCGGCAGCTCGAACAGCTGCGGCAAACCAAGCCGCACGAGCAGGCAGAATTGCAGGCCCCCGGAGCGAAACGCTGGGCGTCGGACACATCGGCCGGCCATGCCTCCGCAGCGCGCGGCAATTTGGTTGGTGCCCGGCCCGCGCTTCAGGCAGTGCTCCCTCGGGGCGGCCTCACAGGCTCGACCTCGCCGTCGTCAAACGCCGTGTCAAACGGAGCCGACCCGTCCGCGCATTTCTTTAGGGCGCCAGCGTAAAAGCTCCCGTCTTGGCTCTCGTCGAGCCCGTCCTTGCCATTCGGCTTGGGCAAGTCGTCCGGCCCGCCGCTGCCTGTGAAGAAAAACCCTTGAACCCGGTCGCCCACGCGAAAGGGCTGCTGGTCGTCATCGTCGTAGACAACCAGGTCCGCCTTGCACTCGCGCAGGAGCGCTGAGGTCCATGCTGGGAGCGCGGCCATGAGGGCAACCGCGAACCGCCGTTGGCGCCGCGTGCCCAGTACCGGGGGACTCAGAGGCCCAGGCCGGTGCTGCTGCGACTCAACAAGCTGGGCTGGCAATATCTGCCCGGGCTGTTCGGGCCAGCGTGCGCTGGGGCACGAGGCTTTCGCCGCTGTGCTCCGCCTCGCTCGGCCGCCGTTTGCTCTCCCGGCAGAGCAAGGCTGGTGGCCCGTTGAGCAAGTGCCGGACATTGCGCAAACGGGGTCAAGCACATTCCGAGGTGCTCTCCTGTGCTTCACCCACGCATGCCTGACATGAACAGGTCAAACAGACAGCTCGATTTCAGCGGGATGGCTTTGCTGCGCGGGCGCTGGGTCGTGGGGCGCCGAGTCCCGCTTGCCACCCACCGTCACCATTCCTGCTCCCACAAGAAGGACCGCGCCACCAACGAAAGTCCACGCGTGAGGCACGGCCTGCACGCCTGCAGCGTACCCGATCAGCGATCCCACCACCGGCTCCAACAGCAGCGACACCGACACCACAAGCGACGGCAGGCGAGCCAGGGACAAGTTCGCAAGCGTGTGGCCGAGGATGCCCGACACCAAGCCAAGCGCGCACACCAGCAGCGCTAGCCGTCCGTCCACGAGCCAGCCAAACAGCGTCAGCCGCGCAGGGCCTGTCGAAAGCGCGACGCCGTGGCTTGGACCCTCGATTGCGAGGGATGCCGCGGAAAGCGAGATGGCCGCAAACAGCGTCACGGGGGCTGCGTACAGGAAGAGCGGGAGCTTCAGTTCTGCGCGGTAGTGCCGCCCCGCCGAGAGGTACACTGCCATCGCCGCAGCGCCGAGTAGTGCCACCATATCGCCAGCAAGCGTCACGTTCGACTCTTGCCCCGCAACAAGAACCACCATGAGCACCGCCCCGGCTGCACCAACGCCCGTGCCCAACGTTTCAAGCCACGTCGGCCGTCGCGGCAGCAGCGCATGTGCGGGCGCCAGGGGAGCGACTGCATCGCCCGCCGCTGCAGTTTCGGCCTCGAGCGCAGCGCCGTTGGCTGCCACCTCCTCCGTCACCTTGGTATCCGTCGCCGACTGGGCCTCGCGAATCGCTTCTGCTGCGGCGGCCATCTTCTCCAGGTTGCTTGGCTGCGCGGCTGCCATCTCCAGCTCGACTGGAGCTGGGAAACGCGCTGGCCCGCGCGAAAGCATGCCCATGCAGCCACACGCGAGGAGCGCTCTGCTGGCCGCCCACTGCGCCCATGCTGCCGCAATGATGAGCACAGGGTGGGCGGTGACGAACAGCAGCGAGTGCGTCAATGACGTGTTGTCGATCGACCAGACCCAGGCCCCGAAGTGCACCGCCAAGAAGACACCTATGCCGCACAGACCAATGACCGAGCGCGCGTAGGTGCAGACGGCAGGGCGGCCCTGAGTCCGGGCCAGGGTGCGCAGTTGCAGCGCGAACCAGGGCGCTTGCAACGCAGCCGTCGCCCAAAGACGCCACGACGCCTTGAGCAGTGGGGGCGTGCTGTCTCCAATCAGTGCAAAGAGGGCGCCCCCTGCGCTCATGGCCGTGAGGGCCGTGGCGAGGGCAAGCCAGGGCCACGAGTTTTCCCACGACGGCAGGGCCATCGGACTGCCCGCTTGCGCAAGCTGCGTCGCCAGGCCTGGCGAGCACCGACTGAGCGCCGGCCCGGTGCTTGGCCGCGGTCGCAATGACAGCCAGGGTGTGTGCGTGATGAGGGCTTGCATGCTTGCGGCTGCAGTTCTGATGCAAGCATTGCGCGAGACAGGCGCGAATGCGAGACCGCGGCTGCTCTGCCAAACACAGCTTCGACAACGAGATGCGAGGCGCGAGCGTGGGGAGCGCCCGGTCAATCCGAGCTCGGCGCGGCCGCAGCGCCAGTCGAAGCTGGCGCCTTGCCGTTCTTGGAGCGGTTGGGGCGAGAGCGACGGGGCAGGGCCTTTTCGGTCGCGGCCGAGGTAGCGGCAGCAGCCGGCTGGGGCGAGGCGCCATTGGAACCACGAGTGCCCTTGGCACCGCCGGCCGCCGGAGCCGCAGCGGCGGGGGCCGTGGCGGTCGCGCCAGCACCCTTGCCGCCACGAGTACCCTTGGCACCGCTGGAAGCCGCAGCAGCGGGGGCCGTGGCGGTCGCGCCAGCACCCTTGCCGCCACGAGTACCCTTGGCACCGCTGGAAGCCGCAGCAGCGGGGGCCGTGGCGGTCGCGCCAGCACCCTTGCCGCCCCGTCCGCCCTTGGCACCGCCGGCAGCCGGAGCCGCAGCAGCGGGAGCCGTGGCGGTCGCGCCAGCACCCTTGCCGCCACGAGTACCCTTGGCACCGCTGGAAGCCGCAGCAGCGGGGGCCGTGGCGGTCGCGCCAGCACCCTTGCCGCCACGAGTACCCTTGGCACCGCTGGAAGCCGCAGTCGCGGGGGGCGTGGCGGTCGCGCCAGCACCCTTGCCGCCCCGTCCGCCCTTGGCGCCGCCGGCAGCCGGAGCCGCAGCAGCGGGGGCCGTGGCGGTCGCGCCAGCACCCTTGCCGCCCCGTCCGCCCTTGGCACCGCCGGCAGCCGGAGCCGCAGCAGCGGGGGCCGTGGCGGTCGCGCCAGCACCCTTGCCGCCACGAGTACCCTTGGCACCGCCGGCAGCCGCTGCTGCCCCGGTGGGACGCGCACTTCCGTTGCCTGCCTTGTTTGCAGAGCCGTTGGCGCCGCGACGAGGCTGCTGGGACGTCGCTGCCGACTGCACGTAGGTTGCTCCCCGGCCGCCGGGGCCAGGCACAGCGACACGACCGTTGGCCTGGCGAGCCGTTGCGCCACCGGGCCCGGCGCCAGCAGCGCTGGCTGGGCGAGCAACACCAGAGGCGTCCCTGCGAGCGCCCCCGCCTCCGTTGGTCGCGCGAACAGCCCCGCTGCCGGCGGCATCCCGGCGGGGGTACGCCCGCGCCGCGCCTGCGGCCCTGTCGGCGCCTCGGCGGGCATCGCCGCTGCCGTCCCGACGAGCCCCGCTCTCGCCGCGCCGTGCGGCGCCCTTGCCCCCGCTGCTGCTGCTTCCGTCGCGGCTGGCTCGGCCAGCGTCGCTTGCCGCGCCACCGCGCCTGTCCTTGCCCCCGCGGCGGGCGGGCGCAAGGTCGCCGTAGGCCCTGTCGATGCTCTCCAGCTCGCGCTGCTGCTTGCGCTGCTGGGAGCGGCGGAGGGCTGCCTCCTCCTCGAAGCGCATCTCCTCTGTCAGCAGCGCGATGCAGCCCACGACCGCAGACTTGAGGCCCGTCACGCGCACGGCGGGGCCGCGCGCCGAGCCGGGCTCCGTCTCCGCCTTGGCCCCGTCCATTGGGCGGAGGACGTTCTTAGCCAGCTCCAGCCGCACCACCCCGGTGTCGCGGCGCACGCGGTCGAGGCCCTCCTCGCGGTCGCGCAGGCGGGCGGCTTGCTGCGGGGAGATGTGGAGGTCCTCCACCGTGAACTCCAGCAGCGAGCGAGCCAGCGCGACGTGCTCCCGTGAGGGCCCGCGCACGCGCACGGTGCCGTCGTCCTCGGTCACGATGCGGTCCACGCCGGTTTCGGTGCGAACGCGGTTGATGTTGGCTCCCTGCTTGCCGATGACCAGGCCGAGAACCTCCGTGGGGACGGTAAACTCCGCCCGCAGACCCAGCTCCTGCTCGCGCATGGCAGCCTCGTAGTCCTCCCGGAGGCGGCGCGTCTCCTGCTCCTCGCGGATCCGGTGCTGCTGGTGGCCCAGGATGGCGTGGGCGAGCGGGATGAACGCTCGGAGAGCGACTGCCAGGTGACCGGGCACCGAAACCGTGATGATGGCGGCGCCGGGCCGGTGGCTCGACAGGGACAGCGTCGCTCCCTCGATGTGGAGGCGGTCGCTGAGCGAGGTGGTCAGCTGCTCCTCCAGCTCTGCCCATCCGCCCGACGTGACCCAGTCCACGAGGTCGCGGGGAACGTCGATCTGCTCGGCGTGCTGGGGCACGATGCTGACGGCGGGGGCGGCAGGGGCGCGCGCCCAGGGGCGGTCGTAGCCCGGGCCGGACGGGACCGTCGCGAATGCCGGGCGGTATGGTCCGGAGGGGCCGCTGTAGCCGAAGCTGCGCGCGAACTGGGCCTGCTGCTGCTGCGTGAACTCGGTGCCCTCGGGCGCGCCGCCGTATCCGCCACCGCTGCCCCCCCCCGCGCCGTAAGCCTCGCTGTACTCGGCCGCGCTCGAGGGCACGCCGCCGTCGTGGTGGCCGTCACCGTAGCCGGCCTGGCCGTAGGAGCTTGGGTACGGCGCGTAGCCGGGAGGCGCGGAGTAGCCCTGGGGGGCGTGACCGTACCCTGCTGGGTAGCCAGCGGCGCCGTAGGCCTCGGGGCCGGGCTGGTAGCCGGGGTGGGCGCCGCTGTAGCCGTGCGGAGGGCCGCCGGGGTGGCCGCCGGCCGAGGAGGCCGGATAGCCGCCACCGTGGACGCCGGTGGGGGCTTCCAGCTGGTCGGGGGCGGGCGGGCGGGGCCCGGCGGGCGCGCCGCCGGGGGCGTAGGCGCCGTGGCCGTGGCCGTGGCCGTGGCCGCGCTCGAGGCCCATTCCCGGGGGCACAGCCGGGTGAGCGCTGCCGCCGCCGCCGCCACTGCCGCCACCGCCGGAGCCGTGGCCACCACGGGAGTGCGATGAGGAGCCTGCGGCAGCGAGAGGCAGGAGAGCGCGCGTTGCAACGACGGGCGCGGATCGCGAGCAGTCCGGTTTTCGATTTCTCTCAGCTTCTGCTTCAGAGCCGGGCGAGGCGCAGCGCCGTCCCACAGCGCCTCGGGGCGCCGGATCGCGCAGGCGTGCGCGCGGGCGACGCGAACGCGATAGGAGGAGCCGCAGTGCGCGAGGACCGTCGGGTGGGGCTGGCCCGGGCGCGGTCGCAGCGGTCTCGGCAGGCGATCGGCACTTGCGTGGGGCTGTCGCGCTGGGCGCCTCGCGGCTTCCGGGGCGGCAGGGAGGCGCATTCCCGTGCGCAGGGGTGCTCGCGACGGGGGAGTCTGCGCCGTTCCCCCGCTGCCGCGAGCGTGCGGCCCGCCCGGCGGCCGGGAAGGCTTGGCTGGCGGCGCGCCAAGGGCGGTCGGACGACTTTGGCCCCGGAGCAAGTGCCGTCCAGGGCAAGCCCCGCCCCCCAGGCGCGCGGCTCGCGGCGGCCTCGGCTCACTCTGCATGCTGGACGGGGGGTCACGGGGTCCCAGCGCGATCCGCGGCTGGAAACGGCGAGGTTTGGGGCGTTGGTTCCCTCCGAGGGGGGAGGCCTTTGCCGCAAGTGGGGCGGGCGGCCGAAAAAGTCGGATCGCCCAAACGCCAAGCCGCGGCGGCTCTGCCCCTCGCCCCTGACACCGCGGCCTGCGGCACGCGGCCGCGAGGCGACGCACCGGCACCTGCACTCCCGCGATGGCAGCCGCCGCAGCTTCCTCCCCCTTCCCTGCCGCGAGCAAGCTCGCTGCGGCCCACCCGCCGCCGGAGGGCGTCAAGTACGCGTACGGCACCGCCGGCTTCCGCATGCGCGCCGAGCTCCTGGACGCCGCCGTCGTGCGCATGGGCATGCTGGCGGCACTGAGGGCAAAGCAGACGGGCAAGGTGAGCCACCCTCTCACGCTGGCCCTCCCCGAGAGCAGGTGCTTTCGCTCGCCGCGCGGCCAAGATCCGGCGCTGTCACAGGCTGGGTCGCATTGGCGGCCGCTTGGCCAGCCCCACGCGCTGAGCTGCATCCCCCCGTGCCCGCTCTCTCACTCTGTGTATGCTTTTCAAACACGGGCCTGCGCTGCTCCCCGCAGGCTGTGGGCGTGATGGTGACGGCGTCCCACAACCCGGTGGCAGACAACGGGCTCAAGATGGTCGACCCGTCAGGGGGCATGCTGGCGGCCAGCTGGGAGGTGCTTGCGGCCAAGCTGGCCAACGCCGGCATCGCTGACGTCGGCGCCGAGCTGGCCGCTGTGGCTGGCGAGGGCGCCTGCGGCGACGCCGCCTGTGAAGGCGCCGTCGTCATCGTCGGCCGCGACACCCGTCCCAGCAGCCCCGCGCTGGCGGACCTGGTGGCGGCCGGCGTGGCGTCCGTCGGCGGCAGCGTGCTGGACGGCGGCGTGGTGTCCACCCCGCAGCTTCACTACCTCGTGGGGGCGTCCAACGCCACAGCCAGGGCTTGCGAGTCCGCCCGCCTCGGGGGCCTCCGGCCCGACGTCGACGGGTACTTTGCTCGCCTGGCCACCTCGTACAAGGCATGCCTCGCGGCGGCTGCCGTCGACGCCGCTGCGGCCGCGCCCGAGCAGGGCACGACCATCATCGACGCCGCCGACGGCGTGGGGGGGCCTCAGGCCGCCCGAACGGCGTCGGATCTTGCCGGGGCGCTCTCCTGGGAGGTGCGCAACGCAGGCGACAGCGCGTCTCTCAACGACGGGTGCGGGGCGGAGTTCGTGCAGAAGGGCCGAACCCCTCCTCGCGGCGTGGACGCGGCCTCGGACGCGCTGCCCGGGTGCCGGATCTGCTCCCTGGACGGCGACGCTGACAGGGTGGTGTTCCACGCGTTCGTCCCCGCGGAGGGCGAGGCTGGCGCCAGCTGGGAGCTGGTTGACGGGGACAAGCTGGCCGCGCTGCTCGCCGTGACGGTGGGCGCCCTGCTGAAGCGGGCGGGCGGGCAGGCGGCGCGGCTCAGCATGGGCGTGGTGCAGACGGCCTACGCCAACGGCGCGGCGACCAGGTGGGTGGCCGCCCGCGGCCTGGAGGTGGCCTGCGCCAAGACGGGCGTCAAGTTTGTCCACCATGCGGCGGAGGCGTATGACGTCGGCGTCTACTTCGAGGCCAACGGACACGGCACCGTCGTCTTCTCGCCCGCGGCTCTGCTCGCGATCGACCACGAGGCCGACGCGGCGGTGGCGGCCGACCCTGCGGTGGTCAGCGGCGCGGGCGCATCGGAGCGGGCCGCCGCTGCCGCTGCGGCGCTGGCCGCGGGCGGGGACGCGGGGGCAGCCGTGGAGGCCGCGGTGGGCGCCATGACCCCGGGCGCCGCGGCGGTGGCGCTGCAGGCCCTGACAGTGCTCATCAACCAGTTCGTCGGCGATGCCATTGCCGACGCCCTGGCCTGTGAGGCCGCCCTCCGCATCGGCGGCGCGCCGTTTGGGCGGTGGATCGCAATGTACTCGGACCTGCCGTCGCGGCAGACCAAGGTGCGCGTGGCCGACCGCCTCGCGCTCACAACCGTGCCGGACGAGTCGCGCCTGGAGGCGCCGGCGGCTCTGCAGGCCGCGATTGACGAAGCGGTCAAGGCGGTCGACTGCGGCCGAGCCTTTGTCCGGCCGTCCGGCACGGAGGACGTGGTGCGCGTCTACGCCGAGGCCGCAACGGTTGCGGCGGCTGACGAGCTGGCTGCGGTGGTGGCGCGCGCGGTGTTCGACCTCGCAGGCGGGCAGGGCAGCCGGCCGTGAGAGGGCCGCCCCCCCCCCCCCGGCCCGTTGGTGGCAGGTGTGCCGGCCGCTCGAATGACCGGGGTAGGAAGGGTCGCGGTGACCTGCGCTCTTAGGGTTTGCTGCGTGAGAGGGCTTCGCGGCCCGCTGGTTGGGCTGAGGCTTGCAGCCACCAGACGGGCCGGCGCTCCGAGTGTGCGTGGATGCCCCCTCGCATTGGACCCTTGCAACGACGCAGCGATACGCGCTGCGCGTCTCACAGAACACATCACCGCGCTGACTTGCAGTCAACTGGCCGCGTGACTGGGATGCGACCTCTGGCCGCCTGGGCAGAGAGGTCGCCGTCTCTCGGACGCGCAGCAATCACAAATCGTCCTCGCCCCCGTCAAGCCACCGCCTGGAAGGGTCGTTCTCCGCGTCCACGTCGGTGTGCCACTGGAACACCCCCGACAGGGGCGCGACGAGCCAGGACCGGACCTGCTCCGCCACGCTCGCCCGCAGGCGCACCTGCCGCCCCACCCGCTCCAGCACGGGCGACACCGTCGGGCTGAGGAACCACGGGCGGAGGCCCTCGGCGCCGAGGCGGGGGCGGTGCACCAGCGCGCCGATCTTGGCCGCGAGCCTCGCAAAGAGGTCCTTGGCGATGGAGGGGGAGCTCATATCCTGGAACAGCACCGACCGCAGCGCCGTCAGCGGGTCCACGTCCGTCTCGGAATCGGCGGCCGCCCCGCCCTTGGTCGCTGCCGCAGCAGCTTGTTCCTGGGTGAGGGAGCTTGCGATGGGCGCGTAGGGCGCGAGCACGGTCTGGTAGTTGACGAGCAGCGTCTGGCAGACGCGCACCATCCCCATGAAGTGGTGAAAGTAGGCTTCGGCGTCCGGCACGGTCTCCACGCAAAAGACGAAGCAGTTTGGGAAGAGCAGCGCCTTCCACTCCTCGTGCTCGGCGCGACCGTCGGGCTGCAGGCCGAGCTCGACGGCCAGGTCGCGCGCCTCCTGCTCCACCTCCTGAGGCTGCATCTGGCGCAGGTACGCGACCAGCCGCAGCCGGGTGCCCCACTCGAAGAGTTCCAGGTCGGCGGCAGACAGCCCGCACAGCTGCGCGATGAGCGACAGGATGGAGTCGTGAGTGGCGCTGTCCATATCGGCCTCGCCGTCGGCCTCGCCGGAGTCGTCGCCCTCGTCCATCCACAGCTCGGACAGCTCGGTGTGGTCGCCGCTGCTCGGGCGCCCCGACGGCGCGGGGGCGGCGGTCGGCGAGTCCCGCGCGGCCTGTTTCGTGCGGCCGATGAGGAACTGCACGGCCCTCACAGTGGCGCGCAGCGACTTGTGAGACGACGCCCGGCGGTGCCGCCCCGCCCCAGTTTTGCTCGAATTGGCGCTGGCGGCACGGGACAGCGGCGGGGCGCGCGGACCGGCAGGTGTGCTGGGGGAGCCCTCCGCGGTCAGCGACGGGCCCAGGCCGGGGCCCGCTGCGTCGTGCTCGCTGGAGGAGGTGCCGCCTGGCGAGAGCGGGCCGGACGCTACCAGGCCGCGCCTGCCGTTGGCTGCCGCTGCCCTGGCGCGAGGGAACTCCCCCTGCGACGCGGAGTCGAGGTGCGTGGCAACGCGAGCGGCGCCGGCACGAGCGACCCCCGCGCTTGACGTGGCGGCCGCCACGCTCGGCGGCCCGCTGGCTGCCGTCCCGGACGCAGCAGCGGCAAGGCCTCTGGACCGGCTGGCGGCCTGCGCGGCCATATCCATCGGCTGGCTGAGGTCCAGCGGCGACTGCCACGTGGACAGGCCCTGGCCGCCGGTGCGCAGCGCCGCAAACTTTGCAATTCGCCGCTGCTCGCTGGAGAAGGCCGGGGCCGTCATGGTGTCGATGCAGAGCATCCACAGGCGCTGCGCCTGCTCGTAGGTCACCTCGCGGGTGCGGAACCCCACCTCGGACTGCACGAAGTGACGGAACTCGCGGCCCAGCGGCGGGGGCTTCGAGGGGCCGCCGCTCCCGGGCCCGGCGGGGCCGGTGCGTTCAGCGCGGGGCAGCGAGCTGGCGTCGCTCTGGCTTCCGTCGCTGCTGGAGTCGTACGCGGCCCCGGGGTCATGGCCGCGAACGACAAAGAGGCAGAGGTTGGGATCCACCTCGGCGGCGAGGAGCAGCGGAATCATGGACTGAGAGTGGCCCACTGCGAAGTTGACAAAGGCCTGCGACAGCAGCCTGGCCGCCTGCACAACGATGAGCAGGGTGAGCACGATCACCACCCAGGGCATGCGCCGGGCGGCCTGCGCCGCCGAGGCCATGCCCGCCTTTTCAAAGTGCAGCGGCAGCAGCGGCGAAATCACAAAGAACCCGAGCGCCAGCAGCGACGCCACGATGATGACGGGCGGCAGCGCGGAAGCCCTGCACGCGATGGTGCTGCGGCGCGTGTCGGCCGACAGCGTTGCGGGGCCCACGTGCACGGAGGCGGACCAGTCCAGGCAGCACGGGTTGCCGCGCCGCGTGGGCCCGCACGCCGCGCAGCCGGTGCTGTTGGAGCCCCCGCTGGGAGAATAGACCATCGCCAGGCAGGGGTTGCACCCGTCGTCGCACCGCACGACGCACGCCGACCCCGGGAGGCCGCTGCTGGAGTCTGCCCGGCCTGGTGACGCCCCGCTCGCGTCGCGGAGGCAGCACGTCCAGAGCTGCACCCCGCAGCAGAGCGTGAGGGCGTTGATCAGCGGCCCGCACAGCAGCAGCGCGGGCATGGTGTCGCACAGCTGCGTCCCGGCCTGGGGGCGCCGCCCTGCCGTTCCGGCCGGCCCGCGGGGTGCGGGCCGCCTGGGCGCGCTGGGGGCCGCGTCCAGCGCCGAGACGGCAGCAGAGCCCCCGACAAGGGCCGCGCTGAAGGCAGCCCCCGGGCGCGCCCGCGCCAGCGCCACCTGCGCTGCCATGCGCCTCCGCTGCATCGTGGCTGGGAAGAGGGCCATCTCACCCCGGGGCAGGGGCGCCTTGTCCTCGGGGGCTCGCCGCCAGTAGTGCACCAGCGCGCTCTCCAGCCCGCGCAGCCCGCTAGACTTGAGAGCGGGGCCGGACCCACCAGCTCCCGCGGACGGTGCCCGGGGCCGAGCGGCGAGCCCCTGCGGCTGAGAGGCCACCGCCACCGCAACGTCGGCTCTGCTCATCGCTTCCCCCGTGCCGCCGCCGGTGCCGCCGCCGCTCGTACCGCCGCCACCGCCGCCGCCGCCACTGCTGGCTGCTCGCAGCGATGCCTCCGTGAACTGGCCCGGGTGCGCCTGCCCGCTGCCGCCGATCGACGCGGCGGACGTTGCCGCGCTCCAAGCGGCGCCACGTCCTGCGTTGCGGTGTGCCTCCGCCCGCCAGTTGGGCACCAGGTGCGGGAGGCGCAGGCACTCGGCCGAGAGCTCGCTGATGAGGCCGGCGCGCGTGGTCACGACGCGGCAGCCGGCGCGGTGGAGGGCCTCTGCCAGGTCGATGGCGAGGCCCCAGCCGCCCGACGAGCCCGATGGGGACGTGATGGGCGACTCCCACGGGGTTCCTCCGACGTCCACGGCCGACCAGTCCAGCGGCGGCGAGGTGTCCACCAAGGCGAAAATGGTGGAGGGGTCGGGCCGCTCGCAGGCCGACAGCAGCTCAGTGACGCAGTTGGGGCTCAGCACGTACTTGGGCGTGATGTGCAGGATGCAGAAGCACGCGTCGCGGGCGCCGGCCACGGTGGTCACGCTGATGTCGTCGCCGTTGTCCAGGGACCGTCGGTCGATCCAGGCCGAGCCGGTGGGGAGCGCGTGGTAGAGGGACAGGCTGAACTCCTCCGCGGCAAGGGGCACGCCGCCGCTGGACGTGGACGCGGAGGCGGCAAGCTTCCGGGCCCGCGAGCGGCGCTGCCGGCCGGAGGCCGACACCTGCGACTGTCTGCGGCCGGGCGGAAGCTCCGCCGCGCCGGGCTGCGGTCGGCCGGCGCCAGGCCGGCCGACAAGGAGCCTAGCCAGCTGCCACTTGGAGGCCGGGCGGGGCTCGGCGTCTCGCTGCAGCGGCACACCCGCAGCCGCGGAGGAGGAGGCGGAGGAGGTGACGGCGGCGGCGGCGGCGGCGGCGGCGGCAGGTCGGTGTGCCGAGCGAGTCTCCGGGTCCGTTGTGTCTCCAAGGAGCGGCGCCGCGTGCATGTTGCCGTCGCCTTGGTTCAGCGACTGGGCCGGCCACGCGTCGGACAGGAGGAGGTCGCTGCCCGCTGTCCACATGCCCTCGGCGCCTGCGTCGCGCCCGCCGTCATGGCTGCCCTCGCTTCGCACCATCTCCGTTGCTCGGCTCAGGCGCGCGTCGGGGGGGCCCGTGATTGAGGCCTTTCTGGCCGGCGGGTCGGTGGGGGGCCTCGCCTGCGGGTCCCAGAGGAGGCGGCCCACAGCCCGGCACAGGCACGCCACAGTCCCGACGCGGCGACAGCAGCAGCATACTGTGTCGCCGCCGCGGCCGCCCCCGCACTGCTCGCAGCAGGCCGGGGCCGTGGGCGGCTTGACAGCGTCCTGCGCCCGGTGCACGGACGACCAGGCGTAGGACAGGAAGAAGAAGAACCCGCCGATGCGCTGCAGGCGCGCGAGCTTGGCAAAGGGGGAATGGTGCGCGCTCTCAGCGGACAGGTTGCTCCGGCGCAGCAGCCACCGGCCGATGCTGATCGGCAGCAGCGTGAGGATGGCCACCACGAAACCGTCGAGAGCCGCGTAGGGGAGCCACGTGTATGAGTCCATGCGGATGTCCCGGGCGGCGCACACCCACCACTTGACTTGCAGCGGGAGGACGAGGCCCGTTTCGATGTGCTGGGTGCCCTGCCCGCCCGCCGCGGCGTCGTCGTCGAAGTCTACAAAGTCGTCGTCAAGAGAGCCGCCCTGCTGCTGCGTGAAGCTGAACGGGCTGATGGGGGAGCACACCGCCACCGACAGCAGCGCCGACAGCGTGGACACGAGCACAATGGCGGCGGCGAGGCCAGCGAGCAGCCGAAGCGTGCGGGCGGAGCTGGGCAGCGGCACCACCAGGTACCCCTCCTGTGACACGAGCGACAGCGCCACGTGCCGCCGGCCGAGTCGCTCCGGCAGCGTCTCTGCCACCGCGCGGCTGGCGGCGTCCGAGGCAATCGACTCGAGCGGCCTGCCGTCACAGCCAGGCATGCAGGCGCCACACGCGCAGGCGGCGAGCGCGGAGCACTGGCCGCCGCACGCGCAGCAGCAGCATGCGGCGCACGGTGTGCAGGGCAGCAGGAGGCCGCGGCAGGCCTGCGAAGCCCTGCTGCAGCCGGACCAGCCGCAGCGCCGCTGCGCGCAGCTGACGCTCACGCCCTCGGGGTCGACCTGCGCCCACGGGCCGTGGCGCGTGCTAAACACGGCGCAGCCCGCATCGCCGCAGGTATCCTTCACGGCGGGCGACGCCGCTGAGCCCCGCCCCGCCACCGATGCCGATGCCAATGCCGATGCCGGCCTGCTGCTGGGAGAGCGGCAACCGCACGGGCATGCCAGCGAGTCGTGGCTGACCAGCGCGACGCTGGCGTCCTCGCCCATGTCGTGCACGAAGTACACCCCGCGTCGCTCGTCGCCCCACACGCACGGGCAGCACCCCGTCGCGCGGCTTGCGCGCCGCATCGGGCACAGGCAGCAGCAGGTGGGCCCGGGCAGCGGGAGCGGCGAGGAGCAACCGAGCAAAAACGGAATCACTTCCAGCCAAGCCCACAGACACCACGCCTCGGCCTGCGGAAGCCTGCCCTGGCGCCCGTCGCCAGTGCACAGCTGCCCCAGCACCTTGGCCCCCCGCTCGCCCCCCGAGTGGCCGCAACACCCCCTGCAGAACTCGCGGCGCACGGACGGGTAGCGCACCGCCTCCCCGAAGCGCCGCCCGTACATGCCGTCCGAGGTGACGGCCGTGGCCTGCGGGTGTGCGTCCGCCTCTGGGCCTGGCGCCGGCGCGGCAGGGACGCCGCCGCCGGCCTGGGCTCCGGGAGAGCCGCTTGCGCCGGCAGGCCGCAAGAGTGATGGCCATTTGCTGCTCGCATGGCTGCTGGTAAAGGCGCCAGACGCCGGCTGCCGCGGCGCCACGTACCGCCACCGCGACGATGCGCTCGCACGGAGGATGAGCTGCCGCGCCTCCGTGAAGCCCGGCAGATTGGAGACGATGGTTTGCAATGTTGCGGACTCCTGCGCTGGACGGCGCGCTCCCGCCGACGCCATTGCGGGCGGGCAGCCGACTCCGAGCGAGCACGAGGCAGCGCTGGCCAACTGCGCAGCGGAACGGCCCTGGGCGGAGACGAGGGGCTGGGTTGGCTGTCCGCCGCGGTGGCCGGGACTTTTTTTTCTGACAGCTCTCGCTTCAGCGCAGATTGCTGACGAAGCGGCAAATATGAGCCGCCGCGGATTCGGGCGCTGCGCTGCGCAACGAATCTCAACTTGAAGTTCCGTCACTCTGGGGGGTCCTGGCTCTCGGGTTGAATTGGCGGCTGGGCGCCAGCGCTGCAGACTGCCGGCCGTGGCTAGCGCATGCCTGACGCAAACAGCGCAAGCCCTTTGGGGCGGCGCAAGTGCCGAGAGCCGGCAGCCAAGCGCGCGCGGGGGGGAGCGAGGGCAGGAGCGCAAACTGCAGCAGAGGCAGCCGCCGGCGCGGCGTGGGCTGTGCGTGCACGAGTGGCAATGCGCGCACGCGCCAGGCGCAAACTGCTTGGGTCACCGCGCGAGGGCGGCGGCGTTCACAGCGCGACCGAGTCGATAACGAGCCCGCTTCCCGTCGCAATCACGTCCAGAGTTGCCTCGACAAACCCGCCCGAGTTGGGCTCCGCTCGCAGCAGAGCGCCGGCCGGCTGCCCCAAGACGGTGCGCTGCATCCACGGGCACTCGCCCACGGGCGGGTCGGCTTCCATGGCGCCGCCAGCCGTGCCGATTGTGGCCGCAAGCACGAACCGTCCCGGCTGCCACTCCCACATGCCCCGCTGGTACAAGTGCGAGTGGCCAGACAGCACCGCCCTCGCGGGCGCCCCGGCCTCGTCCGCAAGCGCTAGCACAGACGAGATGCGCCCAGCCGCCGCCTCGGGGTCCGCGCTCTCTCCGGCCTCCCACGCCTCGCGCTCCCAGTGCGTGATGCACGGAGGCACGTGCGACACCACCACGCGCACAGCAGCGCCCCGCCACGCTTGCGAATCCACGGCCAGCTTCGCCCACGCTTCGAGCTCCCGCTGCCACCCGGAAGCCGAGCCAGGCCCTGGCGCCTGCGCCGGCGCGTGCTCGCCGCCCTGGGCAGCGACGCCCGCAACCCGCCCACCGTGCCCCGCGGGCAGCACCAGCAGCACCACGTGCCCCACCCTGGCAAGCTGCACTGGCGGCGGAAGGATCGCGTGCTCCCTCCCCGCCCCCTCGTCGTGGTTCCCCCGCGCCCACACCAGCGAGCCTGTGCCCTGCGGGCCGACCAGCACCCCGGACGCGTGGACCGGCCCGAACAGGTACGACCGCCACTCTCGGGGGTCGCTGTCCGGGGACTGCACGCCGTCGCCGAGGTGCAGGAGGGCCGATGCGCCGCCGGCTCTGCTCGCCTTGGCAGCCCCGGCAAGAGTGGCAAGCGTCGCTCGAAACACCGGCGCGCCGCTCTGCGAGTCGCCCACCACCGCCACAGCGATGGCGGGCTTGCTAGGCGGCTCGACGGGGCCCGGGGCGCCAGGGGGGGCGGGCGGCGGCGCGGTGGCTCCGTCCCACCAGCCGAGAGGCGTGGCTGCCTCGCAGCCGGCTGAGGCGCCGTCGGCGCCGGGTGCGGACACTGTGATACGCACCGAGAGACTGCGTAGCAGCGACGGCGCTGCAAGGCGGGGCAGGATCCCGGCCAGGGGTGCCCGCGCTACCCAGCCGAGCCCCTGGTGCTGTGGCGTGGGCGGCAGTCGCGGCCCGGCGCCAAGGCGCCCCGAAGGCGATTCAAGCGGCGGCGGGGCGGTGCGCGCCCCGCTATGGGGAGATCCCTCCTCCCGCGGGGGTGGGGTGCCGGAGGGCGGGGCCGGCAGCGGCCCGGACCACTCCAGCTGCAACTCCTGCGCCCGGCCGCACGGAACGCGGTTCGGCCCGCACAGGGCTTGTGCCGTGGCCGACAGACCCCCGGGTCCGATGAACGCGGCCAGCACCTCGAGCTGAGCGGCCGAGCCTGCCACGTCGGCGCCCTGGCGCTCCAGCTCAGCCGCAGTGACGGCGCCACGTCGCACGAGCAACGGCGCCAGCGTCCACGCCACACCAGCCGACGACCAGCATGCCTGCTCGGACAGCGGCAGCCACCCAGTCGCCTCCAGGTACTCAAGCACGACCGCCGCCCGCGCCGGGAGTTGAAGCGACGCAAGGCTCTGAAGCGCCACAACGACGAGCGCAGAGCACGCCGCCGCCCCGCACACCCAGACCCAGGCCCGTGAGCCCACCACGCGCGCACCGGCGGCCCACGCCCGCGCGGCGAGGGTTGCGTGCGGGGCCTTGCGCCGGCGCTTGCGCTGCGGGTCAGGCGCGGCGTGCAGGCGGCCTTGGCCGCCCACGGAGTCAGCCACCGCGCGAGGTCACTGCCGCTGCGCGCGGCACTTGGGCCCTCCCGCCCGATCGGGGAGGTGGAGCCGAGGAAGCAAGCGTCGATGGCGCCTCCAGGCCGCCTTTGCGCCGCGCGAACGATTGCCTTGCCTGCAACAGAGCGGGCCGGGTCGGGGGGAGAGGAGCAAGGTGCGACCGCGGCCGTCGCAGCACAGCCGCGGCTCTGCCGGCTGGAGCACCGCCGCCGGCCTTGCTGACCCCAAGCGAACCGCGGCCCCGGCCGGGCGGGCCAGAGCACATTGCCGCGCGTTGCGAGGCAGGCTCGTGCCCCTCGCCTCCCCCCCCCCCGTCCTAGTTCCCCGCGCGTCTGCAGACTGCGTCTGCTGGCCGCTGGCGGGCGGGGGAGGCGCGCGCAATAGAAACCAGCAGAAAGAAAAAAATCGCCATGGCCTCGCCCAAGCGCGCCCCGGGGGGGCGCTCCCGTGGTCATGGGTTCGACGAGGGAGAGGCAGGCCCGCCTGCGCTGCCCGCTCTGACCACGCACGTGGTGCAGGTGCGGCGCTGGGCCGACCAGGTGGGCGTCGCTGCTGCTCTCTCCCCCAAGCCCGCGTCCCCGGAGCAGGCTGCCCAAACGCCCTTACTGGGCAGGGCAGGGCGCCCCAGGTCGGCGCCACGGTCGCGGCCTGAGGCGCTCTCCAGCTGCAGCAGCATATCGTGGGGGGCAGACACTGCCGACGCGCCCGCCGATGACGCAGGCGGTGATCGATCGACGACGCGGCCGCGCGTCCGTCGGCGCTCGTGGGGGTCTGACAGCTCGGCGCCCAGGCCTGATCCGCCCGCTGCCGCGGACAGCGCGAGGCTCGACCGGGCGTTCCAGCTCCTGCTTCGCGCTGGCCGGGTGAGCGACGCGGCGTCGCTCCTTGAAGGGGAAGGATCTGGCGTGATCGGGCAGAGCCCCGAGGCTCTGCAGCAGGGAGTCGCATTGGCTCTGCACTGCCTGGCGCAGGCGTACGACGCCGGCGGCGCGGCGTCAGCGTCGCCTGGACACCTGTCCGTGCTGCGGCTGCTGTGGGCGGGGGCACCGGCGGCGGCGCGGCTGCAGCGGCCCGAGACGGCGTGGGTGCTCTTCTGCGTGGCCTGCAAGTTCGGGCGGGTGGACCTGGGGCTAGCATCGCTGCGAGACACGTTTCGGGCGCTGCAGGGTGCTGCTGCCGGTGCTGACGCTGCCGGTGCTGACGCTGCCGGTGCTGACGCTGCCGCCGGTGGTGGCGCTGCTGCTGCTGCTGGTGCTGCTGCTGTCCGTGGCGGCGTGGGCCCCGTCCAGGCGCGGGCCGCCTCCCCCGAGGCCGCTGCCCGCGCGGAAACACACTCGGTGACGCATCAGTCCAGCCAAGCGACAGGCGCCGGCCGGGGGCCGGGCGGCGGCCAGTCCGTTTCCGGAAGGATCGCAGCCGCCCGGGAAGAGCTCTGCCGGCTGTGCTCCGACTCGCAGCACCGGTGGAACCGTCTGGGCCACACGCCGCTGCACTACGCCGCCCGCTGTGGCTGCCTGCCCCTGTGGGCGGCCATGCACTCGCTCTGTAGTACCAGCCCCGTGGTGGCCGAGGCGGGGCTGGTTCTCGGGGATATGGAACGCGAAGCCGCGGGGGCGCGCGCGGACACCGACGCCGCGGCGGCCGTTGCTGCGGCTGCTGCTGCTGGCGGCGGAAGTGGCTCTGCAGGCAGAGCCGATGCGTCACGTCGGGGCAGCGATTCGAGGCAGAGCCACTCTGGGGGCCGTCAGCGGCGGCGCGGCCGCGGCAGGCCCCGCCTGCAGCCGAAGGGCCGGGATGCTGTTCAGCGGCGCAGGGACCCCCCCGCGCTTTACGTGGCTGCTGCCGGCAGGCACGCGGCGCTCCTCCGGCACGCGCACAAGCACGTCCACCCGGCCAGCTCCCCCAGGGGCGGGGCGCGGCTGGCCCCTCAGTGGGAGGCCTGGGCTGCGATGCTGGTCACCGGCGTCATCGCTCACGACGACGTCGACACCCTTGAGTGGCTGGCAGAGCTCCCCGAGGAGCCCGACGTTGACAATCGCTCGCGGAGGTCGCGACGAGGCTCCTCCTCCGCGCCGGCTGGCGACCAGGAGGGCTCTGCACGCGTGGCAGAGCCGCTGGTCGACCGGCTGGCCGGAGCGGCGGGCCCCGGAGACGCCGCCCCGTCAAGCGCAGAGCGGAATGGCGCCGGCGGGGCGGCTGGTCGGCCGGCAAGGCGCCTTCTGATCGACGCAAGCGTGCTGACGCTGCGAGACGACTCCGCGGCAGGGGGTCTGACCCCGGACGATCTGCCGGCGTCTTGGAGGAGGGCTCTGCTCGGCGGCTCTGCCGAAGTGCCGCTGGAATCCCGAATCGGGTGCGTGGCGGCGCACGTGTGCGTCGAGCGAGGGGCGGCCGTGGAGGCCAGCGGGCTGGTTCCGGCGTGTGCCGGCGGCCCTGGCGGTGCCGGCGGCGCTGACGCCGGTGCTGGCTACAGCGCTGCTGGAGCCGGGTGTGCTGGTGGCGGCGGCGGCGGCGGCGGCGGTGGTGGCGGGCGCGCTCGCGCGGGCGTCGGCGCGTCGGCGTGCTCGTCGTCGTCGTCGGGGTATCGTTTTGCCGTGCTGCGGGCGTTGCTGCGGCGGTTTCCCTGGCTGGCTTGCAGCCCCGTTGCAGCAGCCGACGCCGACCCGGAGCTGGTTGACGCACACGTGTCCGCTCACGCCGACAGCGCAGCGGCCGGCACGCCGGCTCCGCGCCCGGGCGGGAAGGCTGCGACGTCTGCGTCGCCCCCCCCGGCTCTGCCGCTGGTGGAGTGGCGCCACTGCCTGCACGCTGCTTGCGCCGCTGGTTCTGCCACGGCTGCGCTGGTGGTGCTCGACGCCGCACCCAGCTCCGCCGGCCTGCGTGGCTTCGTACCCGCGCGCGCCTTTGAGAGCCGCGGTGGCAAGGATGGCAGAGCCGCTGGGCCGTTGCTCTGCCCGAGCCACCCGCTGTGGCTGGCGCTGGGAGCGGCGCGCGTCGCTCACAACTACGAGGTGCTGTCCGCTCTAGCGGACGGGTACCGGCTCTCGGCTCTGCAGCGCGAGGTATACGCGCACGGCCCAGCCCTCATAGGGATGCTTCCCGAGTTCGTCAGGACCGTGTGCGCCAGGACGGGGCTAAGTTTCGCCGCTATGAAGGCCGGCCACGCCCCGGCCGCCCGAGTCCGCCGGCAGAGCCACGCGTCTGCAGGAACGGCCGCCGGCGCGGGTGCATCGTCCGACGCCGCAGCGGCTTCCCAGGGCCGCGGTGAGGGCGGAGGAGGCGACTCTCCCACCGGCCTGGACGCCGCTGACGACCCCTTGAAAGAGTGGATCGGGAGCTCTGCTGGCAGAGCCGCTTCGAGTTCCATCGGGAGCGCATCCTCGGCGGCCAGGCGATCGACCAAGGGCAGGCGGGATTCCGAGAGTGCGCCACCGGCAGCGCCGGCGCCGCCGGCTTCGGGCGTGGCATCGGCAGAGCCGGTTGCTCTCCGGCCCGGTCCCTCAGGCAGACTCTCGTTGCAAGCCGACCAGAGGACCCCTCACTCCCGGGCGAATGACTCGGCACTGACCGGGTCTGGACCCGCCGGTGATGGCGCGTGTGGCTGGACCGGCTCCGGCTCCGCAGGCAGAGGCGGCGGCTCTGGGCGGGGGGGCTCTGCCGACGTCGGCACCGACGTCGACACTGAGAGGCAAGATCCCGGGGGTCGGTCTGGCGAGTGTGGCTCTGCCGGTGCTGGGAGTACCACCGTCGTTGACGTCCCAATGCCTGGATCCGGCAGAGCCATCGGAAGTGGGGACAGCACCGGCGGCGTCATTGACAGCAGCAGCGACAGCGCTCCGAGCGACGGCGCGATCAGCGACCACGGTGGCCTCACTTCCGGCGGCAGAGCCACTTCTCGCACGTCTGGGCGCGGGGAGGGTGGCTCTGCCCGGCGCCAGCGGTCGTCAGGCCTCCTTGGCCGCGCTGCCGACGGCTCGTCCGCTGGCCACGCCGCAGAGGCCAGCGGTGCGAGGGAGCCGGACGCCTCGGGTCAGCAGCCAGTCACCGAACCGTCAGCGCGGCATCCAGACTCATCTCGTGACCAAGGGGAAGCCCGTGAAACCGCTGGCGGCCGCCTTGCCGCTGTCGCGTCGCAAGAGCTCCAGCCCACGGAACGGCAACAGCAGAGCCGTCAGCGCGACGATGGCGCCATCGGGACGGCGCAGATCCACACGCTGCTCTCCCGCCGCCACAGGCCGGCCGTGGACCACACAGGCTCGCCTCTGGCGGGCTCGGACTCCACCGGAGCCGGGGCGGCCGCGGACGACCGCCGATCGGGCCAGGAGCTCGGCTCTACCGGGGACGTGGCTCTGCACGACGCTCCGCGTGAACCTCTGCCGGAAGCGCAACGGGCGGAGGGTCCCAGTGCCGTGCAGAGCTGGCGGAGGGAGGCTTCGAGCGATCAGCTGATCGCATCGCGCCCGCAGCGGCGCCGGCGGGGCGGCAGCGCCGACGAAGTGGCCCTCGCTCTGGACGCAAGGGCGGTTTCACGTGATCGAGTGACGCCGCTGGCAGGATCTGCGGCCAGGATGGCAGCAGACCCCGCAATGCAAGCAACGGCTGCTGCGGAGGCGCGATCCGGACGCTTCCGCTCGGCCCCATCAGCTGCGCGTCATGAAACGGTCAGCTCCACGTCACAAGGTCCGGCACCCGCCACAGCTGCGGCCGCTGCTGCAGCCGCGGCGGTGAAAGCTGCCCTATCCCATGGCGTCGTGTCATCAGCTGCAACTGCAACTGCAACTGCCGCGAGGGGCGGAAGAGGATCGCGGGTGAAGGCAAGAAAGTCAGGTCGCCACCCTGTCGCTGACGCATCACCAAGGCATCATCACCCGCGTCGGTCACCGGAGACCTTTGCGGATGCAGTTCGCGGCTCAACACGCCGAGCGGACGCAGCCCTGACCGGCAGCGCCGGTGCGAATGGGTCCGCTGGGCCAGGGAGGAGCGATGCTCGGAGCGCTGCGGACCACAGTCACTTCGATCAGCGGAGGGCGGGCGACCCGCGGCGCGAGCCGAGCCCTGAGGCGATGCATCAGCCATCACCAGCACATCATTCGAACATCTCGCCCGCATCACGTGCGGCTGCATTGGCGGGGTCAAGTCCCCGGTCGATCTCCAACGCTGCCGACCCCTCCGTGCCGTCGCCCAGCTACGCCGCTGCAGCAGCTGGCGCCGTCGGCGCGAGCGCCACCTTTCGGCCCAATATTTCACCGATGGACCGCCGCCCCATGGCTCCGGGCTCGCTCCTGGGTGTGTCAAGAGGGTCTGGCTCTGCTGGACGCCCGTCGGATGCCAGCTCTGCCACGGCTTCGGCTGGCTTGATGGCGGGAGCGCGGCTCACTTCGCCCCGGCGAAGAGGCTCTGCCACCAGGCCAGCTCTGCGCACGCCAGTCGGGCCGCCGCCGCGATCCCCAGCCGGACGGCCGATTGCGCCCCCGGCGTGGCCGCAGTCGCCACCGCTCAGCGCCCACGGCTCGGTTGGGCACGGCTCTGTCGGTCATGGCTCTGCCGGTCATGGCTCTGCCGTTTTGCCAGTGTTCGCCCCGTCGTCCGGAGCCCGGCGCCGGCGCCGCACCCGCGCCAGCAGCGGCGACCAGGCCTCAACGGGCGATGAGGGGGGTGGTCTCTCGTCGCGGGCTCTGTCGCCGGCAGGATCGAAGAGCTCTGCCTCTTCGTTCGGAAGGATCCGTCGATCGTCAATGGCCGAGCTGGAGCTGGGGGCGGCCCTGGCTGATTTGCCGAGCGACGTGGAGCCCCTGTCCGACGGTGACGACGCGCCGTCAGAGACGCCTAGCCGACTGGCGGCGGCGCTGGACTCACTGCCGTCGTGGCTGGGAGCCAGGGCTGATGCGGCAGCGGCGGCTGCGGCTTCGGCTGCTGCTGCTGCGGCTTCGGCCGAGGTGTCCACTGCGGCGGCAGTATCAGGTTCACTCCACGCGCCGGCAAGTCCGTCTCAGGACGCCCGAATTGCGGCCGAACAATTCACCGAAGGGGGTTACCGACACCGACCTCTCCCCTTGCAGGTCAGGCCACGAAGTGTGAGCATGTCCCTTCCGTCGGCAGAGCAGAACGACAGAGCTCGTCACGTCACATCACCAGCAGAGCCGTGCCTGGCGGAGCCGGCAGGAGCAGCCGGCGCCTCGCCGGGCAGAGCGAGATCCGCCTCCGGCAGAGACAGCAGCAACGCCCCAGGCGCGGGGTTCACTGCCGGCGTCCCTGGTGGCATTGCCAGCACTGCCGTCGACGCTGCTCCGGCTCTGCCGCCCGCTGGACCCTCCCTTCGTCGATCGCGAGCCGCACCAGAGTTTGCGGTTTCGCTTCCGACCGTGGTGTCCATGGATAACTTGGCAGGGCTGGCAGGATCGGCAGAACCAGGAAGCCCGCTCGGTCCGCTGGGTCGGGGCCACACTAGCCCGCGACACTCGCGCACAGCGACCCCAGCGGCAGGATCGGGGTCAGACCCCGGATGCGGCAGCGACTCGCTTTCGTCCCGGGGCCACAGCGACTCTTCCTCCTCCCGGGTGGGCGCCTCCCGCCGTCACGATGCATCGACGGCCTCGCAAGCACCGACGGCAGGCTCAGCGCAAGCCTTCAGTGGCCCGCCGACGTCGCTGCCGCGGCCGCCTTCGCCGACGTCGGAAACCAGGTCGGGCGTCGAGCAGAGCCGTCAGCACGGCGGCGGTGGCACCGCCGGCAGTTGTGGCGGCGTGTCGATCACCACGAGCGCCGGCCGCTCCAGCGCTGAGTGTCCCGACTCCGAGCCCACAGCCGCAGCTGGTCGAGCCGCGACGGAGGCGGAGAGGTGGCCGCTGCTCCGCGCTGGCGGGATCGCCGTGCGCTGCTCGCCGGACGCCGTCACGGGTGTGCAGAGCCCCGCGCCGCCGAGAGACACGGACGTCAGCGAGTGGCACCGTCAGTCGGTCTGCCGGCTGGCAGGCCCGGCGACGACGGAACCCGGCCCCGCAAGCCGAATGCCAGTGGTGGTGATGGCTGGCCACTGTGGCAGGCAGAGCTCTGCCGTCGTGGTTCGGACAGTGCCTCGGCCGGCTGGCCCAGCCAGCGAAACCGCTGGCCGCGAAACTGCTGGTGCTCCCCAGGCTGGCGCCGGCAGAGCCGGTTCGGACGGCGTCGCGGCGGCCGCCCGCGCCGCCGCGACCGAGGTGGTCGCGCTGGCCCGCATCGACGCCGTCGCCTCGGCGGGGGGGGACGCGCGCTCGCGGCTGGTGGCTCGCTGCCTGGGGGACGGCTGTGTGTCCGACGCCGCCGGCCGTCGGATCCTCGTCGCCCTGGAGGCGGCCGACCGAACGCTTGCGGCAGAGCTAGCTCTGCTGCGCGACGTCGATAACGTGGCAGAGCGGGCAGAGCGAGCGCTTGGGCTCTGCCGCCAGCTGACCGCCGCGGTGGCGCTGACCCACTCAGCCGGCGTGACGCACAAGCGTCTCAGGCCCTGGACCGTTCTCGTGCGTGGCAGAACGCTCAAGCTCGCGGGGTTCGGGTGGGCCCAGGTGGCCTCGGCCGGCGCGCCCCCTCACCCCAGCGCCACCCCTCGCTTCACGCAGGCCCCCGCGGCGGCCGCGCCTGCAGCAGCGCTCGGCTCGGACCCGTCAGGCGGGCCGGAGCGCCTCGGCCTGGCAGAGCTGACAGAGTCGATGATCCGGGAGAGCGACGATGCAGAGCTTGAGTGGCATCGGCAGAGCCAGCTGTCCGGGCGAAGTGACCGGAGCGCCGGTATGCCGGCTCCTGCAGCCTGCTCCGCCGCCTCGGGAGGCAGACACGCGATGGCAGCGGCAGGCGACGCTGCTGCCGCCGCCGAGAGCGATGACGGGCGGCAGAGCAGCGCCGCTGCTGTGCGCGGCGCGGCGTCGTTCGCTGCGGTGGCGGCTGCGGCCGCGGGCGCTGGCTCTGCCGCCGCGGGTGCCGTCGGCGCCGTTCCGTTGGTGGACCCGCCAGCGGAGGGCACGGCGGCGCCTGTGCGAGCGCCCGAGGACGACGGGGCGGGCTGGCTTCCGGCGGAAGTATTGTCCGCGCGGTTGCGCGGGACGAGTCACTCGGGGGGCGTGCCGGCGGATCTTTTCGCCTTGGGATGCCTCGTCTACACGGTGCTGAGCAACGGCAGGCACCCGTTCGACCCCATCAACAGCCCGTCACCGGATCCGGGGTCTGCCGGCTCTGCAGTGGCCAGTGCCCATCGAAGCGTTGCTGAGCTGCGCAACGAAGCAATCCTCCGCGACCACCGCACATCGGACGGCTCAGTGCGCCCGCGAGCCGCGTGGCACCACATCCGACTCCACCGGTCGCCGTCGGACCACGGAGCGCCCGCGCAGGCGTCGGCGCGCGGGACCCCTCCAAGCAAGGGGCCGCCCCCTCTGTCGGTAGGACCCGCCGCGTCCTCGGCAGGATTGCCGGAGGTCAGCCCCGCCCACCCCCCGGCTGCCCCCACCGGCGCCGCTGCGCCGGGCATCGGCGCAGCGGCGGCGTCTGTCCCAGCGTTCCGACCGGGTCCGGCTCCGGCAGCTGCTGGCTTGCAGAGCGGGGCAGAGCCGGGCGGCTCTGCCAGATCGGGCGGCGGCCTGGCGCTGCTTGCGTCGGCGCCGTTCAGACGGGTGTGCGCCGCGCACCTGATCAGCGAGCTGCTGCGGCCGCACCCGCTGTCGAGGCTTGCGGCTGCGGACGCGGCCGTTCACCCCCTGTTCTGGCCGGAGGCGGCGGTGGTCCAGCTGGCGGCTGCGTGCTCCGATGTGCTGCGTGCGGAGTACGGGATGATGCCGCCGGCGGGGGGGCAGCGACAGGACCGCAGGGGCGGACGGCGGGGCGGGCGGCGCGGGGTGGCGGCTGCGGGCGGCAGCGCCGCGGCCCGGCACCGTGACGCGGGCTCAGGTGCGGCGGGTGCCGCTGGTGGCGGTGATGCTGGTGGTGCTGGAGCTGACCGCGGCAAGCTTGAAGCCGCCGGCTGGGATGGAGATCGGCGGCAGAGCCGTCGGCGGCGGCGGCAGCGGTCGGAGCAGCAGCTGGCCGGGTCTCTGCCTCCGCTGCTGGCTCTGCTGGAAGGCGAGTACCGACGCCGGCGAGGGCCCGACGCGGCCGCTTGGGCGGATGACCTGGCCCGCCTCGACGCGCAGGCCGGGCGAGTTTGGGGGCCTGACACCGCGGCGGCGGGGTCGGGCGCCGGGGGGAGCGACGCCGGGGCCGCTTCGCCGGTGGGAGGCGGGTCCACGAAGGACTGGAAATCGCCGCGAGAGTACGCTGCCGTGTATGCGGGGCGCGGGCTGGGCGCGCTTGGCATTCTGCGCGCGTGCCGCAACGTGGCAGCGGCGCACGCGACGGAGTTCGTCGCAGCGGGTGTCTTCGCGTCAGCCCGGGAGGCGCGGTCGTATTTCGTGGACTCCTTCCCGTGGCTGTTTCTCAAAGTGGCAGAGGCCGGCGTGGGGGCGCACCTGCTGGCTTCCAGGCCGCCGCGAGCGCGTGGCGCCACTGCTGCCGTGCGGGTCGACCCCAGCATGGGCGTGGCAGAGGAGGCGGCGCGGCTGGCCCAGCGGCTCCTGCTCGAGGGGGAGCGGCCCCGCGTCCTGAGAGCAATCGGGTCGGTCGCGTGCTCCGTTCTCTCGGACGCGCAGGCCAGGTCGGCGCTGGGTCCGGCTGACGGGGCGTCGTGGTAAATGGAACCAGCGCTCGGCGCCGATGCAGCAGGGCCGCGCGCGGTCGACTGCGCGAGCCGGGTGTGTGAGTGTGAGTGCTGCGGGCGGCAAAGCACTGCAGGAGTTGGCAGATTGCACCGCAGCCCAGCGCGTCGGGTCCGCAACTCCACGCACATGAGACAATCGACAAGCAAAACAGAAAATCAATCGGCAGAGCGAGTCCGCCAGTCGTGCCCGCCACCCCCGCATCAGCACAAAGCTCGGCGGCTGGAGCCCGGAGGACGAGCCGGGCCGGCCTGGGCCGTAGCTTCCCACGATGGCGGCGGCGTTCGTGGCGCGCGCGCCCAGCCTCGCCGACGCTGTGGACCGAGCGCTCTACACATATGGCGACAAACCGTTTCTGGCCTGCCGCGAGCGCGTAGCAACGCGCAGCCTGGCGCAAGCCCCGGAGACATACGTCCCGGACACCGTCTGGACGTTCCGGGAGACGGCTGTGGCGGTGGGGCAGTTTGAATCCGTGCTCCGCGGGCTGCGCCTGCCGGAGCACTCGACAGTCGCGATCATGTGCCACAACTGCCCCGAGTGGCTCTTTGCGGACTGGGCGGCAGCCAAGGCAAACCTCCGGCCCGTGGGGATCCACGGGTCGTGGCCCCTGGACGACGTGGCGCACGTGCTGTGCGACTCGCAAGCGCGGGCACTTGTCGTGGCCCCGCAATATTTCCACCGCGCCCTGGAAGCAGCCGCCGCAGCGCCCTCCGGCTCCCTCCTCCTGAGGACCATCATCATCCTCAGCGAGGTGACCGCCACTTCGCTCCCAGCAGACGGTGGCCGGTGCCCCGCCGAGGACGCAGCCAGTTGCCCGCCCTGGCCGCAGGACGCAGTCGTTTGCGTGTCTGCGGCGCTCCCAGAGACGGCCCGCGCAGCAGCAGGACCGCGCCCGAGGGTCACTGCCCCCGACAGGGTCACCCTTCGCTCTGCTGCCCCCACGGGCGCCGTCTCTTCCGAGGGCAGCGCCGGCGACGGGCGCAGCCAAGGCCGGGCCGGCCACGTCATCCGGGTCCTGTCGCTGCGCGCTCCCAGGCGCCCCGCCGTACTCTCGCCGCCGCCTGCTCTGTCGGGCGACGCTAGCAGCCACATCAGCACCCTTGGGCCATCGGGCCGCCCGTGGGCGTCCCCCGCTGGCCGCGCCGCCGCCGCCGGCAGCATCCCGAGCGACGCCCATCCCTCGCTTCAAACCGGCGCTGCTGCTCGGCCCTTCGACGGCCACGCCGACCAAGGCCTCGACAGCGACGGCAGCGACTCGCCCCGGGCGGGCCGCGGGCCCGTCCTCCTCGGTAGAGCCAGTTCTCACGACGTGGAAGGGCAATGCTTCCGAGGCGATGCCGATGGGCCCTGCGGCGGCCTCCGCCCCGACAGCGACTGGTCCCTGTCCTTGAGTGGCGGCCTGCCGCGCCCGCCTGCCTTCGACGGTGTCGAAGTGGCTCTGCCGGCCGTCCAGCCGCTTGAGCGCACCCCAGCCGGGGGCGGGTTCGCGGACGACCATGTGGAGCTGTACCTGTGGGATGAGACGTTCACTCTCATGTATACCAGCGGAACGAGTGGCCTGCCCAAGGGGGTGATTGTGACTCGCGCGAGATGGATGGCTGATGCGTCGGTGAATCCCTTCGCCGGGCACACGGACCCCACGGCGGTTTCGCACATGGCGCTGGCGCACGGAGGCGACCGGGGCATTTGCTGGCAGGCGCTGTTCTGCGGCGCGCGGCTTGCGGTATGCCCCGCGGACGACCACTGGGCGTTGCAGCGCCAGCTGCAGTGGGCACGGCCGACGCTGCTGCTGGGCCTCAGCCACTTCTGGGCGCGGTGGCACGGCCAGCTGCAGGCGTGCGAGCGCCGTGCTTGCGGCGGGCTCGCAGCGGCGGCAGTGGCGGCCGCGCGAGCGCTGGAGCGGGCGGGCGCTGACTCTCGAGCCGGGTCGCTGGCCGATGGTTTGTCGCTGGGCGATGGCTCGGAGGTCGTGTCCGCAACGGCAGCATTGACGTCGGAACCGTCGGCCACGGGAGCGGCTGCTGCAGCTGCGGCTGCGGCTGCGGCAGCGGCTGCGGCAGGGGCTGCGGTTGATTGTGTGCCGGGGCCGGGGCAGGGGCGCGGCAGCGACGCTGGCGAGGGCTCTGCCTCCGCCTCCAGTGCATTGGCGAGTGAACCCACTTGTGAAGTGGGAGCTGCTCTTTGCGGGCTCTGCCGAGTTCTGGGTCAGCGTCTGGTGCCCACCGTCGCGGCGTGGAGCAACGCTGCGGCTCGCGGCGATGACGTCACCGACTGGACGTCGGCTCTGCAGAGGACGTCGGCGGTGCTTGCTGCTGCCGTTGCAGAGGCAAGGCAGGCCGGCGGAGGCGTCGGCAGGGCGGAGGCGGCAGGCGTGGCGGCTGGATTTGCGGCAGGGCTGCTGGCAGAGCCGCTGATTGACGGTGCGGACCTGGGAGTCACTCGCGCTGCAAATGCAGCGACGCTGGCGGGTTCCGTGCGAGGAAGTGGCTCTGCCGGTCCTGCACCCTCCAGCTCTGCAGACCCCTTGCGCGAAGCTATGGCGCTCTCGGGCAAGGCAGTCCTGTCGCGGGTGGCGGAGTGGCGGCCACGGGTTGGGCAGGAGTGGGGCTTCTGCAGCCGCCCCAGTGACTCCCTCGTCCGCGCGGTTTCGCGTGCTTCGAGTGCTCGCGGCGAGCTGCTTCACCGAGCTGCGGAGTGGCTTGGGGGTCGCGTGATGACGCCTGTGACGGGAGGGGCGCGCACGCCGGCCGATGTGCTGGCGTCCATGACGGCAGCACTGTCCCCCGCCTGGTCCAGTGGGCAGGCATCGGTTTCGCGCACCAAGGATGCCTACGGAGCAACCGAGTTTGCGGGCATCGCAGTCAACGGTCAGATCAACGCGTCGATCGAGACCCTGGTCGAGCCAGCCCCGCGGCTAGGCTGGCAGGGCGCTGCGGACGCGCCGGTGAGCAGAGGCGAGCTGCTGGTGCGTCTGCGCGGCTGGCCCGTGGGACGGCCGGCTGTGCGGTACTGGGGTGAGGCGGCTCAGGCAGAAGCGGTTGCAGTTGCCCGGGCGAGGTCAGACGCGTCTGACGAAACCGCCCCTGCAGCCGTCTCCAAGGCTGCCCGTCGCTGGCTCCAGCTCTATGAGGAGGGGTGGTTCCGCACGGGTGATGCAGTGGTGATTGATCACCGACAGCAGTCGGACGATCCCAGAGGTAGGATCATCGTGGCTGGAAGGGTCGGCTCCAAGTCCGAGCTCTACTGGAAAGGACGAAGTGTGTGGATCGCGGCCGATTCCATCGCCGGAAGAGCCAGCATCGCGGCGTCTGTGGCCGCTTGCGTCGTCTACTGCGACCGAAACCAGCCCCGCCCCGTGCTGCTGGTTCTGCCAGAGCGGAGCGCTGCCAAGCCGCTGGTGGCAGCGACCCCCGCCGTCACGGTTTTGGTCGACGTCCTCTCATCGCTGCTGGGACCGCGTGCCGCCGAGGCCATGACCGTGACCGCCCTGGACGGCGGGCTGGCGGCCGTGGCACCGGATCTGCCATCGGACGCCGCGCTGGAGGCGGCGGGACTGCGCCCCTACGAGGTGCCAGCAGGAGTGGTGGTCGTTGAGGGCCCGTGGTCGGCGGAGGACGGACAGCTCACCTCAACGGGCAAGCCGCGGGCGTTCGCGCTGGTGTCGCGCCACAGGGAGTCGCTCGACGCCGCATACGCCGGATTCGAAGCTCTGCAGGAACGATTGGCAGAGCCACTTCGCGAGGGGGGCACTGGCGGCGTCCCTGTCCGAGCGGCGGGCAGTGCTACTGCGGGTGATGGGGAGATCGACCCCTCCAGGGGCAGAGCGGAAGGATCTGCGGCAGCTTCACATCCCACTTCGCCCGGACGGCCGACATCGCTGTCCCTCCGTATTCCCGGCAGAGCCGTCTTGCAGCCCCGCGACCCGAGCGCCCAGGCCGAGGCTGCGACGGCCACTGGCACTGGTGAGGCGTCCGCCATCGGAACGCTGAGCGCGGCAGAGCTCGAAGGAAGGATCGCAGCAGCCGTCGACGACGTGATCACCTCGCGGTCGGCTCTTCGCGCGGCAGAGCCGCGTGGCGACAACGGGTCTCTCGTCGACCTCGCCGACGCAGGCGCCATCCCAGCGCTCACCTGCGCCCCGCCAGCCGGCGCTGCCACCAGCGCGGGCGCGGCCGGCACCGCAACGGGGAGTCCCGCCGCGACCGGCAGAGCCGCATCGACCCTTCCAGCCTCGGTCCAGTGGGTGCCCCCCCTGGCCCTCAAGCCTGCCAATCAAATATTTTCAAGGATGCAAACGTTCGTGCGGCACCGGCGCGCCCGCGTGGGCGAGTGGAGCGCCTCTGAGGCCCGAGCCGCCCGCCACATCAGGCGGGCCGTGGCGTCGCGGTGTGCGGCAGCCGAGGCGGCGGCGGCCTCAGCGGTGCGGGCCTGGACCTCCGCAGTGCTGACCCGAGCGGCCGCTGGGTCCCTCGCTCTGCAGCCGCCAGAGTGGTCGGCAGAGCTGGACCCTTCCGGTGGCTTGGCACCCGCTTCATCGGCGAGGCGGTTTGCGGCGCCACGCGTGCTGCGGGCGATCGACGAAGCCGAGGCAGCCGCGCAGGCGTTGGCAGAGCTCTTCGGCGCCGCGTCGCTCGCAACACCGCATCGCTCGGAATCCGCTTCGCGACGCAGCGTTCCGAGCGACGCGGCGTCCCGCGCGCTCGCGGCGAGCGACAGGGCAAGAGCCAGCTCTGCAGGCCACGCCTCGGACCAGCCCGCTGCGTCCGGCCACGTCATGTCGGCGTGGCGGCATGCAGATCAGGACAGTTGGCTCTACCGCACGCTTCGATCAGCTCTGCAGTTGCTAGCTCGATCGCGAGCCGAGTGCGCCGCCGCAGCGGCGTGGGGGCAGTGGGCGGCCGGCGATGGGAAGGATCGGAGTCACTCGATGGAGGTCCACGCGGAGAGCCAGCGGCTGACGCTGCTGCGGCTTCGGATGGGGGCGGCGGGCGTGGCTGTTCCGGCACGCATCTGGACGGCGGCGTGGTGGAGTGACCCCAGGGGGGCCCGCGGGGGGGTGCCCCCCGAGCTGGCGCAGTCGCTGGGGGCCGCCGAGTCGGTGTGTGCCGTCACTGGAAGAGTGGTCGAGAGCGACTGCCACGACACCGGACGGTTACGCCGTGTTTGCCTGGACGCGGGGCTCAAGACGGGGCACGGGGGCCCCCTGGAGGTTTCGGCGGAGTCTGTGGGGCTGTTGCGGGCCCTTGCAGCAGCGGTCGGGGCTGCTGTCGCGGCAGGGGCCCCGGGGGCCCTGACCTGCGCGGCTGCGCTGCGCAGGCTCGACCCACACGGGGCCGTCGGAACCGTCACCGAAGCTGCGAGGGCCTTCCGCGAGCAGACACCCGGAAGCGCCGCACTTGCCGCGCCAGCGCCCGGCAGCGGGCGCTTCTGCTGGGCGTGGGAGGGCAGCCACCACTGGCAGCTGCGCTCTGCCATCACGCCGACATCAGGGCCCCTGGACGCCTCTGCAGTCGCCTCCCCGGCGCTGCTGGTGTCCAACGCGCTGGCGACCTTTGCTGGGCGGCCCGCCCTCGGCCTGGTCGACCCGCGCCTGGTAAGCGCGGTGGACATGTTCGGCAGAGTCACACTGATGGCCTGGCGACAGGGCCCGCCCTCCGCCGCGTCGACGGCCCTGCGCGCGCTGCTGGCCGCCGCGCCGCACGCCGGGACCACTGCAACCGCCGCCCCGACTGCGGCGGCCGCTGCTGCTGCCGGCTGCGCCCAGACCTCGGACGACACCGCTGGCTCTGCCGCCGTCGCAGCGCCCGCCGCTGAGGAGCCCCCCCGCCTCACCGACGACTCGTCTCTGCCCGAGTCGGACGCTTCAAGCGAACCGCATGCAGAGCCCTGCGCAGAGCCACAACTGACAGCGCTTCTCCGAAGCGTTTTGGCAGCAGCAGAGCTTGCAGCGCCTCCAACGGGCGCTGGCGGGTTGCCAGCGGCGTTGGACCCGCTGCGAGCCGCCCTGGGGCCAACCCTCAGTGGCTCTGCCGGGATGAGCGACGCGCAACGCCGTTCGTCGATCGTCATCGGCTCTGCACCTGCTTCGGCCGCGGCCGCACCTGCTGCTGCTTTGTCGAGAGGTGCCGCCGACGACCCGGCGATTGCTGGTGCGGGCGCTGGTCGCAGTGGCGCTGGTGGTGCTGCTGCTGCTTCGGCGGCCGCTGCTGACCGGCGTTGGGAGACTCTGAGCGACGCTGTGAGCGACGCTTTGAGCAATGCTTCCACGCGTGCATCGCTGGCAGCGACGCTTGCTGTCGACGACGCGGTTCTGGACCGCGTTTGGGAGGGGTCGACGCTGAAACCCGCTCACGATGCGCCGACGCGGGCCAGCACGGCTTTGGGTGACGCGCTAAGCAGCGCCGACGTCGGTGGGTGGTGGTCAACGGAGAGCTGGCCGGCAGTTGGCCAGCAGCAGCAGCTGGAGGCCAGGCCCGCTGTCGGCAGAGCCGCCGATGTCGAGTCACTGGAACGGGCTCCCGAACGACTCTGGACGCGGGCGGCCGCGGCGTTTGGAGCCCGTGGCTCTGCCAGCCTCAGGGCCCTCTCAGGGCCCCTGGTACGCGCGGCTGCGCTGCGGGGCGAGTTCCGATGTGCAGGCGGGATGCGCTGGCTGACGGCCCGGGCTCTGCTTGATCTCGCTGGAAGGGTCGGCAGAGCTCTCAGGGCTCTGCCAGGCGTGCGGCGAGGCGACACTGTGGCCGTGGCGGCTCCCGTCGGGGTGGAGTGGGTGGCGGTCGATGTCGGGTGCGCGCTGGCGGGGCTGCGGTGCGTCGGGCTGCCGACGGCGGCGGATAATTTCGCCGTTGCGCACATGGTCAATGACTGTGGCGCCACTGTCCTGGCGGTTTCGTCGGACATGCTCCTACCAGCGGCGCAGAAGCGAGGGGCGCGCCTAGGGGCCGGATCCGGCCCCGACGCGCCGCCTGGCGGCCTGTGGTCGGTCGTTGAAGTTGCCCCCGCCATCGCGAAGGCAGCAGCATCAGCAGCCGCGGGAGGAGTCACTCACGCCGGCAGAGCCGGCGCACGTTTCGACGAACGCGACGCCCAAGCCTCACTGTCCAGCCACCCTGGCAGAGCTGGCGGCGCAAAGAGTGTCGGCAGAGCCGCTGGAGGCGCGTCTGTCCCCAGCAAGCCGCAACCACAGGGGCGGAGGCGGGCGTCGGCAGCGTCCCCCGAGGAGGGCACTCGCCGCACGTCACAGACTCGTGCGGACGGGTCGGAGGCCGAGACGGTGACGTCGCCGCAATCTGCGCCTCGATCAGCTGACTCGCAAGGTGGCGAGGTGCCTGCAACGGACAATGCCGAAGGGTCTGCACCGCGGAGTGCTCGACCCGGCTCTGCCCTGGGCTCTGCACCCGCGGATGAGGACGAGGACGAGGACGACCCTGCCCCCGCTGATGACGCAGCGATGCGTGCCGACCGCCCGTCGGCTGCCAGTCACCATCGCGTCACCTCAACATCGGCGGCGGATCCCGATTCAGCGAGTAGCCGTGGCGGCCCCCGCCTTGGCAGCGCTTCCGCGGGATGGGGAGATCGCGGCTCTGCCGGCGACGTGGACGACGTTGACGACGAACCGGTGCCAGTTCCAGCGCAGCCGTCTGCTCAGCGACCACCCGCGCTGCCGAGTGGAGGCGGGTCGCTGCTGCACGTGGTGCTGGTGGACGCGGCTCTGCCGCCAGAGGGGTCACTGGGAGACCCTTCCAGCGCGCTGCGGTGGCTGCAGCTGGTGCTGTCCGGACGCTACCGCAGACCTGCTGAGTCGACGAAGACAGGCTCTGCTTTGAAGGGGAAGTCTGGCTCTGCCAGTTCTCTCAGCTCTACCGCCTCGTCCAAGCGCGGTGGGGACGCAGACGACTGCAGCGGTGCAACTCAGCCAGACGCTGCTGGTGCTGCTGGTGCCGGTGCTGGTGCTGCCGGGGCTGGTACTGCCGGTGCTGGTGCCGGTGACGGTGACGGTGGCCCCAGTGGCAGGGGGTTCGCTTCGGCGGGCTGGGCGCTGGATGGGGAGGGCGACCCGCAGGGTGCGACGCCGTCAGCTGACCCTGATGTTCCGGTGATGTCGGCAGACCCCTCCACAAGTGCCGGGCTGTCAGTGCCGGTCGCGCGAAGGCCGGGCAGGGCGATATCTGGCCGCAGCCCTCCGGGCTGGGCCCAATCTCCTGTGTCTGTCAGCAAGGCGGCGTCTCTCACTCCCCCACCAGCATCAGCGTCTGCATCAGTACAAGCTGCTGGTGCGTCCACGCAGCCATCGGCAGCGGTGTCAGGGGCAGCAGTGGCTTCGGCTGCAGCGGCCCCGCAAGCCTCCCAGCCCCTCGGCACTTGGCTCCGCGCTCCCACGCCCGACCCGATGAGGAGAGCGGCTGTTGACAGAGGGGCGCCTCGTGACCGTGGCCACCACGATCGCGCTGCCGGCGCGCCACGTCAGGGCGCAGGGTCAGACCGCGACGACGCAGGCACAAGTGTTGGCGACGACGACGACGACGACGACGACGATGGAGGGCTGGCAGAGCCAGACGACGAGGCGAACCCTTCTGGCTCGTCGCTGGCGGAGCCGCCTTCGTTCCGTCACGTGTGGTCTCTTCCGGAGCTGGTCACGCCAGCATCAGCGGCGTATCTTTCCGAGGCCGTGCCCCTGGAAGCCCCCCACCTCCAGCCCCCTTCTCCGCCTGCAGCAGACGAAGAGGAACCGTCCCCGGAGGCCGACGCCTCGGGAACTGTCGATCCTTCCACACACTTCACACTTTGCTTCACGGCAGGCACGGGGGGGAGGCCCAGAGCAGTGCCCCTGTCGGTGGAAGACTTCGCCGCCGCAGTGGCGGAGCCGTCGTTCGCGTCGCCCCTGGTAGAGCCAGCGGTAGTGTCGCTCAGTCACAGGGCCCCACGGCTCCGCCTCTGGGAGCGGCTCGTCTCCGGCGGCCGCGTGGCGCTTCTGCACTGCCAAGCCGCGCACCCGCCCGGCCCCGCGGCTGCCGCGACTGCGCGCCGCCCGGCCCCCCTTGCTGGAGGCACGGAGCCGGCTCTCTTGGCGCAGGCAGCGACCGCTGCGCCTGCGGGGCTGCGGCTGGCAGAGCCGGCTGCGAAGGAGGCCCTGTCGGTGCTCACGCAGCTGGCTTGGACGGGCCCGACTCACGTGGCTCTGCCGGTCAGACTCTGGTCAGGCCTGGAGTCGCTCGCGGCGGCCCTTGACGCCGCGATTCCAGTGGCAGGATCTGGGGGCAACGGCCCCGCTTTGCCGGAGATGGGCTGGACGGAGGCAGGGTTGGGCCGGCGGCTCGTGGCTGCGGGTCTGGGCCCGCGGCTGGTCGATGCTGCGGCTACGGGGGATGTGCTCCCAGCGTCGGTGAAAGAATTTGCCGAAGGCGTTTGCCGGTTGGCAGGTGCCGCCTTCGTCGACCACTATGAAGCCGCCGAAGTGGGTGGGGTCACTCGCAACGGGGCCCCCGTGTCCCTGAACAAGTCTGGCACTGTGGAAATCCGTCTGGCGCCCCTGCCTGCGCTCGGCTTCCCCGGCGACGGGCCCCGCTGGTGGGTCGCCCCGCGCATCGACGCGGACGCAGCTGCAGCGGCTGCTGCAGCGAGTCTCGAGGCGGAAGGGTCGGCAGAGCCGCGGCGCGGCGGGCACGCGTCGCCGCCCTCCAAGGGCAATGCCGTTGGCTCTGCAGGACCCGGCTCGCTTGTTGAGGCCGGGGTGCCGGTGCTGGGTCTGCCAGTCACTGGGGAGATTTGCGTGCGCTGCAGGGGCGGCTCGGGCCGCTACTGGGCTGGGCACAGCGGTGGCCGCAGTGGCGGCGACACAGGCGGCGGATCGCGGATCGCGCGCAGGCGCTTCGGGCTGGCAAGCGAGGCTGCCTCGGCGCCCGGATCAGCTGGGTACGATGGCACGACCGCCGCCGCCGCCGCTGCTGCTGCTGCTGGCGGCTCGTTCCAAGTGGTGGAGGGCGGCGACGTCTGGTGGCGCTCTGGCGACGTGGCCAGGAGAGTCAGGGCCGGGCCGGCTCGCCAGTGCGAGCGCTTCGAAGTGATCGGAAGGGTCCAAGACGCGGCGGTTTCGCGTGACGGAGTGGTGGTGGCCGCCAACATCGTGGAGGCGGGGCTGCAGGCGTGGCCGGGGCTGGGAGGGGCGCTGCTCGTGGGCGGGCGCGAGTGCGGCAGCCTCGCAATCGTCGTTGGGCTGGCGTGGGTGGCGGACGGTCACGGCCCAGCAGCGCCGGCGATGGAGGCGGACCCCTCGGAAGCGAGCGACGGTGTGGGTGTGCAGAGCGCCGGGCTGACGGCCGGGGGCAGCCCGTTCGCCCGCTCCGCCACTGCGGTGGCGTCCCCTGCCGCAGCTGGGTCGGCCGCCTCGCGATCCGGGGACGAGCGCGGAGGGCGCGGGGGGCGGATCCAGCCCCCCCGGGACCAGGCTGACGAGGGGGATCCGCGAGCCCCGGCCGGCCCTCCAGCGAGGATTGCGGCGTCCGTCGTGTGGGCGGCGCTGGAGGGAATGGGGGTGCAGCTCGGCCCAGGAATTGGCCGGGAATGTGCCGTGAGGCGGGTCACTGGGTTCGGCCAGGGCTGCGCGACGCTAGAAGCGGCGCTCCCGGTTGGCACGGCGCTTGGGCCTGTGGGTGTGAGTCCGCTTCGGTGGGGCGTCGATTCGGGGCTTGTCGGGGGGAGCTGCAAGCTGCGGCGTGCAGCCGTGGTGGAGGCACACGCCACGATGATCCGCGAGCTGCACGCGGCAGGAAACGCCGCCCTGGCTGAGGCGCTGTGATGGGAAACGGCAAGCGAACTCGGCGCGGTTTTGGCTTGCCGTGGGCCAGGCTTGAACCTGATCGAGGCATGGTTGGGAGGCAAGCCTTTGCCGCGCCTCTATTCATGCAAGCCTTTTGCGCTGGCGCACTCTGTTCACGCCGCTGTGTCGAGCCACACACGAATGCTGATGTCCTGAAAGCGGAGCCCACGCATGTTGCCGCAATGCGGCCGGCACTCCTTGAAGTCCTCCTCCTTTGCATCGAGCTGTAGACTGGCGGGTTTTGAATCGTCCGGCCACTGCAGCAGCACCGGGACAGCCCTGCGTGGCTGTCATTCATCGCGTGCACGCTGAGCTGTGTCGCATCGATTCCGCAAAGCAAAAGGAAGCGAGCGACGCGGTCAATTCGAGGCCTGCCAAATGACAAGCTGCTGGCGCCGCAGCCACCTCTGGGCGCTCTCTGGATTGGCCATCAAGTCCCGGCAGACGTCGTCAGTACAGGCATCCACCGCCGTTCGTCTGAACTGCGAGCAGTCGGTCAAGCTGGAGGGGATGCCTGAAACAAACTCGTCGGCACCTGCCCACTGCTCGTAATAACAGCTCGGCACAAAAGCACTCCCTAGCGCACGCCACTTTTGTCGCCCAACTGGCGAGCCACAAGCCGCAGCTAAAAGTTGTCGTCTCACGTTGTCGCTGGCGAGAGGGTCTGCTCCCGCGCCGAGAAGCGCCCGGATGCTTTCCACCTTGCCGTACTCCCCGGCTTCATGAAGTGGCGTCCAGTTTTGCTGCTAGAGCGCACAGAGCAGAGCACGGGGAGCCCAATGAGGAACAATGGAAAGCAGGCCCTTCGCGGCGAGCGAGCGACAACTTGGCCTCCCCCGCCCAGCCCACCCCTGAACGAGGGCGACGCTTGCCCTGCGCGCAACGGACTCGTATCGCAAGCGCCGGCCAGTCAGAAGAGGCACCCCCCAGCCTAACGTCGTCCCTGGCCTCAAAGTCTGCGCCAGAGTCCAGCAATACGCGCACGGCTTCCACGCCGCCGTACCGACACGCAAGGTGGAGCGCTGTCAGCCCGCCCTGCGGGAGGATCACAAGGCAATTGCGCGCTCATCTGATTGCATGTGCATGTTGCGCTGCGGAGCACAGTGCCTGCCAGCCCGCATCTCATGTCCGATCAGCCACTGCGGCAAGATAACTTTGCGTGGCCTCGCTGGCTCGCCATTCAATCGCGATTCACAGGGGTCGGCTGGGCTGCGCACCACGCTCCTGGCCTTGGCATCGGCGCCGCGCTCCAGCAGCAAGCGAAGCACTTCCGGGTGTCCGGAAGCCGCAGCAAAGAGAAACGGAGAAAATTCGTCCAGCGGGCCCGTGCCGAATGAGCGCCCGGCCACGAGAGGGAAACGCGATCGGTGGTCGCTCGCGACTCGCCCTGCCTGATGCAGCAAGGCAGCGCCAGCATCTGCCGGCGCAACTGGCGCACTTTCCCGGCTTCCTTGCTCCTTGCACATGCGCTCTTCGCACCCCTTCCTTGCCCCGTTGTCCCTTCGGCTCCCGCGACGGCTGTGGGCAACATCGCACCTCATCTCGTGCCTCGAGGTCCGCGCCGCTGTCCAGCAGCAGACGGACCACCTCGACATTTCCGGATGAAGCAGCACAGCCAAGCGCCGTCAATTCGCTCTGCGTTGGGGTAATAACCACGCCCACGGCGGGGGTACGCGGTGGCGATACAGCGGAGGCTGCCGCAAAGCAGTCGCACGAATGGCAACGGCCCGGCCCGCAACATGACCAGCATGCGCACCGCGCATGAATTTCGCGCGCAAAGCTCTCGTGCTTGGCGGCGCCGGACCGCTGACTTGGCCTCAAGCACGGCGCCGTGCGCCAGGAGCAGCCGAACAAGCTCCGCGTTGCCGTGGCGCGCGGCCCAATGAAGCGGTGTCAAGCGTGCCTGCGGGATCGCAAAAAAGCCGTCCCGCTCCTGTTGCAACGGCAGGCCCCATACTCGTCGTACTGCCGCCCTGGCGTTGCGCTGCGCTTGGCATCGCACCTTGCCGCTTGCTCTCCAGTTCGCAAGCGCGCCAGCGGCGAGCTGTCGCGCCACCTCGTCTGTGTCGTTCGCCTTTGCCGCCGCGAACAGCGCTTGGCACGCTTCGCTCCGGGACACGATCGAGCCCATGCCCGATGCCGTGCTCTCGCTTGCGGGCACGCAGGTCGGGTCGGAATCGGTAACGCAACGGGATCGCCTTTGGCTCTGCCAACGTAGCGCCTGCAATCTGCAAGCGGCAGCCGCGCTTGCCGGGAAACTGCTCGGCTTGATTGCGACCCCGCTGCTCGAATCCGACTGTTTATGGCACGGCCTGGGCCCATGCTCGGAGTGGTTCATTGCTCTGTGAAGCGCTAGGGGCTTGCCGAGCCCGTGCGATCGGGGCATGATTCATCCAACGCATGTGGCGCCCGCCCCTTGCCGCGGCTCGAATGCCAAGGGACGATCTCGCGCAACGGAGAAGCTGGCGAGTGGTCCTAGGGAGAAGCTTCGCTCATGTGCCGATTCATGCACGAGCATTGCCCGTCAGCCGCGGCGGGAGCCGGCTCGGTTGCGCACAACGTCAAGCTGGCGTGGAATTGCGCTTCTTTGGCTCGCTCCGACACGTTTCGCAGGTTGGCCGGGCACAGCGTCAGTGTGCCCGTCAAACCCCGCCCACCCGCCACGTTGCAAGCTGCTTGCGCCGGTGCCACCTTTGCAAGCGCTCCGAGTCGGCCATGAGTCGGCGGCAGGCTTCACCTTGGCACACTGCCACAGCCGTCTGGCCGTGCTGCGAGATCAGAGGGAAAGATACGTGGCTGCTGGAGTAGCTTGCGCGTTGCTGCTGCTGCTCGGTGCGGATCGCTGACCACGGCTTCCATCCCCGAATCGCGGTGCTGAGCTGACGCAGCGCGAATCCGTTTTCAGCTCCGCTGTGATCTCACCATGTCGCTGGCGAGCGGGTCGGCGCCTCGCTCGAGCAGCAGGCGCGCCACCTCCTGGCGGCCATGCGCAGCGGCTGAGTGAAGGGGCGAAACACCGCCCTGCGGTACAGGACGGCGGCAAGCAGGTCGGGCGCGAACGGCCACAATGTGCGTCCTGAAGCACCACCCCGTGCCCCCTCGCGCCAGGACGGGGCAAGAGCCACTGGGCGCGCAGCGCGGGCGTGTCGTGCGCCATCCTGCTGTGCCTTCGCGCCTGCGCGCACCGTGGCGACGTGGGTCGCCACTGAAGCCGCTTACAGTCGTCCTGGCGGCGAGGTCCGCGCCGCGATCCAGCAGCAGCCTGACGATCTCCAGCTGGCCGCGCTCGGCCGCCTGATGCAGTGCAGTCCAGTCGGTCTGCGCATCGACACAAGATCGCTGAGCGCTTCCAAGCACCCTGGCCTGGGCGGCTCCGACCCCAACCCCATCGCAAGCCACGCCACGACCAGACCCTCCGCACACCCAGCCCTCCGCGCCTCCCCGCACTCGCTCGACAGATACGACTCGGGCATCGCGATTCGTTTCGCCACTACCCCCCCCTCCCCGTTCGCGGGGCCAGACGGGTGCCCAGCGAGCTTCGCGCCCACCGCAAGCCGCGCGCTGCGGGCAGCAACGCAGGTCTGACCCGGTTCTTGGCGTCCACCTTTGCGCCGCGGTCCAGCAGCAGCCGAATGATCTCCACATCTCCACTGTCCACCGCCCAGAGGAGTGTTCTTGCGCCACCCTGAGGCATGGCAGCGCAGCATTCAGCCGTTCACGGGCCGTTGCAGCCCTGAGCCGCCCGCAAGTGAAGCAACGGCCAAGCCCCACTGCCGGCGCTCAAGCTTGCCGTAGCCCGCCCGCCCCACGCATTGGCCAAGGCCGCCACTTGTTTCCTCCATGCGCAGCCCTCTGCGCCAGCCTGACGTCTGACTTGGCCTCGGTGTCCGCCCCGTGGTCAAGCAGCAACCGCAGAATTTCCCGGCGCCCCGCAAGAGCAGCGATGTGAAGCGCCGTTGAGTTTGTCTGCGGGGAGGGGGAGGGCGAGAGCATGCAGGCGCACGCGACAGCTCGCTGGGTCGTGTGTCTTCCCCAGGGCAGCGGAGCGGGCGCTGAGCGCAAGGGGGGTCGCACCCATAGATGGTTGTGCCAGTTTGCCGGGGCGCCCTCGGCCAGCAACCGTGCCACCTCTCGAGCGTCGTCCGCCTGCACAGCCGCAAAGAGCAATGGCCCTGTGGCCGCGCGCGACGTCCGCGCCCCCATGCCGCCCTCGGTGCCGCTCAGAGCCGCCGGGGGAGCTGCCGCCAGCGCAGCAGCTCTGCCCGCTGCAACAAGCCAGAGGCATTTTGCGGCTGCAAGTCGCGGCAGCATTCTCCTTGCCCGCCAGCACTCCAAGAGGCGGCTGCGCACCTGCTGCGCATCCTCCCTGGCATCGTCTCGCGGCGGCGCTCTGGCCAGCTGCGCTGCTCCCGCGGCCGCGGCCCCTGGCTCTCGCACACCCGCTCGGAGAATGGCGCCGTCGACTCGCTCGCGCGCGCTCGCAGCGGCCGCCGTCGCGGCTTGTCTTGTCGCGCTGGCTCCCACGGGCGCGGCGGCGGACGACGACTCGGTGCTTTCCTACGGCCTCGTCATCGACGCCGGGTCGTCCGGGTCGCGGCTTCACATCTTCAAGTGGCCGAAGCGCCGGTTCGACGCGTCCAAGCTGCCGGCGCGCGACCTGAGCGTGCCCGTGGAGCTCGACAGCGCCTCCAAGTGCACGCCCGGGATCGACAAGCCCGAGGGCGTAACGAAGCTTGCGGCCCTGGTTGCGAGCGCCAAGGCGATGCCCATCTTCGCGGACGGCGTCGCAAGCCAGACTCCCGTGTTCCTCAAGGCCACGGCTGGGATGCGCATCGCCACCCCCGAGGTCCGCGCGAGGCAGCTCGCGTCGGTGCGAGACATGCTCCGCAAGAGCGGCTTCCTGTTCACGTCGGACTCGCAGGCGCGCGTCATCAGCGGCGAGGAGGAGGGCGTGTTTGGCTGGCTGTCCGTGAACTACGCCAAGGGCGCGCTGCACTACGCCGCTCCCAACACCCTCACGGGCACGTACGGCGCCCTGGACCTGGGCGGCGCGTCAACCCAGATCACGATCAAGCCTGCCCTCCCCGACATCCTGTCCGACAGCTTCACGGTGCGCCTTGGGGCTGTGCTGGCGGAGGACCTGTACACGCACTCGTTCCTGTACTTTGGCCAGAACGAGCTGACAACGCGCGTCAACCAGGCGCTGCTCTACCAGAACTGGCCGGCCGCCCCCGCCGGCCAGGCCCCCTCCACGGTGCCCAGCCCCTGCCTGTACGCCGGGCTGAACCAGTCCTTCACCGACCCCGCCACGGGCGCATCCACCACCCTGGTGGGCTACGGCGACATGGACGCGTGCCGCAACGGGCCCCTCGCGTCGCTCATCAACAAGCGGGCGGTCTGCCTCACCGTGCCCCGGCCCCGCCTCGACTCGCTGGCAGCCCCGGCCCCGCCAGCGCCCGCCGGCCCGACCCAGCACGGCAGAGCACTTCGCGCGCTCCCGTCCCCCGCCCCGGCTATCAACGCGACCGCCTCGGGTTGCTCCATCCAGGGCGTCCACCAGCCGCCCCTCACAGGCCTGCGACTCGTGGCATTCAGCGGTTTCACCTACGTGTGGAACCTGCTGGATATGCCCGGCGAGGGCGGCACGCTCGCCGCGTTCGAGCCCCGCGCCAGGGACCTCTGCGCTCTCAGCTGGGCCCAGGTGCAGCAGCAGTACGGGTCGGTGGCCCCGCCCGCGTTCCTGGCCACCTACTGCCTCGGGGGCGCAGCCACGCTCAGCCTGCTGGTGGACGGATACGGCATGGACCCAACGGACCCGCAGGCGCTCATCGTCGCCGAGTCGGCCGACACGTACGGGTGGGCCCTGGGCTCAATCCTGTACGAGGCTAACGTGGCCGGCTACGACGTGCTGCTTCCCTACGAGGCGCTGTTCATCGCGGCGGTGGCGGTCGCCGGAGTGGCCGGCTGCGCCGTGGTGTGCCTGCTGGGCCTCCTCTGCGGCTGCTGCGGCTGTGTGGCCGCTCGCTGCTGCTGCGGCGGCGGCAGGAGCGGGTGGGGAGACGGACCCCGAGCCAAGGGCACAAAGGCGTCTCTCAATGCGGCCGACCTCGACGTGGTCGTCGAGAGCCCTCTGGCCTGAGGGCGCGCGTGTGCCTGCCTGTGTGTTTGAAATCTCAGCTAGCTTCATTCCGCCGCGGACCCAGTCAACTCAGCCGCTCTCGCTCGCGTCCTCGGGACCAAGCGCGGCCTGCCGGCTGCTCAGCCACTGCCGCGCGGGAAGCACGCAAGCGTCTCTGTCGCTCGCTTTCGGCAAACAAGCTCTGAAACTGACCGCACAGCCGACGCGATTGAGTTGCCCCCCACTTGCATGTCCAGGGGCCTGCGCGTGTGGTGGCGCTCGCGTGCGCTTCGAGACAGCCGACCTGGGGCAGGGAGTGTTGCCTTGCTGGCGTGCAGCATTGTCGGCGCGCCACGATTCCGAACGGAAGCCGTACTGACCGCGCGCTGCCGGCGGACTATTCTCGCGCCGATGGCCCCACTGCTCGCATTATGGTCTGGGCAACACACACGCCTCCCGCACACTACTCAGCCGGCTCGTCGCGGAAGCCGCGCGGGTTGGCTTGCTGCCACCGCCAGCCATCCTTGCACATGTCCTCAATCGTCAGGCCGGCCTTCCAGCCCAGCACGCGCTCCGCCTTGCTCGTGTCCGCAAACACGCGTGCGAGGTCACCCGCCCGGCGTGGCCCGAACGTGTGCGGCAGCTCGCGTCCCAGCACAGCGCTCATGGCGGTGACAACCTGCTTGACGCTGATTGCGTTGCCGGTGCCCAGGTTGAACACAGCAGTGCGCGGGTGAGCCGCTTCGTCCTCCTCCAGCCCAGCTGGGGCCTTGCCGCCCACGAACGCAGACAGCGCGGCCAGGTGCCCCTTGGCCAAGTCGACCACATGCACGTAGTCCCGCTCGGCTGTGCCGTCCGCGGTTGCGTAGTCTTCGCCGAACACGGTGAGCTCCTTGCGCCGGCCCACCGCCACCTGCAGCACGTACGGCATGAGGTTGTTGGGGATGCCGACCGGGTCCTCGCCGATGCGCCCGGAGGCGTGTGCGCCAACGGGGTTGAAATACCGCAAAAGAACGACTCGCAGTCCCTCGTCAGCCCTTGCAGCGTCGATCATCACCTGCTCGAGCATGAACTTGGTCCAGCCGTACGGGTTGGTCACGCCGCGGCCCACAGGCGCGGTCTCGGCGAAGGGGGGCTCGCTCCCGTCGCCGTAAACCGTGGCCGAGGAGCTGAAGATGATCAGGCCGCAGCCTGCCTTGCGCATCTGCCGCAGCAGCACCAGCGTTCCCACGATGTTGTTGTCGTAGTACGCCAGGGGCTCCTCAACGGACTTGCCGACAGCCTGCGAGCAACACCGATCGATCGGCGGGGCGGACGCGTCGGCGGGCGCACAGGCATTTGTCGCGCAGGCCTGGAGCCGAAGCACGCGCGGCGGGCGCCGCTGCCCTTGCGCCAAACACGCCTAGCAGGCGCCCTTGCGCCACCCACCTTGAGTCCTGCAAAGTGGATGACCCCGCCAAACTTGCGGCCTTCAAAAGCGGCCGCGACGGCCGCCTCGTCGCGCAGGTCAGCGTTGACCCAGTCAAGCATGTCTGGCTTGCCAGTCAGCTCCTGCACGCGCCGAAGCGACTCTTCGCTGCGAGCAACGGAGAGGCGCGAGCGGGGGCAGGGCGTGCGTGTGTGCGTCGGGCGGGGCGCAGTTGTACGGGGCCATTGCCCCGCGCAAGGGGCATATGGGCTCTTGGGCGCGCAGCGAGGCGGCCGCCGGCTCGCAGCAGGCGCGATCGCCTGAACAGGGTGCCAGCCCACCGCCACCTCCCCACGCCCTGGGAGCAAACGGCAGCAGAAGGATGCACACGCGCTTGGCCGCGCGCGGTGGCCGACCGTGGGGCGCGCTCACCAGGAATTGCTGAAGTTGTCGACCACGCGGCAGCCGAACCCGGCGCCGATCAGCTCGACTAGCGTGTGGCTACCGATGTAGCCAGCCCCGCCAGTCACCATGATCCACTCGCCGGTTGCCGGAGTCGCGCTGCTGGCCGCCATGCTTGCTTCCGGCGGTCTGGAGTGCGTGTTCTGAGGCTTTGGGAACACTTGCCGCGTGTGCTCTGCGCGCTCTTCTCGGGGCAGTTGTGCGGCGTAGGAGCGCCCCACAACACACACCACGCGGTAGAAGCATCCGTTGCATGCATGCGCGGGATACCTGGGGTGAGACGGGCGGATTCACTCGCAAATTCAGCCGCAGCGGCCAGATTCCGACGCTGACTCGGTGTCGTGGAACACCTGTCGCGGGTCACTCGCGAGCCGAGTGCGGCAGGCGGGCTGCCAGCGGGCGCCGCATGGGCCCCGGGGAACCGGAGCCAAGCAGCTCGGTGCAACGGCTGGGAGTCAGCAGGCCGTACGGCCGTGCCAAAGGGCGGGGCGGGCGGGGAAGGGCGGCCTTGAGTGTGGGCGGGCAAGTGTGCCCCTGCCCCCGCCACCTGGGCGCGTGCTGGGCCGGGGGCCGCGAAGGTAGGAAAGGAGGGCGCCCACGGAAATCCGCCGAGGGCGCAGGGGGAAGCTCTGGGGGCAGCTGACGACGAGTCGACGCCGGTCGCAAGAACAGATTGGCTGGGCAGTTGCAGCGGCTTCGGCACGGCCGGCCTTGGCAGGGAGCACTCCAGCCCCCGGCGCACGACGCAGTCGGCGTGGCCGTGGGCGGCGAGGGCACATTGTTCGCTGCGACAGCAGCGGTACCAGCACCGGCGCCTGCGCCGATCGAGGCAGCTGAAGCCGCAGCCCGCGATGGGTCGAGCCGCCGCGGCCCTCGAGCGGCGGCACTGGCGCAAATCACGGGCATGACACATCCTCCCACCTCAGCATCGCCGAAGGCTGCCACCGTGGCAGCACTGGTGGCGCAATTCAATGCTGGCGAGCGGTGGCTTGCTGCGCGGCGTCGGGCGAGGCTGCACGGCCGCTGGCACTCGGCCCGGGCGGGTCCTCTCGCTTGCGACACGCAAAGTAGCGGTCCCGGAAGGGCTTGCAGCGCTGCTCCGACCACCTGCGGCAGGGTCAGGGGTGGGGAGGGAGACAACGCGGAAGCGCAGCTGCGTTCGTGGCGACTGCAGGAAGCAAGCGCTCGAAACGCAAGCAGCCCGTTCGCTCACTTCCACTTGGCCATGCACTCCTGCCACTCGCAAGCGAGAGGCTTGCACACGGGAGGCACGTCTGATTTCTCAGGCATGGCGCGGGCTCGCGCCAGCCAAGCGCAGTGCCAGCCATCGTGCGCCCAAGAGAGGCAGAGCAGGCACGCAATTCAACCCGGCGATGCTGTGCCGCCACTTGCGTCGCGCCCACCCGCAAAGGGCTGTGCGCTCTGTGCCGGCTGGGAGACAACTGCCTCTAGTGCCGTCCTTCGCGCAGGCCTGGGTCTGGCAGCGGCCGCGCGACAGCCGGACTCGGCGCCATGTCAACCGGCAACGGCGCCCCGCTCCCTCTGCACGCTCTGGAAGCCTGCTTGCAGGTGCTGCAGTACAAGCGCCTTGACGACAGCGTGGCGCACACCGTGAGCATGTCCAGCACGCTGGGGGCGACGCGCCTGTCCCTTCCAGCGGCCGGCGCGTGGCGTGCCTCGATGAGCGTTTGAGCGCGGGCTGCCCGCAAGCGGCTCGCGAGCCCTCCCCCGTCCTGAACGGGGCCGCACTGCCGCGCGCCTCTTTGTTCTCCATGCAACTCCCGCGCGTTTGACCGACCGCGCTCCGGTCCGACCACCGACCCTTCGCGGCCACGACCGCGGCGACAGCAATTGCCGCCGGTGACGCTGCCGCGGATTCCCCGCCCGCCCCCGCAGGCCGCCTCGTCCGCCCGCCGCGTGTGGGAGGCCATGCGAGCAGCCAGCATGTCGCCCCCGGCCAGTCACGACGGCATCACGGCCTGTCAAGACCTCGTCCAGCTCGTGCCGCGATTCCGACGATTCGTCACCGTGTCAGCGGAGCTGCGGCCACGGCAGTGGCAGCGCGATGTCGAGGCCGCCGCCGCGGCCTCTGCGGACGATCCTTCCGATCCTTCCGATCCTGCCACTCGAATGGCGGCAGTGGCATCCGTGGCGGAACGGTCGTTGCAGTCAGCACTGGCCGAATCCGCTGGCGGCTCTGCCGCTGGTGGCTCTGCCGCACGTGATCCAGCAGGATTCGGCTCTGCTGCAGGTGCGCTGACGTCCCCCTTCTCCAGCAGCAACCCCTGGCCCATGGTGGCTTTCTTCGTGGAGGCGCTGCCGGCAGAGCCGGCAGAGCCGTCGTCGTCGTCGTCGGCGGCGGTGGCTGGCAACGCCTCGGGCGGCCAGGTGGCCGTTACGCTGTGCGTTCCTGCCTCCTGGGAGGCGGTGGCGTCCCCCGGATCTGCGGGCATGCGGATGGCAGTTGCTCGGTCGCGGGTGGCTGCCGAGGGCTCTGCCGACGGTGCGGGGTTGCACTGGAAGGTGCGGAGTTTCGAATCGGTCGCAGCCGCCGCTCTATCCGTTGCGTCAGCCTGCCGTGGAAACCACCGAGTGTCCGTTGTGCGCATTGACAGGCGGACGCCGGCTTCACGCGTAACCGCCGAGCGACGCGTGGCCAGCGACGAGCCAACACCCTCCGACGCGGGTGTCGGTGCCGGCGGAGCTGCCGGTGCCGGTTCCGTTGCCGTTGCCGGTGCCGACACCGGGGCAGCTGAGAGCAGCCCGCCGACCCCCGCGGCAGCGCCGACCGTGCGAAGGGTGCGTCCCCTCGGCTGGGCTGCGCGCCCACCGCCGGAGGATACTCCGAGTGGTGGTCCTTCCGACGGAGCTGATCAGCGCGCAGACCAGCATGCCGCCAGCAGCGACGACGAAGGCGGCGCCGTCGACCGCGACGGGCCCGCGACAGACTCATTGCCTCGGATTCGGAAGGATTGGAAGGATCCGCAAGTCAGCAGCGGGCCCTACAGGCCAGCGAGCGGTTCCAACGTCTCAAGCGCTGATCCTTCCACAGATGCTTCCACCAACCCTTCCGGCCAGGGTGACGCTGCCGGCACCGCCCCTGATGCGGCCGGCGGCGATGCTGGCGCCTCCCTCGGCACAAGTGGCGACGGCGGGGATGGCAGCGGGGCAGACGGCGGCAGGCGGGTCTCTGGCCGCCGCGCCGCGCCGGGAGGTTCGCGAAACCGCGGCTGCGACGGCGAGCCGTCGCTCAGTGTCCCTGGCTCGCCCGTCGACACCGCTGCGTCTCCCAGCAGGTCGTGTCACAGTCCAGTCACATCCCAATCACCGCCGCGGCACAGGCCAGTTGCGACCCTGCCTGCTGTCGACGTCGAGGACGGCGGTTTCGCGGCCGATGAACCCTGCCACTCGCCCGCGGGCCGAAGTGAGGACGATGCCTCCTCGGCCGGCCTTGGCGGTTTCACCGACTTGAGAGCCGGTGTGCGATCGGCCCTGGCCGCAGTGCTAGCGCCCGGCGCGTCCCGCGGGGCGCCCGGAGCAGCTCCCGGCGCCTCCGGGCGCGTTGCTCTGCGGGGGCCCCAGCTGCGCGCCGCAGGCAGGGCGCCGACCGCGCCGTCGACGGTCGACGGCGCGCCGGCTGGGGCCTGGGATCGTCACGGCGGGGGAATCGGGGTCCGAGACGGCGATGGTTCTGCTGATCCCTCCGGACAGATCCGTCCGTCGAGCCGTCGCGAAGTGGGCCTTCTCGCTCTCAAGGCACTTCGTGAAGGCAGAGCCAGCAGAGCCAGAGGCACCGAAGAGACTTCGAACGGCACGACGCCGCACGCGAATCCTTCCAGCGGATCAGCTGATGCGGGCGCCGCGGCTCTGCCGTCAGCCCGGCGGCGAGGGCGAGTGGGCGGGCTGGTGAGGGTTCCCGTGGCGGCTTCCAGCCCGAGGGGCGACCGCGATCACGACCATGACCACGGCCTCGCGCACGATCAGCTGACGCGTGGTTCCGACCGGCCGAGCGTCAGCCCCCCGTCGCCGGGGCATCACCAGCCGCACCAGCCACGCGCGAGCCAGATTCCGCGCAGGGTCGATCGGCGAAGCCGCTTGCACGAGCTGGCAGAGCCTTCCACGGAACTGGCTCTGCCAGAGTCAGCTCTGCAACACCCAGCGCTGCCAGCACCTTCCGGGCAACCCAGTGGGGAGCCGAGGGATGCAGGCCACCGCCTGGAAGGATTCGGCAGAGCAGGGGCCGCGCGCGAAACCGCTGGTTCTGGCGGGGCCAACCGTGCCTCAGGCAACGGAGCTGGCGCAGCGGGCCGGGCAGCCCGCCAACCTGTGCAGGGTGGCGGCGAGGGCTGCGGCGGTATCGGCGGCGGCATTGGCGATGGTATCGGTGGCGGTGAAGGCGGTGGTGAGGGCGGTATCGGCCCCGTGGCGAGCCCGGCAGAGCCCCTGGAGGACCCCCGCCACCGCGAGAGAGCTCGCCGCCGCAAGCCGGCGGAGGCGTTCGAGGTGCCCGCCCACTCGCCCGGGCGCCAGCCCCGCCAGCGCCCCCCTCGCCGCCTGCTGGAGCGGTTGCAGCGGCGACAGGACGCCTCGCCGCGCTCTGCCGGGGCAGGATCTGCACGAAGTGGCGGCTTGGATGACGGTCAAGCAGAGCCAGTCGCCTCGGGGGAGGCAGCGGAGGTTCTTCCATCGGAAGGATCGGCTCCGGGTGCCGACGGCGGAGCAGAGGGCGATGCGCCCGCAGGCCGAGCCAGATCCCGCCCGCGGCGGTCAGTCGGGCCGTCGTCCGCTGACCGCGCAGGAGCCGACGCAGACGGGGCGACGAGCCCGCCCAGGCGCGCCGCCGCCGCCGCCCCGGCGCCTGCCTTGGCCCGCCTCATACCCAACGGCCGCCGGGTGGAGCTGGCGCTGCGGCACGTGTGCCTCGCTGCGCCCACCGTGCGGGACCAGCTCAAGGAGGCTGTCGACGTCATCAGAGCCGGTGCAAGTGACGCCTTCGTCGTGCTGCTCCGGTCGCGCAGCGGGACGGCGTACAAGGGCCTCTACCGCCTGCAGCGCGGGGCCCTGGCAGAGCTGGGGGCGGAGGCGCTGGGGCTGGTGAGGGTCGCTGGCGGGGGGCCCGGCCTGCTCAGGCCTGACGATTGCAGAGCAGTGATGCGCTTCGACACTGCTGGGAAGCGGTTTGCTGCCCTGCCGCTCAAGGCAATCGAAAGCGCGGATGCAGTGGCCATGCGGTGAATACCAGCGCGCTGTGCGGCGGAAGTGCGTGCTTGCACGAGCGCGCCCGGTCCGCTATTCAGCACAGCAATGTGTTTCCGGATGCGGTGAAAAAAATGGATCCTGGTGCAGAGCGCGGCGGGTGTACACAAATGCGCCAGCGAGCGGGCCCGCCGCCACACGCTTGCGCTTCGACAACGGCCGCGGCAGCCATGGTCAGCCAGCGTTTGCACTCGCAAAAAGGGCGGGGCAGTGGGGTTGGAGCAGCAGACGAGAGAGCCTTGCAAAACACTCAACAAAAATAGCTCAGCGGTGCGCGCGGCAGTCCGGCCCCCGTGCTGCCATCACAACGCCCCATCAACATGGCCGTGGGCCGCCGCTCTTGCACCCGCTGCGACTGCCATCGCTTCCGCCTTGGCCGCTGCCGCCGCCGCTGCCGCTGAGGGCGATTGAGCCAGCGAAGGCGAGCGTTGTCCGCCACCCGCCGTGCCAGCCCCGGCACTCGCAGCCCCAGCGCTGCCGCTGTCGCCGCCGCTGCCGCTGCCGCTGCCGGCCCCACCGTGTGCCCCACCTCCTCGCTCCAGCACCCCGAACGCCGTCGTGCCCAGCAGCACCAGCGCGATGCCAGCAGCCTCCGCCACCCCCACCGTCTCGCCCAGCACAATCGCCCCCAGCCCAATCACCAGCGCTTCCTTCACGTGTCCGGCCACGGTCATCGTGATGGCACTCGCCCTGCTGATCACCTGAAGCTCTGCACCGATCATCACGAATGCGAGCAGCGCCCCGGCCAGCGTGCCCACCACAGCCATCACAGACGTCGGAACCGCGTCCCACGCGGGTGAGCCAGCGGCTGCAAACCCCTCCACCGGCAGAGCCACGACGAACGTCATCACGGCGCAAAGTGGGGCCGTCCAGGCCATCACGAACAGCGGGTCCAGCCGCCGACGTCTCTTGGTGGCGGGAGACGCGCTGGATGCGGCCACCCCCTCCTGAGAAGAGCCGCGTTGGATGAGGCCAGCCCGCTCCGCGACGGCGTCGTCATCCCGATTGGCAAGCGCGCCGCCGCTGACGGGGATCGCCACGTTGGGCCGCCCGCTCAGCGACTCCAAGTCAAGCGACTCTGCGTCGTCCAGCGATGCAAAATCGCCCAGCGAGTCCGAACCGTCGCGGCGAAGCGGCGCAGGCTCGCGGTGAGGGGTGGGGGACGTGTCATCCGACCGACAGTCATCGTCCCCGCTCCCGCCGTCAGCGCCCCTGCCGTGGGCGCCCCCGCCGTCAGCGCCCCTGCCTGTGCTGCCAGAAGCGACCACCACTCCGACCGACGACTCCGCACCAAACTCCGCATCTGTTCCCGCCCGGGACCGCACCACAGCTCCTGCCATGGCCCCCTCGCTGTCAGCACAGGAGGCGCCAGCCGCGGCGGACTCACCGCCGTCGCCCGCGCACCCGGACCGCTGCGCCCACACGATACCCCCGGTGGACGTGCTGGCAGAGCCGTCATCATCGTCAGCGGCCGCCTCCGCTGCGGCGCCACCTCCTGCCCCGCCGGCGCCGCGGTCCAACGGAGCTGCTCCCAACTGCAGCCCGCCTCCCACTTCGCCGTCTGCCACTGCGTCGCTCACCTGGCGGAGCAGCCGCTCAGTGGTGACCCACCTCGCGGCGTTGGCGGCCGCGGCAGCCACAGCCGCAATGGCGCCCACCGCCAGGGCGGACCCCGCAACCGACCCCTCCGTTGACGCGGCTGCGGCGGCGTCTGGGAGCGACTCTCCGGCGCCGTCAGCGTCGTCCGCATCGGGCGCTGCGGCAGTGTCCGCCACTGATCGCTCAGAGCGAATCGGCGCAGCCCCGCCGACCAACACCCCGCCCCGAACAGCCACGGCCGAAGCCGCGAGCGCGCGAGGCGGCCTTGCCGATCCTTCCAATCCTTCCAGCGGCGAGGTGGCAGCAGCTTCCCTGGGGGATCGGCCGCCAGCGGCGTTCGCCTCGGCCGCGTCAACGGGGCTGAGAGACGCGGCCATTCCGCCGCCGCCGCTGCCACCGCCGCCTCCAGCAAGGGCCGGGCCCGCGCTGCTGGGTCCGTCGACGCCAGCGGGGCCGGCGGCCGCCGTAGCCAGCACGAGCTGTCGTCCTCCCGCCCCGCCGCTCCTCAGCGGCTCGCCCTCGCGCTGCGCCGATGCGGCTCCCGGTGGTGCGGCCAGCGGCCGCGGGAACACCGCCGGGTCCATCGCTCGCCGCGACGGCGGGAGCCTGCGCCTCTGCGAAACCGCTGCGGATGACTGCTGAAGCAAGAGTGACACGCCGGTATTGGAGTCCTGATTTGCCGCCAAGCTTGATTCAGCACCCGATGGGGCCGTGAGCTGGCCATCGTCGTCGGGGGGCGAGTCTGGCGTGGGCGTCGCCGCGGGGTTGGCCTGGCCTGGCCAGCACCCGGCCAGCACATCGCAGGCGAGCGACGCCGCCCGACGCCCCCGCGTGGGCGCGTCCGGCGCGTCACCGGGGTCCGTTGGCCCCGGCTCTGGAGGCGGGCCGTAGGCGCCGGCTGGCTCCAGCGCTGCAGGGGGGGCCCTTGAGGCTGCGAGGGGCCCCTTCTCGCCGCCGACCGCCGCCAGAGCGACCCCCACAAACACCACGGCGATGAGGCCTGCGGCCCTCAGGCGAAACCGCTGGAGTCCAAGTGCAACTGCCGCAGCGTACGTGAAGCAGAGCGAAGTGCTCTTCCCGACTGTGTAGAGCCACACGGGCACGAGCGAGACCGCGAGGTTGCTGAGACAGACGTCCGAGGCGGTGGCGACGGCGATGGGGCTGACCAGGGCCCAGAAGGACGGGCGCGATCGAAGGAGCTGCGCGGCCGCAGCGGGGGGCGGCGCGGGCGAGGCCGCGGGGGCGGCGGGCGCTGCGGGGCTGGAGGAAGTCGCTGGCCCAGCGGCGGCACCCGCGGCGCGCGGCCGGCTGAGAGCAGTGGCGGGAGCGAAAGGCGCTGCAGGGGGCCTGCCTTCCACAGCGCCGGCAACGTCGGGGGCGGTGGTGCCACTGGCGGGCGAAGACGGGGCGGCGGGGAGGCGCGCGGGAGGTGCCTGGTCAGACCCTCTCGCGGCGCACCCCAGCGCCATGGCAATGCTGCTTGGCACAAACTGCCGCCCCAGGGTCAGACGCACGATGATCCACGAGATGCCCGACTGGACAGCGAAGTGAACCCCTGTGACGACCAGTGGCGCCTGGAACAGCTCCGACAGCAGCCACCTGTTCCAGAGTGTGAGCGTGATGGCGGCAGAAAACCACAGCGCGATCCACCTGAGCATGTCCGCCGCACGCCACTGCATCAGCTGGCGAGCGGATGCCGCCTCGGGGGGAGGCTTGCCGAGGCTGTCGCCCCCAAGCGCCCAGGCGGCGATGGTCAAGATGCCGCACATGACGAGCAGCCCCACCAGCAACATGCCCAGCAGCAGCAGCTGCCGTTCGTTCTGCTCAGCCATGGCGGCCCCAGGCGCCGCGAAGAGTGCGGACCCTATGCGGGGCGCCGGTGCGGCGGGCGGGTGGCCCCACGCGGGCCAGGAGAGTGCCCGTGCGCGGTGCGGCAACAGCGACTTGGCCGACGGGCTGCAGAGCCAGTTGCACCGCTCGGGGCGACTGCGCGCCCGCACGGGCACTGGCCGCCCCGCGCGCGCATGGCGCGGCGGGACTATGGGCGGGCCTATTCGCCCCCACACAACTCCGCCCGCGCCGCCGGGGGCGGCGTCGGGAGCGGGCCGGGGTCGCCGCTCGCGACGGACTGGTTAACTGGAGCTCCGCTACCGGCGCCACCTCCGCCCCCCCGCACTGCCGAAAGCGAAGCGCGGCTGCTGGACGCCGTGTGCGCCAGCCTTCATGGTGCGGCGGCGCCTTCGGCGGCCCTTTCGGCGCACACGACGGCGGCGCCTGGCCAAACGGTCGCGTTTCTCATCGACCGCAAACTGCTGCCTCGAGGCGAGCGCCCCCCCCGGCCGCCCCGGCTCCCAACGGACCCCCACGGCGCCGCTGAAGCCCTCGTGGCGTCGGCTCTTTCCCCATCCTTGCCCCGGCTTGACACTGTGCGCGTGCCCCGCTGCTCCTTTGACGACATCCGCGCTGCGGCATTTGCCGCTGTTGCGCCCTTGCTTCCGTCCGGGCTCTCGCTGCCACCGCTGCACGTGCGGCTGCGTGCTCTGGACGCCCGCGGCCCAGCTCTGGAGTCTACCGTGCAAGTCTCTCGTCTAGCGAGCGCCTGGGAAGCAGCGCACCGACGGCACGACCAGCAGCAGCAGCGGCAGCCTCTGCAGTCTGGTGAGGAGGGCTGGGGACAGGCGCCTGCAACGGGCGGTGCGGCAACTGGCGCCGCTGCGGTTGCGGTCTCAGCGGAGGTGGAGGCCTCAGCGGAGGCCCCAGCGGAGGTGGAGGCCTCAGCGGAGGCGGAGGCGGATGCGGAGGCGCCAGCGGAGGTGGAGGCCTCAGCGGAGGCGGAGGCGCCAGGCTGGGGCGCCGGCGGCGAAACGGCCGAACCCGGGCACAGCGGCGGCGACGGGGTGCCTGGCGGGAGCGGCGATGGTGCTGGCACGTCCGCTGCAGTCAGAGGCGATGGTCTCAGCGAGCGCGCCTGCGATGCCGGAGCCAGCAGCGCTGGTGGCGACCACATGCATGGGGCGAGCGTCGATGCAGAGCCGCACGCACGGACCTCACCTGCCGACGGGCGAGCGAGCAACGCCTCTGAGGCAGCGAATGCCACGAAGCGAGGGGCCCGGCAGGCCCCGGCCGCGCGTCAGCCAGTCCCGGCGCTGCCGATCGCTGTCTCAGCCTCAAGCTTCGCCATTGAGGCCATCCGCCTCCAGCGACGGGCCTGCGCAGCCGCTGGCTCGCCCGCGCTCGCGTCGCCTCCCGCCGCGGCCTCGCCGCGTATGGACAAGCATGGGCAGAGCCAGCAGCCCCACCCCGCAATCCGCGCCGACGCCGGCAGCGTCCGCAGCCGCGAAGGCCCCACCCGGGCTGCGCGTGTCAGCGGCGCGCAATCGGCGCCCGTGGCCGAACCACCGGCCCCAACGGGGTCGCGAGCAATGCTGCCAGCCCTGCCCGATGCGGCGGCTGTGAGGCGTGCCCAGCATTCTGCGGAGCTCACCGATCAACGCAGCGATCCTTCCAGCGCTCCTGGCAGGGCGAGCAAGGCCCCCCCCGTCGCCTGTGAACCGCTGCCGCGCGCCGATGCACGTGCGGGCCACACCAGTTCGGCCGGCGCCGGTCCAACGCCTAACCTGGGTCACGCCGCATCGACGGCGGCCGTTCCAAGCGACCCAACGACAGCAGAGGCTACGGAAGCCGCACCCGGCGAGCGGCCGGCGGCGGCGGCTTCAGCGCCAGCACCGGCACCTGTGGCACCAGCAGCACCTGCAGCTTCAACACCCGATGTTTCCGCACCGCCTCCGACGCCGTGCAGGCCGTCTGGCAGAGCTCCCCCTCCGACGCTCACCGTGGTCCCGGAGTGCGACCGGCTCCCGGTGATGACCCCGGCACGGCCGCGCTCGTCTCAGACGCTGGACGAGGCACTCCAGCGCGAGCTCGCGCCGGACGACACGCAGGAGCCGGTGACCGCCGGCGTGCTGGACGGCGCACCCGTGCCCGGCCATTGTGCGCGCATGTCCAGTGCTGATGTGCTGGTGACCGAGGTACCGGCTCTGCTGTCTCCGCCCCGACCGCAAGTTTCGCCGAATGCGCCCGTGTCCGAGCAGGCTGATGCCCAAGTGACAGAGAGCGCTGGCCACGGGACTGACGTCACACCTGACCAGGGCGTTGCTGCCAGGCCCTCCGAGGCGCCTCCTCGTGATGTGAGGGCCGTCGACACCGTTCCAGGTCGGCACGTCTCCGCCCCTCCTCCACCTGCTGCTGCTGCGGCAGATTCGGCCCTGTTGGTCTGCCAAGTCGCTCCGGCAGGCAAGGCTCTGCTGAGCGCGCCTCCGGCGCCGTCAGCACCGATAGCAGAACCACCATCGCCAGCAGCAGCAGCAGCCCCTGCCGCTGCAGCGAGCTTGCAACGCAGCACCCCGCTCTCTCAGGCAGCCGCAGCAGCAGCAGCAGCGCCCGAGCCGGCAGCCGGTGCAGCAGCTTGCCGCTCCCCGCAAAGCGCACCGGCGCCCCCCCGCAGCCGGCCTCCCCGGCAGAGCAGCGAGCTCGCCCTGGAGCTCGCTGCTCTGCGGGCAGAGCGCGAGTCGGAGGGCGCGCTCTCGAGGCTGCGCGACAGGCAGGCGGCAGCAGCGACCGCAGGCACTGCCTCGCCGACGCAGCCGCCAGCTGGTGCGGCAGGCACCAGGCCAGCCTTGGGCCGGCCAGGCTCGATGCAAGGCAGCCCTCACCTGCGGCCGGAGCGACCATTCGTCGCCACCGCGTCTCTCACACAAGCCAACCGGCAAGCCGGCCACGGGCCCAGGACAACCCACCCTCCCCGGGACGCGACAGCCATCGCTGCAGCTGGGGCTTTGCCCGCAGCCGCAGCGGCGGCGGCTGGGCGAATCCCCGAGCCTGCAAGCAGCCGTCGCCGCTCCAGCGTGCAGAGCCTGCTGGCAGAGCTGCAGAGCCTCAGCGAGGAGCTCGACGCGGCCACGGACGCGTCGGTCGCACCGGCTCTGCCACTTCGATCGCCCACAAGCTCGCAGGGCTCTGCCAGCGTTGCGTTCTTCAGCCCAGCAGAGCCGGGAACGCCCAGGCGTCGACGCCGGCGCCAGCTTGACATCTCCGTGTCGCCGGCCCGGCCTGCCGCGAGCTCCACCGGTTCGGCCGGTTCCAGCGCCATGCAGCCGCTTTCGACGAGGGCCCTGGGGGCGCCAACGTCGCGAAAAGCCAGCCACGAGCGTGAGCAGCAGCAGCAGCAGCAGCAGCAGCAGGCACGGCTGCATCATGAACCCGTCATTGGGCGGTCGCCAGCGGGTCGGGCGGAACCGCCCGCTCCGCCTCGCCGACGAACCGCCAATCGGCCGCCTCCCATCCGGGTGGCAGTGCCGCAGGCGGGATCTCAGGCGCAGTTTCCACCCCACAGCACCAGCGACAGTCCGCAGGGGGGTGGCGTTGCAAGCAGTGCGCGCTCGCAAGCAGCAGCGAGCGTTCCCGACGCGGCGCTGTGCGCAGAGCCCCCCTGCCCAAGCCAGGGTGCTGCACCAGCCGTGGACTCGACATCAGGCGTTTCCCCCGCCTTGCCAGGCGGATCGGAGGCAGGGCAGGCTCCAGAAGTGCGCCAGGCGTCCGTTGCTGGAGCAGCCGGCGTCGCTCCAGAGAGCGTGCCAGCGGTCGTTGCTGTGGCCCCCGCGGTGCAGGCCGGGAGTGACGTCGCACCGCTGGCTGCCGGCGGCGGGCACAGCGGCGCGGCCAGTGGGGAAAGTCCCAAGCCGGCGAAGCGCGCGTCTCCGCCCCCCCCGAAACGGGCAGGCGGGGCGTCTCGCCGCAAGACGCGCCTGCCGCCGCCCCCGCCACCGCGCAAGTGAGGCGTGCTGCCGAGCAGTGCAGCGCAACCACCAAGCGGGCTCCGTTTTCTCGGCGTCACAGCGGCGAATGAATGCAGAGAGCAAACGTTGGCGCTCAAGTGCATGCCGCCGTGATGCCGTCTCTGCTGCAATAATGTTCGCAGCACCACACGCTTGATTGGCCTTGAGTGAGCATTTCGGAAACTTTATACACGAGTCAAGCAGTGGTGCGGGCCGCTCCGCTCGCAGGGCTGCGCTTGCACCTGCGCGCGCGCGCGCCCTGGACGCCCATCTGCAGGCCGCGCGGCGCTGGGACCGCGGCCCTTGCACGCGGGATCGCCGCGCTCGCCTCCCGCCGCAGCCGGCGCGGTGAGCGGCGGGCTGCACGGGTTGAAGCAGAGCTCGAATCCTGCATTTGCTTGCGGTTGCTGTCTCGCGAACGGCACTGCAAACACTCCAGCCGGCGCACACCAGGGCCGGGATCCCCGGGCCCGGGCCTCGCTTGTTCCCCCCCCGCCGCATCGCGCGCGGTGTGCAGCTCGCCGGCCTCCGCGAGGGCGACCCGAGCGGCCGGCAGCCGCGCCCCCGACGGTGCCGGAAGCCATGCCGAGCCGCAGCACGAGCCGGGCCCTCGCTGCCAGCGCGGGCGCTCCAGGCGCGTCGTTTCTGAGGGTGTGGGGGTGCCGGTCCGACCGCCGGCGCATCCTGTCGTTTCTGGGCCCCGATGGCGCCGTGCTGGCTCGGGTGAACCGCCGGTTGGGGGCCGACCTGGAGTCGAGTGGGTTCTGGCGCGAGCGGTTCTTGGACACCTTCTTCAGCCCCGCCGAGGCGGCTGTGGTGCGTGCGGAGCTGGAGGAGTGCGAGGCGGACGCCGTCGACGAGCGCGACCGTGCTGGGGTCCCGGCAGGTGGTGTGGCTGCGGCGGGGGCTGCGTCGGCGGGAGGCGCCGCGATGGCAGCGACCAGCCGGCGGGGCCAGGCGCTTGCGCGTTTGCGTCGCGGTCCCGGGGGGCGCGCTGCTCTAGGCCCGGGCGGTGCCATGCCGCCCGCTATGCTGGTGGAGCTGAGTGCGTGGGAGGCTTGTGGGGAGGCGGCCGCAGGCGAGCCACCGCCACGGCGGGATGTGTCTGGACTTTTCCGGGCTGCGCTGTCGTGGGTCGTCCGGCTTTGGCGCGATGCACTCGACGATAGGGCAGCCGCTTTCGACCGCCTGGTGGAGGCAGCCCGAGTGCTGGCTCCGGCCCTCCCAGCGGTGCTGAGGGAGCCAGCCTGGAAGCTGGGTCTGCAGGACGACGACAGGGCGTTGCTCGCGGAGGTCGTGGAGGAGCTGGCGGGCTATCCAGACGCTGCAAGCGCTCGTGGGGTGGTGGACCGACGCGCCAGAGCAATGCTGCATGTCGTTGCTCAAGCACATCGAGCCATGTGGGCAGGCTGCCCTGGCGCTTGGGGGATCGCCGCAGCTTGGTGCCGGGTGCTCGAGCCAGTGTGGCCAGCGGTCCAGGCGGTGCGTGAGCGCCAAGGCCGAGGTCGTCTGGGGGTGTTGCCCGACCCGGGAGCGCTTGAGGCGGTGCTTGCACGATTTGTCGCTGCCGATGACGGCCCGTTGGAGCGGGCGACGGCGTGGCTTGCGGATGCGCCGTCTTGGACCCAGGAGGAGGGGCGATGCGGATTGCACGCAGCCGTGCAGATGGCGGCTGATGAGGTGGTGATGGGCGTCCTACCGCTGATCAGGCAGCCGCGGCTGTTCGACTCGAGCTACATTGGCGCCTCGTCGGCGCGGGAACGCGACGCCGCGCTCAAGGCGTGCTTCCGGGAGCTCAGCGGCGACCGCCGTGTGCGTCGCGGACCGGTGAGCGGGTATGGGACGGCGGGCATCGCATATGCAGCCTATCGGGCGCTGGACGACCGGCCCAACCCGTACCGGTTGCTGGGCGCAGCTCTGGGCGCGGCAGTGCGGCGACAGCAGTCAGACCTCAAAGTAGCAGGTGAGCTCAGCCGCTCGATGCCGCCGGCTCGGCGTATTGTGTGGTCGAAGCGAGCGTGCATCGTCATGTTCGTGGCCATGGTGCTCTTGACCGCGGCTCAGTGGAGTGTCCTCTGGAAATGGCGAGCTGCGTGTGCGCTGCGCGTGTCGGAGGCCTTCCCGGCCGGCTCCGACCCAGCCATGGCGGCCGCGTGGCTATGCCCGCTGGGTCTGGCCTCCGATGCAGAGGAGAAGGCACTCGGCTTCAGCTGCGACCTGCTGCTGCCGACCACGCCCCCGTCGCTGGCCGGCAACGCATCGAGCTTCGCCGTCAACGCCGCTGCTTTGAGCTATGCCGTGTGCGGACGATTCGCTTCGATCAGGTCGCGGCCCGAGGTGGAGGCGGCATTCCGAAGCGACTACGGCTGGATGCTGTTGCTTGCGTTCATCGTGGCGTTGTTGCATGTCGTGGCCTTCACAGCATGGGCGTGGGCGGCATTGTCGGCGCGGTGCACGGGGCGGCCGAGTCTGTGCTCGCTTCGGCTGCTGTTGTTGCTCCAAGACACGCTGCTGCCGCCCTTGGTGCCGCTGCCGGCCAGCTTGCGCCTCGTGGTGGGGCGATCGTGGCACGTGCTGCATGCGCTGACGTGGACCTTCGTGTCGCCGGCGCTCGCGGTGGGCCTGGCGCAGGGCCAGTCCTACGACGACCACGGCGTGTGCTCGGCTCTGGCCGCGGCGGTGGCCGTTGTGAGCGCAGGCATGGCCGTGTACGTGATGCCGTGGGGGAGAGTGCCCGGGTGTCGGCGCGGCGTGGCGAAGCGGGATGGAGCGAACAACAAAAACGATGTGCTTGCCGCTGTCGTGGTTGCATCGCTCATCGCCGAGTCGGCGTGCTTCGCGTGCTGGTCGGGGCAGTTGTTGGAGTGCTGGGGGTGTGGCGCGGGCGCCTCGCGACGCCACGCTCCTGCGTGAGGTGTCGTGCGACTCCGGGTGGTGGGTTGGTCTGCAGTGCTGGTTGATCCTGTGGGTTCTGGTTCCGGCGCTGTGGCTGGACACTTGGTTTGTGGTGCAGTGGCTTCGCGACTCCTTGCAAACCGGCGGACACGCTTTGGCCTTTGTCGTGCCGGCGATGTCTCCTCTGGGTTCAGCGGTTGGGCTGGTGCTCATCAGTGAGCCGCCGGTCGGCCTCGATGGCGGCAGTCTCGGTTTCCAAGCTGTTGACGCCATCACCATTCTGCTGATTGCGACCCTTGCTGCTACTCAGCTGATGTTATAGTTTAGTATATTGCTGTGATATTCAGCGCCGGGGAAATGTGTGTGGCTAGTACTATACTGGAAATGATCGAAATCTAGGGCTGCTGTACAACTTGGTTCGCATCGAAACGCTACCGCTAAACCTTGCGAGCGCATGTGGCTCTGCTTTCTACGGCAGAGCTGCACCTCGCCGATCATCAATCGTTTTGCGCCCTCCGAGAAGCGAGCGCACCCGGTGCTCAAGCCCACGTGGGCTTCCCGGGCGACCGTGGACCCCGCGGTGGCCGCGGCCACAGCGCCGTGTCCCGGGCTGGGTCCCTGCTTACCCGCCAGTCCCCGGGCTCTCGCAGCGACCTGACGCCGCGAGCGCAGGCCAGAGTCCTCAAACGCAGGCCCTTTCTCGTCGTGGAACTCCAAGTCTTCGAGAAGATGTCCAAATCGTGGGAGCGCCTCCTCTTCGATACCGACCCCTCTTCCCCACAGTACAATCCCACAGCCATGGGAGCCGCAGCCGCCATCGAGAGGCTCATGGCCGAGCGCCGGTCCCCCTCCGAGCCTCACTGGCGAAAGCGGGATGGCACGCACGTCGTTCCTTCCGATCTGGTGGCCGCCCTCCAGGCGGCCAACCCTCACCTGCGCATGTGCCGCAGTACTCCGCACAGCTTCCGAATCTCGGCTGCTAGCTGGCTTGTGAACCAAGCCCGCGTCAGCCGGGAGCGTGTCGCGGCCCTTGGCCGCTGGCACGACCCGAAATCTCTTGACACCTACATCCGAGTGAACACCGTCGTCCCGGAATTCACCCGACTGGATCGCTCTGCGATGCCCTGGTCTATGGAATGGGATGGCTCGGAGGGCGACCCTGGCGGTCCCCGCCGAGCCGAATCTTTTGCCACTAGGTCAGCATCGGCGATTCTCGCCTCCACTCTGCCAACCAGAAACAAGACAGCAACACACACTTTGCCCCCCGGTGAATATCACAGCAATAAAGACAGCAAGCCTAAGGAGGCTGAATATTGAGCTGAACGAATGACAATACATCCAGTCAAAGGGATTCCACATCCCGCGACAAGAACAGGCGGTGACGATGCGGACCAGACAGAGGAGGGCGCCCTCTTCGCTGCAGAGCGGGGGAAAGCTCTGCCCAACGAGCGCGCGCGCAATCAGCACACCGGACGCAGGAACTCTCCCGTCCGCAGCGGGAAACTCAGCGGCACGGCACTCGCCTGCCCTGATCAGTTATCCCACAGGGAATCAGCGACTCCGCATTCCCGCCGCGTTTGTGTGACGCGCGCTTAAGCTTTTGTTTCTACACATGGCAGCGGCAGCCCGAGCGAATGATGCGACGGGTCCCGACGTGGACTCGGACACGTGGATGGCGTTCCGAAGCGCGGTCCCGGGCCTCCCGACCTCTTGGGCCACGTTTGCGGAACAGGCTTTATACATTGACCTCTATCCGCGTATGTCGGGGGAGACGGCGTGTGGCAGACGGGGCTCGATTAGAGCCCCACAGCACGGCGAGCAGAGCCGAAGCGGCTCTGCCCGAGGGCTGGGAGGGTGGGAGAAACGATCACTCAACGGCACACGGAGCGCGTTGGGGCCGATGCTGGGTGCGTACCCGAGCAAGGTGGCCCGGTCGGCGGCTCGCGGGCCGGCGGAAGCTGGCAGAGCGCGTCCCACGATGTATGGGTGCGGGCAAATATGTACACGTCAAGGTCAAACTACCGACCCTACGGTCAAATCCATTTCTCTATAGTAAAATGTATTATCCAAGACAGCGTACAAAACACACCACGGCTTTTGGTGAAGTTGCCAAAACTTCAGTGGGTACTGCGGGTGGGGAAATTAGCGGGACTGCGGGAAAAGAGGAGTCTGGGGTTTTGTGTGTACACTACCTGTTTGTCTTATTGTTATACACACATTCTGGGGCGCGGCTGGGGGCTAAACAGTATTCGTTTGTTGCAAAAAGTCATCGGGCACTTGTTTTTCCGTGCTCTCCAGTGATTTTTCAGGGAGTTGCGCTGGAAGTATGGGGTACCCCCCATGGGATTCTTACAATTTATGTGATTTGTTGCTCTACAGTGCGCTTTCGGGAAATAAGAGATGGTGCCCGGCAATCCCATTTCCTCTATAGAGGAAAAAATGGGATTGTGTGTATAGGGATTTCGGGGTCTCGGTGACTTCCCGGAAACTTCAGCGGGTACCACGGGCTAAAGATTTTGGAGGCGGCGTAATTGCTGCATTTGGGGGTTTTGTGTGCATATTTTTGTTCCACTAATGCTATACACACGCTTTGTGGCTGCGGTTGGGTGGGATAAACGTTTATCCGAGACAGCATTGCAAAATTAACTATGGTTCCAAATAGTGGTGATTGGATTCAAAGTTTGAGATCAGAGTTATTAGTGGTTGTGTGTGTATAGCATTAGTGGGAGTGTCTTGGTTTACACATTTCCTCTATAGTAAAATGGGTAAACCAAGACAGCATCCCTAAGTTCTCTCCAGTTTTTGGCCAGTCTCCGCAAACTTCAGCGGGGGCTATAGGCTAAAGATGAGGACAACCGCGTATTGGGGGATTTTGGAGGCTTTGTGTGTGCAGCAAAACTTTCTGCAAATGCTATACATTGTGACTAATCGTATTTCCATGGAACCTCGGCAACGACATTTTCCTCAATAGTACAATGGGACTGCCAAGACAGCAGCCCTAATCTCGACCCCGTTTGCGTTGGGGTTCTGAAAGTCGCAATAGGGAACTGCGGGTTGGCGACTGGGAAGACCGTGAAATATGTGGGATTTTGCGACATTGTGTGTTGCTTGAATCAAACGGCACGAATCAAACCCGAACTATGACTTGACTATGGGAGGGGTATTGCGACCCCTTGGACACTCCGAGACGTCCGAGACGTCGTGCGGGTGCATGACCCGTCCCATTGGACGTAATCGTGCGAATTCGAACGATAGGGTCGTTTTGCGTGTGGAGTTTTCGTATAATCATGCGAATTCTTCTGTTTTGCCGTTGATTGAAAACACTTGCAGACGATATTGTTTGTTGGTAGGGAAATATAGCGGTCGAACAAACGCGATTCCCCCTCTGCTCCTCCCCGCCCGCAGCCCGAGCCGGCGAGCTGAGATACCTGGATTCGACGCTTGCTAACCTTGCTGGCATCCAAGTCTTCGAACAATGCGTGACTGAAGCCCCTGTGCGACACAGCAGTGACGTTATTCAACAGCACCAAATGCTCTGACAACATGAGCTCCGTTGTACCCTTCGTCGTCACGCCCACGGAGCGCATGGGACCGGAGGCGTTTGCTTTCCTCAAGAAGGTGGCGGACACGGCTTTTGGCGATGAGCCAAGGGAGCGTGCGCGCTGGGCCTTCCGGTGGCTGTCCAAGCAGAACGAGGTGATCGCCAAGGGGCTGGCGACGCAGCTCATCTGGCAGACGGAGCACTTGCGGCGGCAGGTGGAGCGTTTGCGGTGAGCGTGTGGTGGTGGATGGACTTGGAGTGGGACTGGGTAATTGGGCTGCTGGGTTGATGGGTCTGCGGGTCTGCGGGATTGGGATTTGGGTTTTGCTGGTTTGCGCGTTCTGTGACTCTGCGGGGATGGTTTGCTGGACCTCTGAGTGATGGCTTTGATGAGGCTTTGATTTGACTGTGTGGAATGCTGACATTGAGTCTTCATCCCCCCCAATGATGCTGAGAACCTGTATCTACGTTTGACCGCCATTCCGCGTAGCCAGCCATTCCGCGTAGCCAGCCATTCCGCGTAGCCAGCCATTCCGCGTAGCCAGCCATTCCGCGTGCTGCGCTTCGAGGCACTCGGCGTGGCCCAGCAGTGGCCTTGCCGCACGTGCGCGAATCCGCACCACTCGAGATGCTCATGGGAGTGCTGACAGCATTCGGTCACCGAATTCAAGGCGTCGTGTTGACCTCAGCGGTTACTATTGTGATCGCTGCAGCATATACGGCCACGTTTGAAGTATTGGTCTCACCCTGCAGAAGCTTGAATGCAGACGCGACATCTCTTGACGTTCTTGGTCGTTGTGGCGTGAATGTCAGCACCTCGACTGACTTCACTCGAGACCTTGGGTCGTCATCGACAGTTCTGTATCCAGAGTATTTGGACACCGTGCTTATCTACAGCCTCTTGCCTGTGTTTGCAGCTGCAATTCTGGACACCTATTTCGCGTGGTTTTCTTCAGTATATCATGTGGTGGGATGCTTCACGTGCGAATGCTGTTTCCTCTGTGTCTGCCGAAGACAGTCGAGCTGGCCGGAGCTTGTCAGGACTACATTCTCTCCACAGGCATGGGACGGGCGGGGACTTCAGTGGTATATTTGCACGCGCGATGAGCACTGCTGCTTCTGTCCGTGCTTCAGGTGGTTCCGTGTCCTCAGGGCAGTGATGGCGCTATTCTCTAATGCCATGTCGGGCTTGGGGACTGTTCTCCTTCTTCAATGGACTTCTGCCAGGTCACTTACCAGAAAGGATGGATCCGACGCTGTTCCTGACGGCTTGGAGAATGCAGCTATAATCGTCCTTGGTGTGAGCGGCGGCCTGCTGCTTGCTAGACTCGTGCTGAGCGTAACATCAGCAACTGCTCCTATTCCTACATCTCCTCTTGGTAGTGACGAAGACATCTCTGCCAGGGACGACCTCCATGAAATGTTCAAGAGCTCGAGCAGTCCGCCCCTCTGCCTTGCAGCACCGTCGTTTCTGGTGAATCTTGCCACAAATCAAGCTCCAAGCACACCGCAAGGCTTTCGAGTGCAGAGAGCAATGAACAAGACGACGGACGGACTTGCAATCGAACGTGTCCTTATGGCGGCAGGGGGTGCGATGGCGATGGCGGCGGCGGCGGCGGAATGCGTGGAAACGGCGAATGCGGCGAAGAAGGCGGCGGCGAATGCGGCGTCACGTGCCCAGGAGCTTGCTTTGCACTTGGATATAACTGCAGATAAGGAGAAAAAGACCACGGCCGATGCACAGGCCGACAAGGCTAAGGAGGCAGCCAACAAGGCTAAATGGGCGGCCGACAAGGCGAAAAAGGCGGCCGACAAGGCGAAAAAGGCGGCCGACGAGGCGGCAGCCGCAAGGAAGGCGGCAGTGAAAGCAACAAGGGAGGCAGAAACACAGGAGGGCGCGGCGAAAGCAAAGAAGGTTATGGCGGCGAAAATGAAGAGTTTGGAGGAGGACATGGCAAACAATGCGGCCAGGACAGCAGCAACTGCAGCGCAAGCCTCGGCCGCCGCAGCGTTCGCGGAGGCGGCAAAAGCAAGGACTGTGCGGGTGGCCATGGAGGCTTGACCGTCGGACGCAGGCCCACAACTTGGGCATCGCTAGGTTCAGCAAAGGCTGAGGCCACTCTATATAGAGCTCAAGCGTGGTGTGGTTGATCAGGCCGGGAGGCTTTGTGCTCCCGCCTGGCCACCTTCATCGTTGGGTGATGGCTGAGGTTTGTTTTTCAGGTTCTTCCTCAGTTTGAATACCGAACCTGCAACCACGCACAGGGTCCTTATTGACAGAGGGTTATGAGGCATGGTATGTCAGAACTCTAGGTTTCGTAAGACTACGGTCAGGCTCTCAATATCGTTGGGGGGGGCGAAGGCTCAATGTCAGCATTCCACACAGTCAAATCAAAGCCTCATCAAAGCCATCACTCAGAGGTCCAGCAAACCATCCCCGCAGAGTCACAGAACGCGCAAACCAGCAAAACCCAAATCCCAATCCCGCAGACCCGCAGACCCATCAACCCAGCAGCCCAATTACCCAGTCCCACTCCAAGTCCATCCACCACCACACGCTCACCGCAAACGCTCCACCTGCCGCCGCAAGTGCTCCGTCTGCCCGATCAGCTGCGTCGCCAGCCCCTTGGCGATCACCTCGTTCTGCTTGGACAGCCACCGGAAGGCCCAGCGCGCACGCTCCCTTGGCTCATCGCCAAAAGCCGTGTCCGCCACCTTCTTGAGGAAAGCAAACGCCTCCGGTCCCATGCGCTCCGTGGGCGTGACGACGAAGGGTACAACGGAGCTCATGTTGTCAGAGCATTTGGTGCTGTTGAATAACGTCACTGCTGTGTCGCACAGGGGCTTCAGTCACGCATTGTTCGAAGACTTGGATGCCAGCAAGGTTAGCAAGCGTCGAATCCAGGTATCTCAGCTCGCCGGCTCGGGCTGCGGGCGGGGAGGAGCAGAGGGGGAATCGCGTTTGTTCGACCGCTATATTTCCCTACCAACGAACAATATCGTCTGCAAGTGTTTTCAATCAACGGCAAAACAGAAGAATTCGCATGATTATACGAAAACTCCACACGCAAAACGACCCTATCGTTCGAATTCGCACGATTACGTCCAATGGGACGGGTCATGCACCCGCACGACGTCTCGGACGTCTCGGAGTGTCCAAGGGGTCGCAATACCCCTCCCATAGTCAAGTCATAGTTCGGGTTTGATTCGTGCCGTTTGATTCAAGCAACACACAATGTCGCAAAATCCCACATATTTCACGGTCTTCCCAGTCGCCAACCCGCAGTTCCCTATTGCGACTTTCAGAACCCCAACGCAAACGGGGTCGAGATTAGGGCTGCTGTCTTGGCAGTCCCATTGTACTATTGAGGAAAATGTCGTTGCCGAGGTTCCATGGAAATACGATTAGTCACAATGTATAGCATTTGCAGAAAGTTTTGCTGCACACACAAAGCCTCCAAAATCCCCCAATACGCGGTTGTCCTCATCTTTAGCCTATAGCCCCCGCTGAAGTTTGCGGAGACTGGCCAAAAACTGGAGAGAACTTAGGGATGCTGTCTTGGTTTACCCATTTACTATAGAGGAAATGTGTAAACCAAGACACTCCCACTAATGCTATACACACACAACCACTAATAACTCTGATCTCAAACTTTGAATCCAATCACCACTATTTGGAACCATAGTTAATTTTGCAATGCTGTCTCGGATAAACGTTTATCCCACCCAACCGCAGCCACAAAGCGTGTGTATAGCATTAGTGGAACAAAAATATGCACACAAAACCCCCAAATGCAGCAATTACGCCGCCTCCAAAATCTTTAGCCCGTGGTACCCGCTGAAGTTTCCGGGAAGTCACCGAGACCCCGAAATCCCTATACACACAATCCCATTTTTTCCTCTATAGAGGAAATGGGATTGCCGGGCACCATCTCTTATTTCCCGAAAGCGCACTGTAGAGCAACAAATCACATAAATTGTAAGAATCCCATGGGGGGTACCCCATACTTCCAGCGCAACTCCCTGAAAAATCACTGGAGAGCACGGAAAAACAAGTGCCCGATGACTTTTTGCAACAAACGAATACTGTTTAGCCCCCAGCCGCGCCCCAGAATGTGTGTATAACAATAAGACAAAAAGGTAGTGTACACACAAAACCCCAGACTCCTCTTTTCCCGCAGTCCCGCTAATTTCCCCACCCGCAGTACCCACTGAAGTTTTGGCAACTTCACCAAAAGCCGTGGTGTGTTTTGTACGCTGTCTTGGATAATACATTTTACTATAGAGAAATGGATTTGACCGTAGGGTCGGTAGTTTGACCTTGACGTGTACATATTTGCCCGCACCCATACATCGTGGGACGCGCTCTGCCAGCTTCCGCCGGCCCGCGAGCCGCCGACCGGGCCACCTTGCTCGGGTACGCACCCAGCATCGGCCCCAACGCGCTCCGTGTGCCGTTGAGTGATCGTTTCTCCCACCCTCCCAGCCCTCGGGCAGAGCCGCTTCGGCTCTGCTCGCCGTGCTGTGGGGCTCTAATCGAGCCCCGTCTGCCACACGCCGTCTCCCCCGACATACGCGGATAGAGGTCAATGTATAAAGCCTGTTCCGCAAACGTGGCCCAAGAGGTCGGGAGGCCCGGGACCGCGCTTCGGAACGCCATCCACGTGTCCGAGTCCACGTCGGGACCCGTCGCATCATTCGCTCGGGCTGCCGCTGCCATGTGTAGAAACAAAAGCTTAAGCGCGCGTCACACAAACGCGGCGGGAATGCGGAGTCGCTGATTCCCTGTGGGATAACTGATCAGGGCAGGCGAGTGCCGTGCCGCTGAGTTTCCCGCTGCGGACGGGAGAGTTCCTGCGTCCGGTGTGCTGATTGCGCGCGCGCTCGTTGGGCAGAGCTTTCCCCCGCTCTGCAGCGAAGAGGGCGCCCTCCTCTGTCTGGTCCGCATCGTCACCGCCTGTTCTTGTCGCGGGATGTGGAATCCCTTTGACTGGATGTATTGTCATTCGTTCAGCTCAATATTCAGCCTCCTTAGGCTTGCTGTCTTTATTGCTGTGATATTCACCGGGGGGCAAAATGAGTGTGTATAGTACTAGCCACACACATTTTGCCCGGCGCTGAATATCACAGCAATATACAAAACTACAACAGCTGAACTCATCGTGTGCACCATTCGTGGCGAGCGCGTCCTCCGGCGCATCGAGCCCCAGCATGGCTTCCGAGGATTCGTCACCGCCCACGAAGCGCGTGCCGCCCTGCGCGCGGTTCAGCGCCGAACCTGCTGATCCCCCCAGCGGGACGTGCCCGCCTCGCCCGCCCGCGTGGACTCGGCAGCTTCGCTCTCGCATCAGCAGCAGCATCGTTTGCGTGCCGCGTGCAGCTTCGACCCAACCGCGGCTCATCCGCCCCGCCGTGCGCAAGCCACTGCGCGCGTGTGCGTGCCATCGCTCGCTGCGCCTGGGCCCCGAGCCGCTGGCAAGGCCACCTGCGCCACCCTGCAACGACCGACACACACACGCACCACTCTGCCGCGCATCAGCGCCGCTCGCTGCCCCGGGACGCGGACCTCGCCGGCGCTCGCCGCGCGCTCGAGTCGCGGCGCCGGGCCCGCTGACCAGCGCCGCTGCGGCCGCGCCCCGGGCCGCGCGCGCCCTCGGCTGCGCCCGCTCCTCGCCTCGGGCCACCGTCGCTCCGCCGCTGCGCGACCGCTCGGACCGCGTCCTCGGCCAGCGCACGGGTGTCCGACACGAACGCGTCGCCGCCCCCCGGCCCCAGAACACGCCTTGCCGCCCCACGCAGGGCCTCCCACGCGCACGCCGGCAGCCCGCGCTCCGCGGCGCGCGCCGAGCCCCGGCCCCGCAGCGCCCCCGACGGCAGCCGCCCGGCCACCAGGCTCACGCCCCGCACCATCGCCTGCCGGGCGCCCTGCAGCGCCTCCTCCGCAGCCCCGCCCGGCCCCGCCGCCGAGGCCGCCTCCGTCGCGCCGCCCGCCAGCGGCTCGCCCTCTGCCGGCGAGCGACGCCCCGCTGCCAGCGCGGCCTCGGCTGCCGCCGCGTGAGCCGACACCGCCTCCCCAAGCGCCGCCGGGGACGCCAGCGGGACGGTGGCTCGCACTCGCCTCGTCAGCCGCATGGCCTCGCCGGCGCCCCTCGCCGACAGCGCAGCGACCCGGTCCACGGACGACGCGTCGCCGCGGAGCCGCGCGCCCTCCAGGGCGGCAACCACCCGACACAGCCGTTGGCTCCGTCACGGCGAACACGCCCGGCCACCCGCCACACACGCCCTCGCCGCGCCCCTCCACCGGCGCCGAGCCGCCCGTCGACCCGTGCCGCGACGCCCCAGCGCCCAGCAGCCGCGCCAGCATCTTGGCCCCGTGCCCCGCCTCTGCCCGCTCCGCCCGCACAAGCTCCGCGCACGTCAAGGGCCCCACGCACACGCGGCGGGACAGCTCGGCTGCCCTCCGGCCCAGGCCCTCGCCACCGGACGCCGCGCCGGCGCCAGCGGGGCCACCGCCGCCACCGGCTGGGCGGAGCGGCAGCGCGGCCTGCACCAGCGCGCCGGCCAGCCCCGCCAGCTCCGCCCCACGCCCGCCTGCGCCCGCGGCGTCGGATGCGCCGCGATCGACCAAGCCGACCACATCGTCGAGCATCCGCACGACGTCGGCAGGGTCCGCCCCCCGCGTCGACGCCGCGACGGCGCAGCCGAGCGCCGCCTGCACACCGCGCCACGCTGACACGGCCGGCGCGGCGCCGCCGCCGGAGGGCGCCCGGGCTCCAGCCGCGGCAGAGCCCCACGCCGCCGCAAGCAGAGCCGCCGCCGCGTCCGGAACAGGGTCCAGCGGCGCGGCAGAGCCGGCGGCGTCCGCGGACATGACCCACTCGCGCAGCGTGCGCGTCAGGCCCACCGCCAGGCCGGCGCCCGCGTCCCTCGGCAGAGCTGCCACCTGCCGCAGGAGCCACCGCGGCACCGCGAGCCCTCGGCGCCCGGGCGCGCCACGGCCGCGGCCGCTCGGCGCAGCAGCGGGAGGCGCGCGCTGGCGGGCTGCACGGCCGAGATTGCCGCCAGGAGGGGCTTCCACGCCGCATCGACGCACGATGCCTCGGCCGATGCGAGCGCATGCTAGGACTGCGGCCTTTGCAGCCGGGAGTGAGGGGCCTGGGCCGCCCGCCGCCTTCGGGAGCGGGCCGTGCAGCCCCTCGGACCGGGCCTGCACGCGGCCGGGCTGGAGCGGCCGGCGAACTGCCGGGGCCACGCTCGGGGCGGCCGGCGCTCCCACGCACGCGCGGCTCGCCACTCGGCACCCTAAGGCCCGCGCCGCCGGCACGCATGCACTCCCCGTCGCGCCACAAGCGAGCCCCCCGCCTCCTCTCGGCGCCGCGGGACGCTCGACACGTCACGTGCCCAAGCAGTGGTGCGGGCCGCTCCGCTTGCAGGGCTGCGCTCCCACCTGCGCGCGACAGCGCGGGCTGGACGCCCATCCGCCGGCCGCGCGGCGCTGGGACCGCGGCCCTCGCACGCCCGGACGCCCCTAGAGCCGGGCGGGGCGGCGGCTCGCCATCGCGGCTGTGATCGCCGCGGGCCGTCCTGCGCCATCGCTCCGACAGAGCTCGCTGGCGGTTGCTGTCTCGCAAACGGCACAGCAAACACTCCAGACGGCGCACACCAGGGCCGGGATCCCCGGGCCCGGGCCTCGCTTGCCTCCCCTCGCCGCATCGCATGCAGTGTGCAGCTCGCCGGCCTCCGCGAGGGCGACCCGAGCGGCCGGCAGCCGCGCCCCCGACGGTGCCGGAAGCCATGCCGAGCCGCAGCACGAGCCGGGCCCTCGCTGCCAGGGCGGGCGCGCCAGGCGCGTCGTTTCTGAGGGTGTGGGGGTGCCGGTCCGACCGCCAGCGCATCCTGTCGTTTCTGGGCCCCGACGGCGCCGTGCTGGCTCGGGTGAACCGCCGGCTGGGGGCCGACCTGGAGTCGAGTGGGTTCTGGCGCGAGCGGTTCTTGGACACCTTCTTCAGCCCCGCCGAGGCGGCTGTGGTGCGTGCGGAGCTGGAGGAGTGCGAGGCGGACGCGGTCGACGAGTGCGACCGTGCTGGGGGCCCGGCAGGTGCGGTGGCTGCGGCGGGGGCTGCGTCGGCGGGAGGCGCCGCGATGGCAGCGACCAGCCGGCGGGGCCAGGCGCTTGCGCGTTTGCGTCGCAGTCCCGGTGCGCGCGCTGCTCTAGGCCCGGGCGGTGCCATGCCGCCCGCTCTGCTGGTGGAGCTGAGCGCGTGGGAGGCTTGCGGGGAGGCGGCCGCAGGCGAGCCTCTGCCACGGCGAGATGCGCTTGATCACTTTGACGATGCGCTGTGGTGGGTCGTCTGGCAATGTCGTGATGCAATCAGCCATACGTCAGACGCTTTCGACCACCTGGTGGAGGCAGCCCGAGCATTTGCTCCGGCCCTCCCAGCGGTGCTGAGGGAGCCAGCCTGGAAGCTGGGTCTGCAGGACGACGACATGGCGTTGCTCGCGGAGGTCGTGGAGGAGCTGGCGGGGTGTCCGGACGCTGCAAGCGCTCGTGGGGTGGTGGACCGACGCTCCAGAGCAATGCTGCATGTCGTTGCACAAGCTTTTCGAGCCACGCGGGCAGATTGCCCAGGCGCTTGGGGGATCGCCGCGGCTTGGTGCCGGGTGCTCGAGCCAGTGTGGCCAGCGGTCCAGGCGGTGCATGAGCGCCAAGGCTGGTGGGGCCATCTGAGGACGGTGCCCGACCTGGGAGGGCTTGAGGCGGCGCTTGCACGGTTCGTCGCTGCCGATGACGGCCCGCTGGAGCGGGCGACGGCGTGGCTTGCGGATGCGCCGTCTTGGACCCAGGAGGAGGGGCGATGCGGATTGCACGCAGCCGTGCAGATGGCGGCTGATGAGGCAGTGATGGGTGTCGACGGGGTGATCAGGCCAACGCGGGCGTTGGACTCGAGCTACATTGGCGCCTCAAAGGCGCGGGAACGCGACGCCGCGCTCAAGGCGTGCTTCCGGGAGCTCAGCGGCGGGCACCGTGAGCGTCGCGGACCGGTGGGCGGGTATGGGACGGCGGGCATCGCACATGCGGCCGACCGGCCCAACCCGTACCGGTTGCTGGGCGCTGCTCTGGGCGCGGCAGTGCGGCGACGGCAGTCAGACCTCGAAGTAGCAGGTGAGGTCAGCCGCTCGCTGCCGGCGGCTCGGCGCCTTGTGTGGTCGAAGCGAGCGTGCGTCATCATGTTCGCGGCCATGGCGGTCTTGCTCGTGGCTCAGTGGAGTGTCCTCTGGAAGTGGCGAGATGCGTGTGCGCTGCGCGTGTCGGAGGCCTTTCCGGCCGGATCCGACCCAGCCATGGCGGCCGCGTGGCTATGCCCTCTGGATCTGGCCTCCGATGCAGAGGAGGAGGCGCTGGGCTTCAGCTGCGACCTGCTGCTGCCGACCACGCCCCCGTCGCTGGCCGGCAATGCATCGAGCTTCGCCGTCAACAGCACCGCTTTGAGCCGTGCCGTGTGTGGACCGGATGCTTCGATCAAGTCGCGGCCCGAGGTGGAGGCGGCATTCCGAAGCGACTACGGCTGGATGCTGTTGCTTGCGTTCATCGTGGCGTTGTTGCATGTCGTGGCCTTCACATCATGGGCGTGGGCGGCATTGTCGGCGCGGTGCACGGGGCGGCCGAGTCTGTGCCCGCTTCGGCTGCTGCTGTTGCTCCAAGACTCGCCGCTGCCGCCCTTGGTGCCGCTGCCGGCCAGCTTGCGCCTCGTGGTGGGGCGATCGTGGCACGTGCTGCATGCGCTGACGTGGACCTTCGTGTCGCCGGCGCTCGCGGTGGGCCTGGCGCAGGGCCAGTACTACGACGACCACGGCGTGTGCTCGGCTCTGGCCGCGGTGGTGGCCGTTGTGAGCGCAGGCATGGCCGTGTACGTGATGCCGTGGGGGCGAGTGCCCGGGTGTCGGCGCGGCGTGGCGAAGCGGGATGGAGCGGTCAATGATGCAATCGCCGTTGGCGTGGTTGCATCGCTCATCGCCGAGTCGGCGTGCTTCGCGTGCTGGTCGGGGCAGTTGTTGGAGTGCTGGGGGTCGACGTGGCTGGGTGTGGCGCGTGCGCCTCGCGACGCCACGCTCGTGCGTGAGGTGTCGTGCGAGTCCGGGTGGTGGGTTGGGCTGCAGTGCTGGTTGATCCTGTGGGGTCTGGTTCCGGCGCTGTGGGCGGGCACTGGCTTCGTGCTGCGAGACCGAACCCAGGACGACCGTGGTGGAGTCGCTTTCTTTGTTCTTTTCTGGGTCATGCCGGCGATGCCTCCTCTGGGCACAGCAGCTGGGGTTGTGCTGCTCAGTCAGCCGACGGTCGGCTTTGATGGCGGCGTTGTCTTTGTGACAATTGTTGACGTCATCACCATTCTGCTGATTGCGGCGTTGGCGTTGCTTCAGCTTGACTCTTCGCGTGAACCATTCGCTGGCGAGGCCGTCCTCCGGCGCATCCAGCCTTCCCATGGCTTTCGAGGATTCGTCACCGCCCACGAAGCGCGTGCCGCCCTGCGTGCGGTTCAGCGCCGAACCTGCTGACCCATCCAGCGGGACGTGCCCGCCTCGCCCGCACGCGTGGACTCGGCAGCTTCGCTCTCGCATCGGCATCAGCATCGTTTACGTGCCGCGTGCAGCTTCGACCCAACCGCGGCTCACCCGCCCCGCCGTGCGCAGGCCACTGCGCGCGTGTGTGCGGGCTATCGCTCGCTGCGCCTGGGCCCCGAGCCGCTGGCAAGGCCACCTGCGCGACCCTGCAACGACCGACACACACACACGCACCACTCCGCCGCGCATCAGCGCCGCTCGCCGCCCCGGGACGCGGACCTCGCCGGCGCTCGCCGCGCGCTGGAGTCGCGGCGCCGGGCCCGCTGACCAGCGCCGCTGCTGCCGCGCGCCGGGCCGCGCGCGCCCTCGGCTGCGCCCGCTCCTCGCCTCGGGCCACCGTCGCTCCGCCGCTGCGCGACCGATCGGACCGCGTCCTCGGCCAGCGCACGGGTGTCCGACACGAACGCGTCGCCGCCCCCCGGCCCCATAACACGCCTTGCCGCCCCACGCAGGGCCTCCCACGCTCGCAAGCCGGCAGCCCGCGCTCCGCCGCGCGCGCCGAGCCCCGGCCCCGCAGCGCCCCCGACGGCAGCCGCCCGACCACCAGGCCCACGCCCCGTTCCATCGCCTGCCGGGCGCCCTGCAGCGCCTCCTCCGCAGCCCCGCCCGGCCCCGCCGCCGAGGCCGCCTCCGTCGCGCCGCCCGCCAGCGGCTCGCCCTCTGCCGGCGAGCGACGCCCCGCTGCCAGCGCGGCCTCGGCTGCCGCCGCGTGAGCCGACACCGCCTTCCCAAGCGCCGCCGGGGACGCCAGCGGGACCGTGGCTCGCACGCGCCTCGTCAGCCGCATGGCCTCGCCGGCGTCCCTCGCCGACAGCGCAGCGACCCGGTCCACGGACGACGCGTCGCCGCGGAGCCGCGCGCCCTCCAGGGCGGCAACCACCGACACAGCCGTTGGCTCCGTCACGGCGAACACGCCCGGCCACCCACGACACACGCCCTCGCCGCGCCCCTCCACCGGCGCCGAGCCGCCCGTCGACCCGTGCCGCGACGCCCCAGCGCCCAGCAGCCGCGCCAGCATCTTGGCCCCGTGCCCCGCCTCTGCCCGCTCCGCCCGCACAAGCTCCGCGCACGTCAAGGGCCCCACGCACACGCGGCGGGACAGCTCGGCTGCCCTCCGGCCCAGGCCCTCGCCACCGGACGCCGAACGGGCGCAGCGTGCGAGTCAGGCCCACCGCCAGCCCGGCGCCCGCGTCCCCGCGGCAGAGCTGCCATCTGCCGCAGGAGCCACCGAGGGAGCGCGAGCCCTCGGGGCCCGGGCGCGCCACGGCCGCGGCCGCTCGGCGAAGCTGCGGCACGCGCGCGCGCTGGTGAGCTGCTTGGCCGTCGCTCTGGGCGTGAGCAATTTGAATTCATTCGATTTGCTTGCGTGCCGCAAGGCGCAACGCAGCATTCGCCCAGATCAATCCCGCCACAGCGCTGCGAGGCCGCTCGGCAACCGGGCCCCACCGCGGCTTTGCGGCGATTCGCTCCCAGGCGCAGCGTCCTGGCCGCTCGCCCCTCCCTCGCCGCGAGCAGCAGCTGAAGAAGCAGCAGCTGAAGCAACTGCAGCAGCATCCTCGCCTTCCGCTTCTCCGTCCCTGCTTGCAGCACTTGACCCGCCTAGAGACGCCAAGGCGCCGCTTGACATGTTGCCAGCTCGCCCCCCCAGTGACAGGGCCTCTGACAGGGCCCCTAGCAGCCCCCCCGACTCCATGCCTGCGCCTCCGCTGCCAGGGTACGCTCCATTCTTGAGCTGGTCACTGGCCTCCGAAGTCAGCCCGAGCCCGAAACCGTCTCCGTGAGCAATGTGCACGGGGCTGTCAGCTGCCAGCAGCCCTCCCGACCCAGCGCTGTCCAGCGGCAAGAGGGACGGCCCGCTCTCTGCTGCAAGCGGGCCTCCCGCCCCGGCTCTGCGGGAGCAGTCTCCGGCACTAGCTCCGCCGCCGCCCCGGCTACCGTCTGCGCCTCCCGCCCCCCCCACCGGCCCCAGCAAGTCCCCGAGGCCAAGGAAGCCCGCGCCCAGCTCCTCCACCGACGAGGCCCGCCCATGCGAGGCGAACCCGCCCAGCGCGGAGGAGGAGCCTTGCAGAAGGCTTCCGTTGGATGAGCCGGCGACGGCCGTACGACCCCCTCGTGATGGCAAGCCGGCGATCCCAAAGTGGCCTCCCTCGCTGGAGTGTCCGGCATCGTTGACCAGGTGGCCAGCGCCCAGCACAGTCGCTGTCGCAGCGCCCGTCCGTTGCCCAGCCGCAGCCGCAGCTGCGGAAGCCATCCCCACGATGGAGGCCATGGGGGAGTCGTGCCCGGCCGCGCCACCCTCTGGCTCGTAAGGAGCCGTCGCTGACGGCAGGCGCAGACCGTAGCCGGCTCTGCCGCTGCTCGCCCGCGAGCAGCTTCTGTCGCTCGCGTCGCTCGGAGCCCTCCCAGAGCTCTGCCGGGTGCCGAGGCCGAACGCAGCGGATGCGAGGCCGACTCCAACGTCCAGCGCCAGCGGGGACCTCGCGTCGCTCAGCGATGGGGAGGCCACTGGCGACGGCGACGATGCCGCGGCACCAGCAGCTCCGCTACGGTCGCCAGCGCCAGCGCCGGCTCCAGCGGCCGTCCCAGCGCCTGCTGTGATCCTTGTGGCGGCAGCTGAGCCGGCAGTGACGGCTGTGGCTTCACGCGCGGCAAGGCCAGCTGACGTGGTCGGCACGACTGAGGAACTGTCCTGAGCGACGCGCGTGCCCGTGCTTGAAGGATCGCTCAGGAGGCGGAACGGAAGTGGGGGCGGCAGAGCCACCCCCCATCCCGCATCGGAAGGATCGGCGTGTTCACCGTCCCCGCTTGGGCCGGCCAGCCAGACATCTCCCCAGGTGTGACCGTCGCCGGCATCTGTGTGGCCGTTGTGGAACGGACCGTCCGCGTCGTGGGCGAAACCGCTGGGGTCCATCAGTCCGTGGTCAGCGCAGACACCACGCGACCCGGTGCTGGCGTCTGACCTCGAGGCAACGGACTCGCCGTCGTCGCTCGCACCTCCGCTAGCGAGCCTGTGCCCGCCAGCAGCAGCACCGGTGCCGTTGCCGTTGCGGCTGGGAGCGGGCGTGCCGTCGCCCCCGCCGTCCGCCAGCCCACCGAACGGACCCACAGACGACGTCTCGCGAGTTGCGGCGTCCGCCGCAGCCGTGTCCCATGCTCCTGAGGGAGCGACGCCTTCAGCCGCTGAGTTTGCCTCGCCAGAGATGGGCGGCTGACCGAGCGGTGAAGGAGGCGGCCGCTGCCTGCCCCTGCCGGGCGAAGACGGCTCTGCCAGCGCCAGCCCCTGCCGCCCCGAAGCGAAACCGCGGCTCTGCGGGGGAGCGGTGCGTGCTGAGACGGACGCCCCTCCGCCGCCGCCGCTCGGGCTCAGCCCGCCAGCGCCACCGGCAGTCGTTGCGCCGAGGCCTCCCCGGCGGCTGCTGCTGGAGGAGTCAGCCCCGGGCGACCCGGACCTGGCCGAGGATGCCGACGACGAAACCGCCGTCCTGCTTCCCCCCCTGCGGCCGCCCTGCTTGGCCGCCACCGCCTCCGCGAGGATGCTCCTCACACGGGCGAGGGGGACCACGCCGGCGGTGCCCAGCGCTTGGGGCAGAGCTTGCCCTGCCTGCATCATCGACAGCGCCGCAGCGCACTGCCGGTCAAGGGGGCACCCACTTCGCAGCTCTGCAAGAATGGCCGCCTCCTGGCCAGTTCGAAGCAGAGCCTCAACGCGACGCTGGCGGTGGAGCTGCTCGCGAGCGCGCCGCTTCATGTCAGCAACCGAGCCCGCCACCGTGGTCGTGCTCGAGCCGCCGACGGAGGCAGAGCCGCCCCCGCCTCCGACGCTGCTGCTGCCGCCACCGCCACCAGCGCCTGCACCGGCGGTCGGAGAGATGGCGCCGGCGGCGGCGCTTGTGCCAGCCGTCCGGTGCCGTGCATGCTTGCTGCTGGCGCTGCCGCTGGCGCCGCCGCGACCGGCCCCGGAACCATTGGCTCCGATCGAGGCGAAGCCGCGGCCGTTTCCGGCGTCGCCCGAGGGGGACAGCCCCCCCTGTGACCCAGACTTGCCGCCCTTGGACGCCGTCCGAGCTGACGAGGCCTTGGCCGGAGCGTTGGGAAGCGGGTTCTGTGGCTCTGCCACCAAGAGCCGACGGCCCGACCCCATCCGCCGCACAGCTGGCGCAGAGAAGTGCGCTCCCAGCGACGCGGCCGCCGCAGACCCTGCCAGCGACGAGGCCGAGGTGCCGGTCTTCCCGGCCGCCGTCTGGGGCGCGGCGGCGGCGGCGACGGTCGCTGCCGGTCGCTGGTGACGTGGGTCGCTGGGGCCCAACGCGGAGGGGTCTGGAAGGGCGCCCGCTGCGTCGGCCACTCCAGAGACGCCCTCCACGGGAGCAACCGGGCCCTGCGAAGCGGCAGGTGCGGCCGCCGCAGCCTGGGGCGGCTTGGTCGAGGCCACGGTCTGCGATGCAGCGGCGCCGCCGGAAGGGGCGGTTGGCGCTGGCGTTGCCGCCGCAGCCGAACCGCCGCCACCCGCTGCATCGCCAGTCGCCCCAGTGGCAGCGGCAGCAGCGGTAGGGTCAGCGCTTGCCACGGCGCCAGTGCTGCCGCTGCCATCAGCCGCCTTCTTATGCTTCCCCGCTGTGACCCACCCAACGTCGCTGTTGAGGTCAATGCCCTGCGCCGACGCGTCGCTCTGCTCCCGCTGGCGGGCGCGGATCCGCTCGCGTTCCCGTTTGCTCTGCTTCTTGCGGCGAGCGCGGGCCAGCGCTGCTCCGGACAGCTTGCCTCCGCTCGCACCGCCCCCGCCGCCTGCGGTGGTGGTGGTGGTGGACGTGCTCGTGGTCGAGTCGGCAGTCTCGCTGCGGTCGCGCCTGTCCGAGGCCGCATCTGCGGTGGTTGCAGTTGCACCAGAAGTCCGCGAGGAGTCAGACCGCAAGCGGGTTCGCGAAGGGCCATCGGTGCCGGAGCCCGAGCCTGAGCCGGATGCGCCGTCGCTGCCACCCCGCACCCCGTCGACCACCGACCCGGCAGAGCTGGCAGAGCCGCCCCGTCGTCTGGGAGCCAGGCCGGTGCCGTCGTGCCCGTGAAGGCCACTGCTGAGGCCGCGGCGGCGCGAGCGCGCCCCGGCTGCGCCGGCCACAACCGCAGCCACTGCCGCCACGTGTGACCCAGAGCCCGCAATGCCCCCACGCCCGTGGGCAGCAGCCCCACCCACTTCGCCCGACGCCCGCTTCCAAGCAAGCTGCCACATCAGCGCCACGGCGCCGCCGATGCACCCGAGCGCCAGCACCTGCCACACCCACGATGTCGGCGGTGGCAGCGCCGATACCAGCTCCGGGGGCGCGTCAGCCGACATGACAACCACCGGCTCCGGCACCAGCGGCCCGCCGCCAGCCGCGCGGGACACGGCCTCCCCGGCGACGTTCTCCCTTGCCACAGCCTGGCGCTTGCGGTGCGGCTCTGCATCTGGCTCTGCATCTGGCTCTGCACGGGTGCTGCCGCTGGTGTCTCGACTGCCGCCGCTCGGTGACTCGGAGCCGCGGCTGCGGTCTGGGGTCCGTCCGTCGACGCTCGACCCACCCAGGCTCAACGAGGGCTCTGAGGCGAGAGCAACCTTCGCCGCCACGGTCGAAGCGGCGCCCTGATCGCCACTCTGAGGTTCTGCGACCGCTCCAGACCGCTGCATCGGCGAGGCCGAGCCGGACAGCCGGACAGAGGCCGCGCCGGCCACGCTGTCGGCCGCATCGCTCCCCTCCGCGGCCACAGAAGGCGCTACCTGCGACGGCGATGTCTTGCTTCCGGTGGCCGGCGACGTCCCGGCGGCTGCGAGCGCCCCATCGGCCGGGGCACGCGCCGAACCTGCGCGCCGCGGCGCCAGCCTGCGAAGGCGCCTCGCCTCTGCCGCAGGCCCCAGCGGCCCGGGCGCGGTCTTGGAGCCGGCTTCGTCGACCGCTGCCTCCGCGCTGAGCCCGGCACGGCCGCGCCGCTGCGGCTTCCGCTGGCGGTGCGGCGGAGCGCGTGAGCCCGAGAGGGCACCGTCTGCGCCCGCGCCCTCGCTGCCTGCGTCGCCGTCACCAGCGGCTGTGGCTGGGCCGCCGCCACGCCCCGCATCAGCCGCCGCTGCCTCGCCGTCCCCCGCTGCCGCCTCCACTTCCGCCTCTGCCTCTGCCTCCGGCTCCGCCTCCGCCTCCATCTCCGTCTCGCTGTCGCCGCTGCCGTCGTCAAAATCGTCATCGTAGTTGTCGCCACGGTCGTCAGCGCCGGCACCGTTGTCAGCGTCGCCACCGAGGTGCGCGCCGCCGTCCCCGCGCGCATTGGCCATCGCCTCGGCCTCCAGGCGCGCGAGCAGGCCGCCCACGGGGACCCAGTCGTCATCGCTCCCCTGCGCCTCCATCGACTCCATCGTGCTCCTGGCCAGCGCCAGCGCCTCCTGGCGCCCCAGCCGCATCTGTTCCAACCTCTCCAGCTCCGCGGCCAGGGCGTCAACGTTTGCGAAGGATGCCAGCGGGGCGAATTGCGCCTGCGCGCCCTCCCCGCACTCGCCCGAGGAGCCGTCGAGCGGCGCGCTCCCGCTGAAGAGTGTGGCGACGAGTCCCACGGAAGATACGCCGGGCGCTGCTGCCCCGCCCTGCAGCGGCCCAGAGAGCGGGCCTCCTCGCTCCGCGCCGTCGTCCACGGCAGGGAGAACGAAGCCCACGCCGCCGATCACCACCGACTCCGGCTCCGCACCCCGCAGCTGCTCTTGCGAGCGGGGCTGCTTCCCGGGGGCGGCGGGCGTAGCGGCCACACGGCCGCCTTCCAGCGGCGACCCTGGCGCCTGGCCGCCGGACGCCGGCGCGGCCTTCTTGCCCGCGGGCGCGCTATGCCCCAGCTCGCTGTCACGGTCTGCCTGGGCCAGAACCGCGGCGGCGAGCACCCTAGCTGCTGCCTCGTCTGCCGCCTTGTTGTGCCTGCCACCGCTCGCCGCAGCCGCGGCGGCGAGCTCTGCCGCCCTGAGAACAACGCCCGGCGCGGCTGCGGCCGCCAGTGACCCGCCACCCCCCACGCCGCCGCCGTCCCCAACGCCGCCCTCACGCTCGCCCGCGCCCTCGCCCTCCGCGTCGACCCCGGCCCAGCCCCTCAGGTCGGGGTTTGTCACCGCCTTGGCGTTGAGGCGTCGCCTCATGCCGTCCTGCATGACCGCTGCCTGGAACTTCGCCTGCGTGGCGGCGTGCAGGTGGGGCTGCTGCCAGTCGTAGTAGCTTGCCAGCGGCAGCACCGACAGCGGCGGGCGCAGCGGACCCCCCATGAGAGCCAGGTTCGTCTCCGCCTCCTCAATCTGCGCGGCCGTCGGCGCCGCCCGGTGCGCCCGGTCGGCGTGCCTTCCGCCCTCCGCCGCCCCGCTTGCGGGGGTCTCGTCGGCCCAGCCACCCAGCTCCCCGATGTCGCCATAGTCGCCCGCGGCCCCCAGGCCCTCGGGCAAGCCTGCCGCCGCCGGCCAGGCGCCGGACCACGGCCCCTCCCCCCCCGGTGAGCTTGCCCCGAACAGGCCCGCCAGCGGTCTCAGCACCACGTCCTTCCAGATGGCCGCCAGCCGCCCGGCAACCCAGGAGGGCTCCACGCCGGCGCTCTCTGCCATGTCGCGCGCCGTGACGAGGGCGCTCCGTCCGTCCGCGCTCATCAGGTGCGGCGGCGGGTCCAGGACCCACCCGCTCTCGCCCGCGTGCCGCCAGCTGGAGGCTAGGAGGACCTCGACGTCCTTGTGGGCCGAGACGATGGAGCGCAGCTGAAACCGCGCCTCCAGCGCGTGAAACTCCAGCGGGAGGTCTGCCAAGGAGCGCACCCGGAAAGATTCGGGCAGAGCCAGCGGCAGAGGGTAGTCGAGACGCGCCATGGCCGCGGCCACAGCCTCAAAGGCCGTGACCACGAGGCCAGCCATCGCGGCCAGCAGGAGGACCCGGGCGCGCTGCTCCGTGAGGGCTGCACGGCGGAGGGCAACCCTGTCGGTGGTGGGCGACTGCCCGTCATCACCCGGTGCCACGGGCGACGCCGAGTGGCGGCTTCCCCGCGCTCCGGCGAGTGACGCGGCCCCGCTCGCAGCGACGTCGGCGTTCGTCGCTCGTAGCGGGGCGCGTTGGCGACCGGACCTTGCCGCTCTGCGCTTGCCCCCGGCGCCAGTTTTCCCCCTGACGATAGCCGGCGCTGGCGCTGGCGCTGGTGACGGGTGAGCCGCCGCCGCGTCTTCGGAGGCGTCACGCGCGCGACCCGGTGTCACGGCCCCCTCTGATGCGCCGCCGAGCAGGCCACCTTCCCCGGCCTTTGCCGCGACTGCCCCGGGTTCCGCGGGACGGGTCTCCATCTCGGCGTACACCAGGAGCCCCCCCACGGCGCAAATGACAGCGCCCCACCGAATGGCCTCAAAAAGCTCCGCCACCAGCCCCGTCGCCCCCAGCCCCGCCACGGTGGCGCTGACCCAGTCGGCTGCGCCCATGCCTGGGTCGCGCACAATGCCCAGCGACGCAACCACGCCGCCGAGGCCCTCGGGCAGTGCGCCGGCCGCCTCGCCTGCGGCCGCGTCCCGCATGGTGCGCATGCCCATATTGGGCCACGCCCATGGGTACCGCTCCACGAGAACGAGCGAAGCCAGGGAACGAAGACCAAGCGCGTGGGCCTCGACCTCCGTCCAAACCACGAAGGACAAGTAGGAAACGATTGCGCTGCGCTCCATCCAGGGGACGCGGTGCAGGCTGCCCAGCAGCAGCAGCCGGCTCAGGTACAGCGCCGGCACGAACACGGGCCGAAATGCATACAGACCTGCAACCCAGCAAGCCAGGCTCAGGGACAGCAGCTCGAAGCTGAGCAGCACGTGCGCTCCGAACCGCACAAAGCTCGGCAGCTCAAGCATCGCGTACCACAGCCTGGGCCGGGAGGGGGGGGAGGGGAAGGAAGCGGAACGAATCGCAGTCACACAACGCAGGACAAGTGCTGCAGTCAAGGGGGCACACCGTAGCAGCGCGTCCGGGCAATCCCGCGGGGCGGGAACGCAGGAGTAAAGCAAGTCGACCCGCCTGCGCCGCACAGCCGCGCTCCATGGACGCGCCCTGCACGGCGCCGGTGGCCAGCGCCGAAGAAAGGCACGCCCCGTGCCGAGCCACGGGGCCGGAGGCGCCGCCGGCGCAGCAGGCGCGCCGAGGGGCGGACGGATGACACGGCCGCACTTCCGCCAGCGGCCGCTGCTACCGGACGTTCGCTCCGGAGGCAAGCAGCGCCTTGGCTGCCCGCGAGGCGCCCCGACGGGGAGCAGGCGCGCCGAGGCATGAGCGCCTGGATGAGGCAGCACGAAAGGCCGCGCTGCCCGTCCCAGGCGGCCGCCCTGGCGGCGCGGCGCGGCGCCGGGACGGTGCGTTATCGGGGCAACCGAGGGTGTCGAACCGCTGCCGGGCGCAGCGTGCGCAACGTCAGCGGGGCTCACCTGAACGCCGCGTAGGCCACAGACAAGATGTGCCACACCAGCACGACGACTGCGGTCGTGTCGAACGGCGCGCTGCCGCGCTTGCTTGCGCTCCAGGCGCTTGACAAGCCGGTGAGCAGCGCGAGTGCCAGTCCGACGCGGGCAGCGAAGCCCCACGCGCGCTCGAGCGCCGCAGACAGCGCGGCAGGGTCGCCCCCCACGACTCGCCCCAGGCATTCGGGCGCGACCCGGGGCCGCGGCCGGCCGTTGTTGGCCATGGGATTGTGTGTGTAGTTCGCTCGGACGGGACGCGAACGGGGTTTTCTGACGGGCGCTCTGGCCAGACTGCCGGTGACAGTCAGCAAAGTTCCGGGGGGCCCTAGTTGAGCCGGACTAGCCCGTCGTGCGCGGGCGCAACTCTGCCTGCGACTACGCTGCACTTGCGCAACCTGCCCCGCTGCCGCCTGTGGGGGCACTGCGCCGGCCCGCGAGCGACCCACTCCGCCCCGGGCCGTGCTGCTCCGCCGCCCCGCATCTGGTTTCCGCCGGCCTGCAGTTCCGGCCTCGCACTGCATCGCTGCTGCCCGCCGCGGCACGTGCAGGCGCGTGGGTACGTCATTTGGCGCGCATGGACGCCCCCCACGCGCGGCCAGGGCGCGGACTCGTCGCCGCGTCAGCCAGCCTGCGCCAGACAATGGGGACGTTCCTGGACCAGCACGTCGGGCTGGGCCTGGTCCGCCACGAGCTCGTTGCGGCGGCGCGGTTTGATCGCTTTCAGCAGCGGCTGGCGCAATCCTGCTCCTGGGCGCGACAGCGCGCGGACCGCGCAGCCCTGCTTCGCCGGACCTCGGGCGGCACCAAGCGCGCTCGCTCCGAGGCGCAGACCGCCCTTTCGCTGGACGCCCTGTGCCCTCCGGCGCTGATCACGCTTGCCAAGTCAGACCCGACTCACCTTGCGCGCGAGACCGCCGAGGCCGAGGACTCCCGCCTCCGCGCCGGCGGCCGGCCGCCTCCCACCCCGGCCCCTCCCGTTGACGGCCGGGCCATGGCGCAGAAGCGCTTCTGGCTCGCGTTTGCGGTGATGGAGGCGGAGGCGGCTCTGCTCAAGGCCACGACACAAGCGGTGGCTCTCGTTGACGCAGCCAAGGCGCACTCCGCCCCGCCCCACCTGCTGCAGTGGGCGCAGGACTGCGTGCGCGCCCTTCGCAAGGTGGGCGACATCCGGCCCGTCACCCACTCGCTGTGGGGCCACCGGGCCACGCTTGCGCGGCGGATGGCTCTCAAGGAGCGCCCTCCCGCAAACCCCTCGGGCGGCTACTCGGCGGCGTGCCTGGGCCCCCAGCAGGCCAGCGACGTGCTGACGACGCAGGTGGGCCACCCCCACGCCCGGGCTCCCGGGGCCGACGACCTCGCCGCGCCCCCGCAGCGGGCCGCGCTGCCCACAGTGGTTGTCGTGCCGCCCGCCGCCCTGGCCGCGGCCGCCGAGCGCGCCTCCGCGGCGCTCACCGCGTGGACCGCCGCGGTGAGCGCGGTGACCACGTCCCTCACCTCCCGCCGGCCGTCAACGGCGGGGCGTCGCTCATCGCGCGCGGCGGTTCCGCTGCAGCTTCGCGTGTCCGGCTTCACGGGAGGCAGCGTCGTGCTGCTCAGTGCCTGCGACGCCAAGGGCCCGCTGGCGCCCGTGCCCGCTGCCATCCAAGTTGGAATCGAAGTGCGAGCGGCCGCGGGGGACGAGGCCCCCCTGTGGCGGCCCCCGACCCCGCCGGTGTGGAGGCAGGGCTCTCGCGCGCGGCCGCCCCCCAACGGCGCTGCCGCTGCGCCCGTCGCTGCCCCAGCTGGCACGTGGGAGGTCTATTCGGACGGGCTCCTGCCGCCGCCTCCAGCGGAAGCGGACATTCTTTGGGCCGACGGCGCCCGGCCGAAAGGTGCCCCGCACCTCGGCGCAGTGCCATCGTCGGTGACGGCGGCGGCGAGTGCGGCGGCGGAGCAGGCAGCGGCACCCGCAGCGACACCCGCAGCGACACCCGCAGCGGCACCCGCAGCAACAGCAGTAGCAGCAGCAACAGCAGCAACAGCAGCCCCCGCCGCCGCAGCCGCCGCACCTGCCGCCCACGGCGCACTCCCCGCCGCAGGCATCGCTCGGCTCCGCACGTACAGCGACGAGGAGGCCCTCAATGGCGCGCAGGTCGGGATCCCTCGCCCGCCAGCCACGACGCACGCTCGCGCTGCCCCGGCCTCGGAGCGGAGCGCGGAAACCACACCAGCGGGGCTGCCAGCCGCCTTCTCGGCCGCCGCTGCGTCGGCAGCGGACGCAAGTGCTGGCGGCTCCGCCCCTGCCGACAGCCGCGCCCACCGGCCGCAGAAGCGCGCCCTTGACACAGAGGGCCACCTGGCGCCGTCGGAGCCCCTGCCCAAGCGCCGAGAGTGAAGCCCCGTCACACTTCGTGGGCTCTGCAGCCTGCGGGCGGGAGAATTGTGACATTGCTCTGATTCGGGCTCGAAATCGACCAGTGACGGCTCCGGACGCAGCCTCGGCGGCGGCGCGCGCGCCCCCCAGGCTCGCTCTGCATCCGGCTTGGATTGACCGGTTTGACTCTCGACAGCTGGCATTGAGTCGCGTGGAACTCTGTTGCGTATTCCGTGTGCGCGCTTGCATCTCCGCTCCGGCGTGTCTATCCGCACGCGTGGCAGCCACCGCGCACCGGGCGCTCTTTGCGAAATGCAGCCAGTTTCGGGTCCGCAACGCGCCCTGCAAAGCCATCATCACACGCAGCGGCGCGGGATGGGGAAGAGTCTTGATGCAGCGCGCTGCGGTTGCGGGGGACTAAACAGCGAGCCGCGCGTGCGGGATCGCGATTGGAACGGGCCGGCCAGTCCAGACGGCGGCTCTCACGCGGAGCAGCTGCCCCCGAACGCGGCCGCCGCCCCCACCGCCACCGCCGTGGCGCGCGCCACTGCCAGCGACTGCGACAGGCTCTGGACGGCGGCGTTTGCCCTCGTTGCGCCTGCAAGGCTCGCCCGTGCCTCTCCCAGCAGCGGGCGAACTGGCCTGAGAGCTGCCAGCGCCGACAGCAGCTGCCTTCCGGAGGCGGACAGCGCGGCGGCCTCCGCTCCGGGGCGTTCCGCTCCCGCCCCCGCCCTCGGGGCCGGGGCGAGCGGGGATCCGCCCTGCAGAGCTCGCATGCGCTGGCCCAGGCCCCGGCCTCTGAGCGACGCGGCCTGCCGGCGCGACGCCGCCGCCGCCACGCGCCAGGCGTCTTCCCGCTGCCCCGATGCCGCCCCGCCGCCCAGAGCAGCGTCGGCCCGCTCTGCCCCTGCCGCTGCAAGCGCCCCGCCCCCGACGCTCTGACGGCGCGAGCCGGCGCCTCCGCCCCGCCCCTCCGCCAGCAGCGCTGCCGCCCTCTCCTCCGCCTTGGCCGCGTCCCTCCGAGCCGCCGCGGCCGCCTCCTCCGCCTGCTTGGCCGCCCTCACCGCCGCCTCCAGCTCGGCGTCGGCCCTGGCCGCCTTGGCCTTGGAGGTCTGCTCCTTCCGGCTCAGCAGCTTGGCGCGTGCCTTGAGCACGCGGAGGTCCTTCTCCGCGGCGGTCAGCTGGTGCGACAGGTCGGCCTGCAGAGCCATGGAGGCGGCCAGGCGGCTCGCCAGCGACGACGATTCGGCCACCCGCTCGCGCGAAGCGGCACACTGCACCAGCAGGGGCGAGAGGCCCCCCGGGCGGGCCGATCCTTCCCCGGGGGCGGTTTCGCCTCCGCCTGCGACCTCGTCGTCGTCGCCGCCACCACTGCCGCCTTCGGCGTCGGCCGCCGCGGGGCCCAGTGACCAGGCCCCCTGGGGTCCCAGCCACGCGGGCCGCTGGCAGGCGGCGAGGCCGTCAAGGACGCAGCGCCGCAGCGAGTCGGCGCCCGGGCAGCCGGAGGCAGCGGCAACTTCGCGCGCGCCGCTGTCGCTCGCAGCAGCATCAGTGTCGGCCTCGCCAGCACCGGCAGCGGGCGCTCTCCCGTCAGAGGCCGCCCCGCCGTCCCCGTCAGCTGCCGGCTGCACTGCCGCCACGGCCGCGGCCAGCGCAGCGGAGGGGGCCTCGCCCCCCCGCGATGCCTCTGCCACCGCCGCCCACAGCCGGCTCGTTCGCAAGCCCGGCGCGTCGAACGGCTCTGCCGTGCCAAACCTGACCTGGAGATCGGCTGCCTCGTCCTCCGCGTCGACAGAGCCGACAGCGAAGCACTGTCCCGCGTCGGGCCGGGCGCCGTCGGACACCGAAGCGGCCGAGTCGGCTTCCGGGCCAGAGCCAGCGCCAGCGCCAGCGCCAGCGCCAGCACCGGCACCGGCACCGGCACCGAGCGCCGCCACCGCCGCCCGCAGCGCCAGCTCCAGCTGGCCGTCGCCCGCCCCGTCCAGCGCCAGCGCACGGGCGCACATGCGGCCGCAAGCAGCCACCACAGCGCTGGCCCCCACCACGCACCCAGCCCGCCACGCCTCTGCGCCGGCCGCGCTGCAGCCCTCCTCCGTCCCAGCCGACCCGCCGCCGCCGGCACTGCCGCCGTCGCCGTCGCCGTCGCTCCCAGCGGACAGCGGGCTGAGTGCCGCACGCACGGCCCCCGACACCGCATCGATGTTCCGGCAAATATCACTGGCAGAGCCGCCCGCCAAGCCCTCGATGGACGACATTGCGCGCCGCAGCGCGTCGGTGGCGACGCCGTCGCTCTCCGCGCCGGATGATCGAGCAACGCCAGCCAGTGCTCTGGCGACGGAGGCCGAGACCAAGCCCTCCAGCGCGGCAGAGCCGGACGAAGTGTCAGCTGACACCCCCCATGCCTCGGCCAGAGTGACGCCGCCCGTGGCAACTGCAACCGCATCGCCTGCTGCGCCGGCCAGCGACTCCGCTGCCGCCGCCACGTCTGCGGCGGCGCGAGCAGTTGTGCTGGCGCTGACCACGCCGCCGCCTGCGGCGCTGCCTCCGAGGAGGATGCGCCTCCCGCGTCGCACCTCGGACCCTGCCACAAGCAGAGCCGGAAGCAGGCACGCAGCCGAAACCGCGGCCCGCATGGCAGCCGCCCGCTCTCCCGGCCACGCCTCCCGGGGCGCTGGCCCGCCCGCCCCGGCGGCCGCCGCCGCGGCGTGCATGCCTCCGAGCAGCACCCGCCACAGCTCCTGCCTGGCGCGGCGCTCAGCCTCGGCCGACCGGTAGAGCACCGGCAGAGCCCGCAGCACCAGCGGCGCCGCGTCGCTGGAGCCAGCCGCCGACGCCGGAACCACCGTCCAAGCCCCAGAGGCCTCCGACCGCGCCCCCGCCAGCTCCACCGCGGCCCGTACCGCCTGCGAGCGCAGGCGCCCCTCCCTGGCCGCCGCCGCTTCCAGGGCGCGCATGGCATTGGCCGCCCTCTCTGCGATGCGCCGCGCCCCCGCGGCCCGCTCGGAGGCCTCCGCCCCGCCCTCCGCCGCGAGCCCTCGCAGCTGCTCCACCTCCGCCTGCGCCAGAGACGCCTCCTGCTGGGCAGCGTGCGCGCGCGCCTCCGCAGCCCGCCGCGCCGCCGCCTCCGCCGCGGCGGCCGCGGCCGCCCGCGCCGCCGCCTCCTCTGCCTCCAGCGCGCGCGCGGCCGCCGCCTCCTCCGCCGCCGCCAGCTCCCCCTCCATCTCCTCGCTCGCCTGCAGCAGCGCCGACAGGGTCGCGTTCTCCTCCCGCAGCTCTGCCGCGGTTTCGCGTGCCATGAGTTGCTCGTCGGCCATCGTCTCCACGACGGCCTCCAGCCCCTCGGCCGACTCGACACGTTCCCGCAGCTCGTCCACGGCAGCGCGCAGAGCCGATAGGTCGCCCTCGAGAGACGTCGCTCGCGCCGCTGCCTCCGCGCGCTTCGCCTCGGCCCTGCTGGCGGCAGCTGCTGCCCTGTCGGCCTCCTGCCTGGCCCTGGCGGCGGCGGAACGTTCCTCCGACAGGGCCCCACGCAGTTGCACGTTCTGCTCCAGCAGGGCGGAGCGTGCGCCCGAGCCGCCGCCGCCGCCAGCACCGCCGCCGGTGCCGCCGCCGCCGGTGCCGGCGCCGCCGCCTGAGCTGGGGCTGCCCTCGGCCGCGGGGGCCTCGTCCGCCGCCATGACCGCGTCTCTCAACGTGGCGGCCTCCTCCTGCGCCGCCGCGAGCGCCTCCCTCGCCTCCTCCAGCTCCAGCTCCATGTCCAGCGTGCTCTCCTCAAACCTGTCCGCGCGGGCTCGCTGCTCGGCCGCTGCGGCCGCGGACTCCTCGGCTCGCGTCTCGGCAGCCGCCAGCTCGGCGCGAGCCTCGCTGAGGCGCCGCTTCGCCGTCGCCGCCTCTGCGCGTGCGGCCGCAGCGTCCTTCACCGCCGACGTCTCGGCAGCTCTGCTCACGGCGGCCGCGGCTGCACCGGCAGCACCGCGGGCACGGGCGACGTCGGCCTTTGCTTGCTCCACTTCGCGCCGAAGCTCTGCCACTTCGAGCTCCGCCGCCGAGGCGCGCTCCTCCGCCGTCGCCCGCCCCGCCTCCGCCGCGCTCGCCACCTCCTCGGAGGCAGAGAGCTCTGCACGGGCCTCCTGCAGCTCTGCCAGCGCGCGCTCCGCCTCGTCCATCGCTTGCGAGGCGTCGGTCGCGCTGGAAGCGGCTTCTGCCTCCGCGGTTTCGGCACGCGAAACCGCTGCTTCGGCCTGGGCCTTGGCCTCTGCGGCCTGCTGCTGGGCCGCCGCCAGCTCTGCCGCCCGCTCTGCCGCCTCGGCACGGAGCTTGTCGCCAGCCGACGTCAGCCGGCTCACCTCTGCCGCCAGCTCCTCGGCCCTGGCAGCGGCGGCCGCAGCCTCCTCCTTGAGCGCGCTGAGCTGGCCGCTGACGTCCCCAGCGGCCGCGGTGCTCTGCCGCCGCGCCGCCCGCGCCGCCGCCGCCGCGTCTCTGAGCTCCGCCGCCGCCGCCTCCGCCGCCTCCGCCCTCCGCTGCGCTTCGGCGGCCTCCGCCTGCGCAGCCGCTGTCCCCGCTGCCGCCTCCGCGCTGGCCTCCTTGGCAGAGCGAAGCGCCTCACGTAGCTCTGCCAAGTCTTCACCGGCTCTGCCAGCGCTTGAGTCGGCGTCCTTCCTGGCCTTTGCAAGCTGGGACCTCACTTCGTCGAGCTCTGCCCGAAGTCGCTCGTTGGTTCCCCGGGCCTCCATGCACTCTTCGGCGGATAGTTCCGCCGCCTGCATTGCCTCCTCCGCGTCCTTCAGGTTCGCTGCCGCCGTCGCCTTGGCCGCCTCTGCCTCCGCCCGCGCCGCTTCGAGCGACGTCTCCAGCTCCTCCACCTGCACGCGCAGGGCGGCTGCCTGCGCGGCGCTGCCGCCCACAGACACCCGACCGGCCCCGCCGCCGCCGCCGACGGAGGCGCGCCCGCCGCCGCCGCCGCCGCCCCCACCGCGGATCGACGGCCGCGGCGGGCGGGGAGGCTGCGCCGGCAGCGCCTGCGGCGACGTGGCTCCGCCTGGCAATGCGATGCCGCTGGCACCGCCCTCGTCCTCGTCGTCACTGGGATCGCGAATGCTGCCGTCGTCGTCGTCGTCGTCGTCGTTGTCGTTGTCGCCTGCTGCGATTTTCCCTGTGGTTGCATCACCAGCGAGGCTTGGATCCTTCCCGTCAGCATCGTCAACGTCGTCGCCGCCGCCAACGTCTTCGTCTGCGTCGTCGTCGTCGTCGTCGCCCACGATAGCGGCTCCGGGTTCGCTGTCGGCGACTGACCCGCCGCCGATGCTGCCGCGACGGCCAACCGACCCGCCGCCGATGCTGCCGCGACGGCCAACCGACCCGCCGCCGATGCTGCCGCGACGGCCAACCGACCCGCCGCCGATGCTGCCGCGACGGCCAACCGACCCGCCGCCGATGCTGCCGCGACGGCCAACCGACCCGCCGCCGATGCTGCCGCGACGGCTCACTGACCCGCCGCTGACTGACGTGCGACGCCCTGCCGCTGCGGCGGGCCCGTCAAGCGCCTCCTGGCGGGCGGCTCTGCCAGCCGCGCTGTCCCTCCTCCTCGCAGCTGCTCTGGCGCCGATGCTGTCGCGACGCGCCGCAGTCGCAGCCGCCCCTGCGCCGCCCACGGACGTGCGTCTGCCGGCGGCCGCCGCCACGCCCGCCCCGCCAGGCCGCTGCGCCTCCGCGGCCGCCGTTTTGGTGCGCTCCCTCAGGAGGCGGCGTCGCTCCTCGATCGCCTGCCGCTTCGCTGCCGCAGATCCGGGCGTGGCAGCAGCGCCAGCTGGGCCGCTCGCTGCCCCCGCGGCCGGCCCAGCGCTGGGTGTGGCAGGCGGGCGCGCGCTCGGCGGAATGGACGGCTTGGACTGATCGGCGACGAGCATTGCCATGCTTCGGCGGCAGAAGACCCCGTGCGAGGGCGCGCACGAGAAATAGCGAACTCCCTTGTGCTCGCCGTCGTGCCGCCCCTCCGGCGCGTCCAGCTCCATGCCGAGCCACTCGCCCTTGGTAGACTGCGCAGGCACAGGCGCGGGCCATCGGTTGCGCGCGGCGCAGTGGCATGGGGCTGGAGGCCCCTGGCTGCTGACGGCCGAGTGCGGAGCAAATTTGGACTCGGCAAAATGGCGGCTGCTTGCACTCACGCCGAGCTGGCCGATGTAGCGGCACACTCCGACCTTTCCCGACTTGACTGTGACGATCCGGTCCCCCAGCTGCGACCACGGACAGGCAGGGCGCGGGGACAGCAAGCGCGGGATGGCGGCGGGGCCAAGCGAGGCGGGGGCGGCCAGTGCTCGGTTAACGGCGCAGGGACTGCGCAGCAGTGCCGCGCGCTGAGCGCTCACCCGGATGGCCCCATCGGCGGTGGCGTCGCTACTAGCGGCAGTAGCCATGCTGCGCCGGCCCGCCCGCTCCAGTCGCCGTCGTCCCGGGGAGTGGGTCCGGCGCCAGCGCGGCGCCCTGCCCGCCGACTGCAATCAATGTTTGTCGGTCAGCAAATACTGTGCGTTGGAGCGAGGCGAGCGGCGACAGCGCAACGCCCACCCGAATCGCGTGCTGCGGCCGCGTTGCCCGAGCCGGGGCGCGACCCGTTTGCAGGGCGGTCGGAGAGGCCTGGCGTCCTCTCGGCGCCTGCGGCGTGATCCGCCTGCCCTCGCAGGACGTTTCAGCAAGCGCGCCGAGCAACGACGGCAGCACTTGCACCTGCGGCTGGCATCGACATGGCGGGGACAGTATTGTCCCCGGGCCCGGCGGGGACGCCGTTCCTCGAAGCCGTTGACCTGGGGGACGCAGACAGCGACGCCGCCTTTCTCGGAGCGGGCGTGGGCGGCGGTGCTGCGACGGGAAACGGCGCGCACTCGGCCATGAGGAGCAACGCTGCGGTCGGGACGGCCAGCACGCCGCGACAGGCGCGGAGCCGCAACGTCGACCGAGGGTCGCCCGCTGGGCCCAGCAGCAGGCTGGACGGCACTGCCGGCGCGCCCCACTCGTCGGCAAGTCGGCTTCCGTCGTTTCGCCCGACCTCGGCGCCCGGCGGGGACGCCAAGAGCACAATGTCCGATACCCTCGACGCGCCCGCGCGAGGCATCGCGGGCGCGCCCCTCGCGTGGCACGACCCTGCGGACGAGCGCGGCTCAAACCTCGGGCCTGGATCAGGGCTGCATCCGGGGGCGGCGGGAAACGGCGGCCCGCCGCAGTTGCCGCGCGGCAGCGTCGTTAAATCGGCCAGCGGGCGGCGGCACGCCGATCCCGGCCTGCAGGGCCAAGAGCCCGGCACGGAGGCCTGGGCCAGCGGGTCTGGCCGCCACGCCCCCGGGCGCTCGGCGGAGGGGCGGGCCCGCTCGCCGCGCGCCCAGGTGGCATGGGGGGCCGGCGAGCGGCAAGAGGCCACGATGGAACTGCGGTCGCACCGCGACGCGGTGGAGGGCCACGTCGAGCGGCTCCAGGCGCTCCGGCGACAGCTCGATTCGGCTTCGCGGGGCTCGCGACGCACCCCCGCGGACGGGGGGGGCGCGGGGTTCGGGGGCCAGCCGGCCGCCTCGCCAAGGGGGGCGCCATGGCTCGCGCAAGCGGTTCCGGGGCCGATGCTGCCGCAGGGGGCGGACGCGCCCCGCGTCACCACCGCCCCCTCAGCGCCGCGCGTGCTCTCGGGGCCGGTCCGGCCCTCGCCCGGCTTGCACCGGCCGGTGCGGGTGTCGGCTGCCGCAGCCACCCCCGAGCGAGAGGGCGCTGCCCGCGGCGTGGGCACTGGCGCTGGCGGCGAGGACGGTGGCGGGGCCTATGGCCAGCAGCAGGGCGCGCACTACGCGCATGAGGAGCCACGCTGGCCCACGCCCCCCCTGCTGGACACGCCAGACAGCGCCTCTCACCAGCAACAACAGCGACAGCACCAACAGCAGCGCCACGACGAGCAGCGCAGCCACCGGCGCAGGCGGCCGGACCACGGCGTCGCTGACGACGTCGACGTCGCTCACCGCGAAGGGCGCCGCCGATCGTCTGGCCACGCCAGCCGGCACCGCCATGGCTCGGATCAGCGCCGCCCACACCACCACCACCACCACCACGGCGACTACGACCAATACGGCCACGACGACGACGATCCCTCCGTCGAGGCCGCCCTGGGGGTGTTGCGGCGGGAGCTGGCCGCATCCCCCCGCGTCGGGGAGCGCCCGCGCACCAGGGAAGTGAGAGACGCCATCGCGGCGCGGGTGGACACCCTGACCAGGGCTATGCTGCGGCTGCTTCACGCCAGCCCGCAGGGTGTCACCAGGCGCGGGGACCCCAGAGGCGGCGCCGCGGCGCGGGAGCGGGGCGGCGGCGGGGCCCTCAGCACCGCGGCGGACGACGCCGAGGGTCTCGAGGACCTTCGGGCAGAGCTCGCAGGCCTGATGGAGCGGCCTGTGCTGCGGCTCGCCGTGACCGGCTCGAGGACTGCGTCGCGCGTCGAGCGCGGCGGGGCCGTGGCGCATAGTTCAGCGGACGACTATGGTTCAGAGTTGGACGATGAGTACGACGAGGACGACTTCGAGCCGACCCCAACGAGCCACCGCGCTCGCGCCAACAGGGCGAGCCCTGCTGCCGGCGCCTCTGCCGACGGATACCGCCAGGCTGCCGCAAGCAGCCACCTCCGGCGCCAGGACGGCAGAGCCGATCTCGAGGCCGAGGCAGGCAGGGCGGCGTGGGGCGGCGGCGACGAAGTGGGGTCTCCCGACGCGCGACGGGGCGGGCGGTGGCTGCCGCCCGCCCTGCGTTCGCCAGCCGCCCGCGCCCCCCGGGGGGGACAGCGCCGCACCACGGGCAGCGCGGGCGGCGCCATCCTCGGCGACCCAGACATGGGCCACTCGCCGTCCCCGCCAACAGCAGCAGCAGCAGCAGCAGCAGTAGCAGCGGCGGCAAGTCGGGGAGGCGGCAGCGGACCGAGCGGGCGCCCTCCCCGGCACGGCCTCGCTGGCGACCAGAGCGACGACGTCGGCGGCGCGGGCGCCGGATCCACGCCCCCGCGGGGCCGACGCCGGAAGGCCTCTCGATCCAGGAGCAGGCGGACCCCCACCGGCAGCCGCGCGGGCGCCGTTGGTCGATCGCCGGGCTCTCGGCGCAGGGGAGTGAGTCTCTCCCGGGCAGCCCACCAGAAGGCTCTGCTAGCAGCCAGGGCGGAGGGCAACGCGGCAGCGATCGAAAGACACCGCAAGGCGCTTGAGCGACGCAGCCCGACCAAGCGCGGCCGGAAGGCAGCTCGCAGCAGCAGCCGAGCCAGGCGGGCGGGCGCTGCCGGTGGCAGAGCCAATGGCAGAGCCGCTAGCAGGAGGAAGGCGTCTGGGGAGGCGGCGCGCCGGCGGCAGCTGCAGTCCCACCTGGGGGCGATCGAGGAGGCGCGGAGAGACAAAGCCGCCGCTGAGCGGGCGGAGCGGCGTGCCGCGGCGCGCAAGACGAAGCAGCGGCGCGACGAGCTGGCCGAGCGAGCCAGGCAGCGGCGGGCGGACCGACTAGCGGAGGCTAGGGCGCAGGCGGGCGGGGGGGGCTCTGCCGCGGACAGGTCCCCCTCGAAGGCGCGCTCGCACGCGTCGCGGGGCGCATCGGTTTCACGAAACCGCTCGGCGCCCCGGCGGAGGGCTGACAGCCGCGGCCGCAGCCGCAGCCGCAGCCGTGCCGGAGCGGGCGAGGCCGGCAGCAGCGACGACGACGGCTCGGGACGCTCCCGGCCCGCACGGTCCGGCCGCCGGGCTGGGGGTGGCGGCGGGAGCCGAACGCCGTCTGACCGGCGCCAGCCCCGGCACGCGCAGCAGCAGCTGCCCCACAGCGCGGGCCGGCACCGCCCGGGAAGGTCCCTCCGCGGCGCAGCAGCTGCGGGGGGCGGCGGCGAGGCGGCGGGGCCGGACTGGGCAGGCAACGCAGCCGACGGCCGAGCGGACAGTGAGGCGGCGCTGCTTGGGTCGACGCGCGCGTCGTCGGCTGGGGCCGGTGGCCGGGGCCGTGGCTTCGCGTCGGGTGCCCGGGGCAGGTCCCGCTCGCCGCGCCACCCGCTGGCTGGGTCGGCGTGGCCGCACGCGTCGCTGCCCGCTGACCCGCTGCCGCCCGGGCACGGCGGAGGCCGCAGCGGGCCCGTGGCGCCCCCCCTGCCCGCCGCCGGCGACCGCCCTGGCATCGCCAGCCCGGGCTTCGGCGGCCACCCCCGCCGGAACAGGCACCTTCGCGAGCTGGCCCCTCGGGCGTCGCAGGCGGAGGAGGCGGCGCACCGGGCTGGGGCCGGCTCTGCCTTGGAGCTGGAGGGGATGTCGCAGGCCGCCGCCGACGCCAGCCCGGAGCACGCGTCGCCCCCGCTCGCCGGGCGGCACCGCGGGCGGAGCCGCAGCAGCAGCAGCAACGGCAGCGGGGGCAGAGGCGGCCGCCGCCGAACGGACAAGCATCGCTCGCACGGCCGCCAGCCCCAGCCGGCCGGCGCCTCCTCCTCCTCCAACCTCGCCTCCGTGGCAGAGCTGTCCTCGCTCTACGACGGGTCGGCGCTCTCCGCTGCATCGCTCCTTCGAAAGGCGCGGGGGGGGCGAGACGACGTCGTCGTCCTCCGCGGCGACACGCGCACGGGACTCCCCTCACTCTCCGCGGGGTCCTTCTCGGGGCAGGTGCTCTCGGCGCAGGAGCTGGCTGACCGGCGGCGGCGCCAGCGCCGGGCGGCGGCGCAGCGTGAGGTGCTGGAGAGCGCGCTGCGGCAGGCATCAGCCGTGGAGTCGCTGGCCCGGGCGGTCGAGAAGCGCGTGCGTGCCGGCCTGAAGGACGTTGACAATGGCGTGGCCTCCGCCCGCGCTCTGCGGTCTGTCTGGCCTGGCGCCGACAGCGGACGGGAGCCGGCCGCAACGAGCGGGGGGCTGGAAGCCTCGCAGGAGAGGGCCAGAAACGGCTCCTCCGCAGAGCCGCAGAGCAGAGCAACGCGCGGCCAGGGAACGCGGAGGCGCGGCGAGGACGCGAGCCGGGGAGACGGGCGAGCGGGCCGCGGCGAGCCGAGGGCGGTGGACAGGGCAGAGGCGCCATCGGCCGGCGGGGCCGGCGGTGACGCGGCCAGAAGAAGCAGCGATGACGGCGGCGACGGCGACGGAAGCGGCAGCGACGGCGACGGCGGCCGGGCAGAGCACCGGCAGCGGCAGCGGCAGCGGCGCGGGCAAGGCCGCAGAGGCCGCAGCTCGAGCCCGGGGGGCTCGGGCGGGCGACAGCGGCGACGGTCCCCGCAGGAGGGGGACTTGCCTGCCGACACCAGCAGTGGGCGGGCGCGCGGGCGCGAGCGCGGGCGGGGGGGGCCTCCGGGCGGCGACTCCCCGCACTCACAGTCGACCTCTCGGCTCACTGCCCACAGCCCCGCCGCGGCGTCGCAGTCCTCGTCGCGGCTGCTGACGGGTTCTGCGGCCGCCTCCCAGTCGGCATCGCGGCTGCTTAGCTCCGGGCTCAACGGAGCGTCGTCGTCGCGGCTTCTCGGCCCCGGGGCTCCCGACCGGAAGGCGTCGTCCTCTCGTCTGGTGGCTCCGCGCGGCGGCGCCGCCGACGGCCCACGGTCGCCCCAAGGAGGGCGGTCCGGACGCAGCGCACGCCCTGGCGGTGGCTCCGCTGCTGGAGCTGGAGCTGGAGCTGGATCTGGCGGCGCCGCTTCGCCTGCCCGGGGGCGTCGTTCCAACCTAGCCGACGCGATTTCCGAGGTGTCTGACGAGGAGGACCACTCAGGGTCCCCCAGCAGGGGCCGTAGGCGGGGCCGCCGCGGAAGGAGCCGCCGCTCGTCTGGCAGGAGCCCGTCGTCCCGACGGTCGAGCAGCGGGTCCTTCGCCAGCAGCAGGCCGCGCGGCGCGAGCCGCTCGCTGTCGACAGGCAGCAGGAGCCGCAGCGGGGGCAGGGGGCGGCGCCCCCGCCGGAGAAGCAGGAGGAGCGGGTCGCCGCTGAGCCGGGGGTACAGCAGCTGCAGGAGCTACAGCGCGTCGTCCGGCTCTGACCGCGGGCGTGGCCGCAGCAGGCCCAGCCCGCCACCATCTCACCACGGGCTGGGCCAGGGCGACCGGCGCGCGGCTGTGCGGGGCAGGGCCTCTAGCCGATCGCCGCGCAGGCTCTCCGAGGCAACGGGGGACGACGCGGGCACCGGGTCCCCGGTGAGCACCGCGCGGTCGTCAAACCTCGGCGTGGACGCGCCGCCCGGGCCGCGAGGTGGCGGGGGGGGGCGGGGTGACAGGTGGCGCTCTCCGCCGGCTGCATCCGGAGCCGGGGAGCGCGGTGCACCGGCAGCCGCCCACGGCAGTGGGAGTATTAGCGGGAGCGGGAGCCTGCTTCAGCAGGGCAGGGAGAGCAAAGGATGCAGCGACCCGGGGACCGCCGAGATTGCGCCAGCCGACGGGACGGCCTCCCGCGTTTCCATGGCGCCGCTCAAGCACGTCGGGACACCCACTGCAGCGTCGGAGGCTCGCCATGAGACGGGGCGGGGACTGCCAGGGCGCGGGTTGCCGAGGAAGCAGTACAAGGGGCGCGGGTCCGAAACCGGATTCACGGCCTACAGCAACCAGTCGGAGGTGCTGCTGGAGGACCTGGACACAGTCGCAGGGCCAGACCCCGACGAGGCATGACCCGGGAGGCAAGCGCGGCGTCGACACTGGCTTCAAGTTGGGATCTCCCGCACTCTGCAGAGGCGAAGCGCTGACCAAACTGGCTCGCTCGGCGTTCAAAGTTGCGTGCACTTGCCAAATCTGCGCCGCCACGGCCGTTGCGCACTCCGAGGGGGCGTGGCTCGGTGTTAGAGAGACTGTGTGCTTGATCCCGCTGAGAGACGGAATGGGCCCTTTTGCAACTTGTGATCAAGCCCAAGCTGGCCAGCGCACCTCTTGGGCGTCTCGCCGTCACAGTGCTGAGGCATAGGCGAGCAGCGCGGCTGGCTGCAAGCTTCTGTGCGCGGCAAGAGCGAGGTGCGTGCGCGGCAGCGGCGGCCTCGGTCGCGAGTTGAGCGGAGGGCATTCCAGAAAGCCTTCACTCATGGCAAATATGGGCTCTCCAAGTCAGCCATCGCGTGCCAGGGAGCACACGCCAATCGAGGCACGGGTAGGGTGGGCAGCACCCCATTGCGGCGGGGTCTGCGGTGCAAGGAGTCTTAGTCCAGCCACCCCTCCACGCGCGGGGGCTCCGCCGCTCGCCCGGATGCGACGCCAGCCACGGCCGGGGATGCTTGTTCAAGCTCGGAGTCCAAACAGGTGACCAACTGCGCAAGGAAACGGGAAGCGCAAGGTAGCGGGAGCGGGAGCAGCGCGTTTGCACTGGCGCGTTTCTAGGCCGCACAGACGAACAGGTCGGGGGTTTCGGGAAGCGCAACGACGCGTCGGAATCAAGTTAGTCGACTTCTATAGATGGCGTCATTGCCAAGGCGCCGTAGCACCAGGGCTAGGAAATACCACTACGTAAATAGAATCGTCATCCGCGCGTTGCGCTTCCCTCCTGCCAGGACCGGCCTGCCACCCCGCAAGCCCCCCGCACGCGCCAAGCGGCCAGAGGCGCTGCTGGCGGACGCAAGTCCACGAATCACCAGCCCTTGCCGGATAGCGGCCCGGCGCGCGCTTCAGCGTTCAGGTCAAAGTGAAGTTTGAATGCATCACCGGCCGGCCGTCTCGCAGACGGGCTCGGCCTCCACTTCAAGGGTTGATCGTCATCACGCACGGTGCGGCGGCGGGCGTGGGGCGGAAGCTGCGGGCGGCAGCGGCCGCCCGGGCGTGGGGCCAGGCGGGTGCGCTGCGCCTGGGCGACGAAGCGGGGCTGGAAGGAGCCGGCCAGTTTGCTCACCTCGAGCGGCCGCCGCCGGCAATGGCCGACGCGGCAAGAAAATGGTGTCCAGCTCCCGCAGGCGGGGCGGGGCCGATTGGCACTCTAGCCAGCCTGGGCACCCGGCATGGCTGCTCTAGCGGTCGAGAGGAGTGCGCAGTTGGCCGGCCGGATCCCGCTGACTGCGAGGCGAGGCGATGACGATCGACCCGCGGCGGGCAGAGCGTCGTCGGCCTGCCAGCTCTGCATCAGCTTGCGTGTGTTGCTGCCGCCTTCGCACCGCCTGTGCCCCTGCAGCCATGAGCGGAATGCGGAAGCGCCGGGCAGAGGACGACGAGGGGCGCAACGTCCGCCGCGGGGGGGCAAGCGGTGCGGCAGGAGAGGCCGAGGCGCCCGAGCTCGAGTTTGAGGATCCCTTCGAGGACGAGTTCGACAGCGACGGCGACGAGGACGCCGGTGCGGCTGGCGCCTCGAGTGCAGGGGCAGCAGCAGCGGCCTCGAGCGGAGCGGCAGCTGCGTCGGCCGCAGCAGGCGCGGAGGAGCTCGAGGCGCTTGAGGAGGAAAGCGACGAGGACATGGACGAAAGCAAGCCCACCGAGGTGAGCAGGTCGGCCGCAGAGTCGAGCCTGGGCACGACCGCGTTGGAATCAGGCGAGGGCGGACGTGGGGTGGGTGGCGAGCGCGGGCTGGCGCGCTGGCGCGACCGCGCTTGCGGACGCGTTTGCGACTGCGCTGCGGCTTGCCCGCTCGCGGTGCGCCCGGCCGCCCGGTGGTGCCTAACCGCTGCACACTTGTCGCCCGCTGCTTCTGTGCTTCCCAGGTTTGGCGCGGGGACGCCACGGCGCTGCCGGAGGGCCAGGAGCTGACCTGGTCCGCGGAGGCTTACAACATGCTTCACCGCTTCAACACCCCCTGGCCCTGCCTCTCGTTCGACATCATCCCCGATGCCATGGGCGCGGGCCGGTCCCGCTACCCCCACACGGCCTACATCGTGGCGGGCGCCACGGCCCCCAACCCTCGCGACAACAAGCTGTACGTGATGAAGCTGAGCGACATGCACCGCACGCAGAACGACGACAACGACGACGACCCCGACGCCGTGGTGGACGACGCCGACGTTGACGACGATGCCGTGCTGACGATGCAGTCCATCCCGCACCCGGGCCCTGTGAACCGCATCTCCGTTATGCCGCACGCGCCCCACGTGGTGGCCTCATGGGCCGAGACCGGGGGCGTGCACCTCTGGGACGTGCGGCACAAGCTCGCTGCCCTCGACCTCTCGGAGCAGTCGGAGGGCGCCCTCGGCAAGTCCGGCGCGGCGGCAGTGCGCGGCGGCCCGCCCCCGCCCTCCGGCCCCGCCTACAGCTTCATGGGCCACGCCAGCGAGGGCTTCTCCCTCGCGTGGAGCGGCGTGCACGCCGGCCGCCTGGCCTCGGGAGACACCAGCGGCGGCCTCTTCGTCTGGGACCCCCTCTCTGGCGCGCAGGCCACCAGCATGGGCGGCTCTGCCGGAGGCAGCGGGCCCGGCGTGCTGGGAGCCACCTGGAGGATACGCCCTTCCGCCTACACCGGCCACACGGGCAGCGTCGAGGACCTGCAGTGGTCGCCCAACGAGTCCGAGGTGCTGGCGAGCTGCTCCACCGACCGCTCCGTGTGCATCTGGGACACGCGCGAGCCGCGCCGCCCTGCCATGCAGTTCAAGGCCAACGCCGCCCATGACATCAACGTCATCAGCTGGAACCGCAAGGTGCCTTTCCTCGTCCTCTCCGGCTCCGACGACGGAGAGATCTGCGTGTGGGACCTCCGCGAGCTGAACAAGGCGGGCGGCAACGCAGAGCCCCTGGCCCGCAGCTCCTGGCACCGCAAGGCCATCACCTCCATCGAGTGGAGCCCGCACGACGAGAACTGCCTCGTGGCTTGCTCGGAGGACGACTCCGTGTCGCTCTGGGACATGTCCCTTGAGCCCGAGACCGGCGCCGACGCCGCGGCCGCCAAGGCCGCTGGCGCAGACGACTCTGCCCAGGCCGGGCCCGACATCCCCGCGCAGCTCCTCTTCGTCCACCAGGGGCAGAGCCAGATCAAGGAGGCCCACTTCCACGAACAGATTCCCGGCGCCGTCATCACCACCTCCGGCTCGGGCTTCAACGTCTTCAAGCCCGACGTCAAGCTCGCCTAAGCGCGCCCGCGGCCTCGTGGTGGCGAGGGAACGCGGGCCGGCCCCGTGCCCTGCCGCCTTGCTCGCCCCCCTTCGGCCACCGTGCCCCCCTGCGTGATCGTGCGTGTGCCTGTGCGTGTGCGCGCGCTCCAGCCGCCGCTTTCTTTGCGTTTCCTCTGCCTTCCAACGAACGCGCGCTGTGACGTGCGTTGCAGCTCGCAGGCGCGCACGCAGCCAGCGCCCAGCAGCCTCTCACACGCCCGAGGGCGAACGCATCGCGGGGCCGAGGCGCTCGGCCGGCCGCCGCCTCACACCAGCTGCTCGCCGATGTCCTCCACCACAGGGCCGCGCGCCGCCGACGGCGCAGCGCCCCGAAGCGACGACCGCCGCCTCCTCCTCCCCAGGGACGCCCGCCTCCGCTGCTGCTGCTGCTGCTGCTGCTGCTGCTGCTGCTGCTGCTGCGCCATCGACGAGTCGAAGTCGATGCGCCGCGCGGCCGTCCCCGGCGTGCTGGCGCGGGCCTGCACCCCCTCCGATCCGCCCGTGAGCACGGGTAGCGTCGTCATGCCCGACCCAGTGCGCGTCTGCGGCCCGCTTCCCTGCACAGCCGTGGCCCGCGCTGTGCTGGCCCCCCCTGGCCCGCTGTGGCCCGAGCTCGGCGTGCCGCTCGCGTAGCCAGCCGGACGGGGGGTGCGCGCGACCCCGGGCGTGTACTCGCCGCCTGCGGAGAGAGGCCCGCCAAAGTCGTCCACCTGGCTCCTGGCCGCCAGCTCCCCGTCGCGCATCATGGTGCTGTAGCCGTCAGGGGCAGTGGCCATCATGGCCACGCCCTCCATGTTCGCTGCGCTGCTCTCCGACGCTGCGTCGCCCTCCTCGTCCTCGTCGTCCTCGTCGCCAGCATCAGCTCTATGGGCGTGGCCAGGGCGGTGGACCGAGCGGGCCACCCCGCCGCGACCAGAGGCCGCCTCTGCCGCAGCAGAGGAGCCAGCCGCCGTGGGGACCCCAGACAACGAGTCCCGGCCCGCGGCGCTGCGGCCCGAGCCGGGGGTGGACGGCGCCCGTCCACTGGGCGTGGAGAGGGCCGCGACCGCGGCGGGAGCCGGCGCCCGCGCGGGGGTGTCACGTGCCTGCGGCGTCCCAGTGACCGAAGCGGCCGGCCCCGAGGCCCCCATCAGAAGCCCTGAGAACTGCACCGACTTGCGGCGCCGCGATGACGGAGCCGCCGAGGCTGCGCCAGCCCCAAGAGGGGCCGGCGACCGAGGCACACGCGCGGCCGCCTTGCCAGCGGCGTCCCTACTGGCACTGCAGGGCGGCCCAGGCACAACCATTGTGGTGGTTCCGTCGTCGCCGGCCGGAGAGCTCTGCCCTGAACCGTCGCTCTGCGTGCGAGGCGTGTCCCACGATCCTCCAGGGCCGCTGATTCGGGACTGACTGGCGCTTGAGACGGCCTTGATGGCAGACCCCACCTCGGCCTCCAGCGCTGCCTCGAAGTCAGCCCCCGCGTCCACAGCGCCAGCCTTGCTGTCGTCAAGGTCCTGGGCGGGAGCCGAGAGCTCGAAGGTGGGGGCCGGAGCGGCATAGGCGGTGGCGGTGGCAGGGCCCGCTGCGGCCGGGGACGGGACAGGGGTGGCGCTGGCAGAGCCGCCCAAGGCCGCAGCAGCCGGGTCAGCAGCAGCCGGGTCAGCAGCAGCCGTCTCAGCAGCAGCCGCCTCGGAAGGCGCAGCAGCGGCAGCGGCGTCATCGCTGGCAGTGCCAGTCGCGGCTGCGGCGTTGGGGGAGGACGAGGAGGTGGCGGAGCCGGCGGCTGGCGCGGGGCGAGGCGCCCGTTGGCTCGCCGTGGCACCCGCCTCCCCGGGCGCGGCACGGGCCAGAGTAGCGGTGGCCGAGGCAGCGCCCTGTCCCGAGGCAGACGGACGATCGGCACCGTCGGTCGGGTGCGCGTCAGAGGAGGAGGAGGAGGTGGTGGTGGAGGCTGTCCGTGCCCCGCTGCCCCGTTGGCGGGCATTGGGCCTGCTTGTGACGGGACGCGCCCTGGGGGCAGCCGCGACGGCTGAGGCAGCGACAGCACCAAAGGTAGTGGCCCCATGGGCGACGTCGTCGTCGCTGATCTCTTCGATGTCGTCGTCGTCCGCTTCCGCCGCGCGGACCCCCCGGCCGGCCAGCGGCGGCCTGCGCGTCGCCCGTGGAGTGCGGCTCGGCTTGTCAGGCGGCCCGGCGGGCGAGGCCACCAGGTCGTCGTCGTCCACACCCTCGTCCACTGAGCCTCCGGTACCCGCCTCATCGCCCGCCGCCCCGCCACCGTTGGCTCCGGCTCCAGCCTGGGTCCGCTTCCCCGTTGCCCCGACCCCCAGCGGGGTCTCGGCGCCTAAAAGCCTCAGGTCGCGCGCTGCGGAGAAACGGGCCGAGTGCCGGCGCCGCGCCCGACCGCTGGGACTCTCCGCCGCCAGACACGCCTCTGCCGCCGCAGCAGCCTCCTCGCCCGCCGCAGCAATGGCAGACCGGGGCTGGGACCGCGGTTCGCTGGGCGGCAGAGCAGCACGGCCGCGGCGCCGGCTGGCCGGCGTTGCAGCAGCAGGAGTCACGGCAGGGGTGCCAGCAGCGACGGCCCCGGCCGACGCTTCGGCTTCGGCACTGGCGCCACTCCCAGCCCCGGCAGAGCCGAGCTCGCCCGCGTGCTGCGCCGCCCGTCGCACATCTGTGGGCGGCAGGGCGGCCGTCACGGCCGAATAGGCGCCGCTGCTCCCTGCCTCGGCGCGCCCGCTGGCACTGCCAGCGCTGTCCTCCGGCACCACCTCGCCCAAGGCAGCGTCAGAATCCAGGCTCGCACCGGCAGAGCCAGCAGCGAGCCCCGGCACCGCAGCAGTGCCCCCTGCTGCAAGCCCTGCTTCGGCGTCAGGCGCCGGCGCAGGGGCCGCGCCCGCCGCCTTTGCACCAGCTGCCGCGGCACCCCCGCCCTGCCCAGCACCAGCGTCCTCCTCGCCCTCCTCGTCCTCCTCGTCGTCGAAGATCGAGCCCGAGAGCCGCTTCCCCGGGGTCGCAGCCCCTGGCTGAGTCGCGGCGGCTGACGGAGGCCCCTCTGACGGACTCGGGGCTCGCGGCGCGTGCCGCGCCGTCGCTGCCACCACGTGAGCGGTGGGGGGCGGGCGCGAGCCCATAGGCAACACCAGCGCCGGCAGAGCCGGAGGAGGAGGGCCAGCCGCGTCGCTCGCCTCAGCGGGCGTTGGTCCACCGGCTCGCGCGCGCACGCTCAACGCGCCTAGGGAGCCCAGAGGCGCCGTCCCGCCCGTGCTTGTGGCCACGGCGGGGGAGGGGGGGGCGGGGGTCGCGGCCGGGCGAGGTACCGACGTCGACACGCGCCGGCCCCCTGCTCGACGGGCAGCACGTGCGGCAGCTGACGTGGCGCCTGCACCACCGGTGGCACTGGCATCACCTGCTGCGGCACTTGATCCCGCCGCCCCGCTCGCCGCTTCACGGCCTGCTGCTGCATCTGCGGCGGACGCTGTGGCCGGCGTGGGCGGCGACGTCTGAAACTGCTGGCTGACGGACGATGGGTCACGCTTCGACACCGCGGTCCCGCTGGCAGAGCCTCCAGGGTCGGCAGAGCTGTGCCTGCCGAGTGACGCTGCCGCCGCAGCTGCGGCTGGCACAACAGGTGCTGGGCCTGGGGCTGCAGTCGTGGCCCCGACGGTGCGAGTGGCGGCTGGGTCGCCTGTGAGGACAGAGCTATCCACTCCGCCGTCCTCGTCCTCGTCTTCCTCGCCCTCCTCGTCTTCCTCGTCCTTGTCGCCATCCTCCTCGGCCAGAGGGTCCTCGTCCACGTCGTCCACACACACAGAGAAGGGCAGGCTCGCTCCCTGCGTCAGGGTTGCTTCTTCCTCCTCCTCCGCCTCCTCCGCCACTTCCGCCTCCTCCTCCGCCACTTCCGCCTCCTCATCGTCAGCCTCCCGCTTCCCGACGCGTTCGCCAACCCTACCGCCATCCCCCGCTTCCGTGTGGCCGGCTCTTACGGACGAGTCATCGTCATCGTCGTCGTCGCCAAGTTGTGGATCGGCCGCGGTGGCGGCAGCTGGCCCGTTCGAGCCGCCGCCTGGCTTTGCAAACGCCACCCGCTGCCCAGACCTCCTGCTCTCCCCGCTGGCCGGCGAGGCATCGCCGCCTCGCGGCCCGGACTCCGCAGCTTGCGACGCCGAATCGGCCCTCCCGGCGAAGAGCTGTGCCTCGATGGCCGCTGCTGCGCGAAGCTCCTCCTTGGAGAGCAGTGACCCCAGCATGCTGCCGGTGACGGCGGCCCTGGCAACTGCGGCAGCGGCCCGCCGGGGGCGGCGGGGAACCGCGGCGGCGGCTGCCGCATCGGGCCCCTTCGCTGATGAGCCGGCCTCTCCACCCGCGGATACGGCTGCGGCGCGTGTGCTAACGGCGGCAGCTGACGCCGCGGGAGTGCTGTCGCCGTCGCGATTCGCGCTGCGAGCAGAGCTGCGCCGCTTCGCTGCTGGCTCTGCCTGGTCTAGGGAGGAGGAGTCGCTGCCAGACACTTCCGGCTCGGAGGCGGGCGAGGAAGAATCCAGCCCACGGCCTCGCCGTCTGCCGCGGCGCTGCCCAGCGGCGCCGGCCGCGCCGTTTGCCGGGGAGCTGGCCGTGCGCGGCGCGCGCCCACCATCGGTTCCAGCCACTGCCTCGACAGGCGCAGCGGCCGCTGCGATCGCGGGCCCGCTCCCCTCAGGCCGAGGACTCGTCGCGGGGAGCGACTGCCTGCCGCGCTTACGCCGCCCCGCCGCAGAGGCACCGGCCACCTCCGAGCCACCCGGCGCCGCCCTACCCCCAGGCAGAGCCGCCCTGCTGCGGGGCGGAGTGGCAGCGTCACAGTCCGACCCAGACGACCCCTCGCCGGCAGAGCCGACGCTGCCATCGCTCGACCCGCCAGCATCGGAGGGCGGCGCGGTGGACGCGGCCCGGCGAGGCCGCTTGCGCCGCGACTCGACCGCGGGCCTCGCCGTTGGCGTCCCCGAAGCACCCCGCCTCCCGTGTCCCCCGCCGGCAGGCGTTGATGCCGCGGCGCTGGCGCCCGCCGCCGCGCCAGCGGGCGGCTTCCCAGCCTGATCCTGCCCACTGGCGCCGCCACCAGACACGCCTTGACGAGCGCTACCGCCAGAGGAGGAGCGCGCCCCCCTGCGGGGCCGCTTGGCAGCTCTGCCCCGGCTCGCCGCGGCCTCGGCGCAGTCGGACGCCTCCTCGCCGGAGGCAGCTGCCTTGGCAGCCTTGGCAGCCTTGCGCGGCCGGCCGCGGCCTCGCTTTGGGGGGGCGCAGCTCGCAGCAGCCGGTTCACCGCTGCGCCCCCCCTCCCTTGCCTCATCTGTCTCCGCCTCCTCCGCCTCCGCCTCCTCAACATCGCCATCGCCATCGTCAGCGTCAGCTCCCGCATCGGCCTCTCGCGAATTCGCTTGCAGATCCGCAGCCCCCCGGGCTGGCCTCCGCCCCCTCCTGCCGCTGGCAGAGCCTCGCTTTGCCGCCGACCGCTTCAGCGGAGTCGCTCGCTTGGCTGGCGTCCTGGCGGCCGCCCCGCCATCCGGGCCGAGGAACGGCTCCGTCGGGAGCAGCTCCTGCGCAAGCAGCGACTGCAGCAGCCACTCCAGCGGCAGCCTCTGCGCCGCAGGGCCAGCTTCGGCAGAGCGAGAGGCCGGCGGCCGTCTGCGGCGCGAAGCCTTCCCGTGGAGGCACAGCTCTGCCGTGACGTCATCCGCCACCACGACGCCGCCAGCAGCGCGCACGAGCCGTTCAGCGTCAGCCCTTGGCATGTCGTCCGCGCCGAGCCGCCCGATGTGCACAACCCTTCCGTCCAGGAGGCCGGGTCTGCCGGCAGCGCGCGCGCTCCCAGACGCGGCTCCGCTCACCGACGGGTCCCTCCAGACGTGCTCCGCCTCGTCCGCCCGCCGGCCCAGCTTCACACAGGCCTCCAGCCACGAGGGTCGGAGCACCCACGCCCCTGCCGCCATACCCAGCAGCAGCTTGAGGGTGCGCCGGGTGCCGCCGGCCACAACGTGCGTTGCCGCCTCAGTTGCCTCTGCCGGAACCGCGGCAGCCGGTGCTGCGGCTGCCGACGAGGACGTCGACGATGACCTCGACCGCTCCCTGGACGACGACCCGGACCGCCCGCCGCCCCTGCCCCGGCGGCCAGCATTGGGCGCAGCAGCACCGCCGCCGCGCGCCAGCATCGCCCCTACCCGCACGGCCAGCTCCCTCACGCTGCCATCGGCAGCCGTCACCACGATGACGGGCGAACGCCCAGCGGCGCCATCCGGTGCGGTTTCGCCAGCCGATGCTGCGGCCGCAGCCGTGCGGCGGCGACCGCCTCCCCTTGTCGCCGAAACGGCTCTGCCCCCGGTAGAGCCAGCACCCTTCCTCCGCCCAGGTCCGGCGCGAGCGCCGCCGGCCTCCCGCTCGTCGTCGCCGTCAGAGGCCCCTGCGTCTGGCGGCTGCCGGTTGGCGGCGGTGGGGCGCCTGGTCGCCGACCTGACGGCTCTGCCGGAACGCCGGCCGCGAGTGGCCGATCCTGCGGCTCTGCCGGATGGCCCGGCACTGCCTCCACTGCTGCTGCTGCTGCTGCTGCTGCTGCTGCTGGCGGCGCCATCACCCGCCCGCGCTGCAGGAGCGGGAGTTGGTGCCGTGACCGCTGCACGCGCCACTGTTGTGAAGGCCAGCAGTGCCTCCGCCCCCGCCTGCGTCGAGGGAATCACCCCGCTGCCGCTGCCGCTGCCGCTGCCGCTGCCGCTGCCGCTGCCGCTGCCGCTGCCGCTGCCGCTGCCGCTGCCGCGCTGCCGCTGCCGCTGCCGCTGCCGCCGGCCTCGAAGGAGGCAGCCTTTACCGGCGTGCGGCGCGTGGCCCGGCGTGGCCCCGCGGGCGAGGGAAGTGCGTCGCCGGGCGGTGACGTCGGCGCCGCCGCTCTGCCGCGATGAGCGTCGGAGCCATCGCTGTCGGAGCCATCGCTGTCGTCGTACACCCGCTTGGGGCCAGGGGTGCGGCGAGCCGCAGCAAGCTCTGCCGAGTGTTCGGCGGGCGATCGACGGCGGAGGAGCGCTCTGCGCCGAGTGGCTGAACCGGGAGCCGCCGGCGTCGCCTGGCGGGCGAGAGGCCCGGCCGCGGCGGCTGCAGCCGCGGCCGGTAGTCGTCCCCTGCGCGCCCGTGCCGGCAGAGCCTTCGAAGTGGCTCTGCCGGTCGTGCTTCGCGTCCTATCGCCGCGGCTGTCTGCGTCGGCAGGGCTGTCGTCGCTGGATGCGGATGCGGAGCTGTCGTCGTCGGGGGGCAGCTGCGATGAGTGAAACCGCGTCTCGTCGGCGCGAGGGAGGCCGCTGACGTCCATCTCCAGCGCCCGTCTTGTGCGTCTGGCGGCCTTAGCGGCGGCCTCCTCCTCCCTCACGCGGCGGCGCAGGCTCGCCAGGGCTGCGGCTGCAGAGCCGCTCCCCGCGCTGGGCTGCCTCCTGCTGAGCCGGGAGGGCCCCGCCAACGCGCTGGGGGCCTCGGTGGAGGCCTCCGAGCTGGGCCCCTGGGCCTTCCCTCGGGCCGCGGGGGTGGGCACAGCGGCCACGCGCAGCCGGGAGTCCGCTTCCGCCGGGCTGGTGCTCGGCCTGTGCTCTCGCTCCGGCGGGGCCCGGCCCGTCTCGATGGCCACGCCCAGCCAGGAGGGCGCCACCGCGACCACGCCCCGGCGGCCCCGCAGCGAAGCCAGCGTCTGGAGGGACCCTTGGTCCCAGACCACGTGCGTGAGGCCTCTGGAGCGCAGCGTGGGCAGAATGCGCGCCCCGCGCTCCCGCGCGACCTCGGACAGCCAGCCAATGACCTCGAAACTGTCAGACTCCCGACCAACGTCCAGCACGAGCCCCACCCCTCTGCGATACGAAGGCAGCCAAAAGGAGACACCGTGGCATTCCAGGCGAGCCCTGCTGCGGGCCGCGTCGCGGCGGGCCCGCAGGCGCCACGCAAGCGCAACCAACCGCTGCGCGGCCGCACATTCAAACCTGCGCTGCGCCCGCGCGAGACCACGCCCCGCCCCTGCGACCACCTCGCAGCGGCACTCACTCCATCGATCGCGACGCACTCGCCATCGAGCGGCGCGATGAGTGTAGGGCAGCACCTTGCCCGTGTGGGGGCGGGCGGACGACTCAGGCCCGCGCAGCACCGCGCACGCAATGCTTGCTGGCCGGCCAATATTGCGGGCCGGGCGTCCAGCAGCAGCTCGGTCGCGGCCGCGCCAGCCACTGCAGCAGCGAGACAGCAATGCCGTTCTTCGAGCTCACCCTGAGCATGGCCATGGACGGCGTGTCCAAGGTGGCCTTTTCAGAGGTAAGGCGCTGCTGCTTCGCCGGTGCTGCGCCCAGTGCGCGCTGCATTCCGCTCGCCGCCAGTGACGCCCAGCACGCTTCCCGCGCACCGCCGCAGGGCGAAGGGTGGCCCATGATGCTCAAGTGCACGAGGTGCGGGCATGTGGGCGACAAGGTGCAGCGCGTGTCGTCCGTGGGCGAGGCCGAGATGTCCGGCTCGCGCGGCGTGGCCAACCACGTGCAAAGCTGCAAGGAGTGCCGCGCGGAGTTCAGCGTCAACGTGGCGGACGCGGGCGCGGGTGCAGGGACCTTTGACGAGACGTGAGGACCCGCTTGGCGCCGCTGCCGGCTCCACCCCTGTTGCCGCCAGGCACGCAGCCCCGCGCTGCCGCTCCCCCCCCCCGATTCACACAAACACACAGCTCCCCATCCCCCGCCCACTGCCCCCGGCGCGCGCTCCAACTTTGTGGCCCATCCGCTGTGTTCTTGCCTCCCCCTCCGCGCCTGCAGCAACGACGAGTCCTCGCCCGCGCTCATCACGGTGATCGAGTGCCGCGGCTGCGAGCCGGAGCCGGCCTCGTTCGACGGGCAGGGCTTCACCGCCACGTCCATTGGTGGAGCGACGATGGACGGCGTGCTGGAGGACGGCGAGTGGGCCGACTACGACGTCGAAGCCGAGTGCGAGATGGCTCTCATGGAGGTCTCGACGGCGTGGGCGCTCTGCGCCGCGCCCGGCAAGGGCAAGGGCCGCAGGCGCGCGTGACGACGACGATGGCCGTGTGATGGGCGTGTGACTGCCTATGGTGATGGGCAAATGGGGCACGGGTGCGGGCGGTGGCGTCGGGTGGGCGGCGGCATCGGGCGGGCGGGAGCGTCGGGCGGGCGGCGGCATCGGGCGGGCGCCACCCAGGGCTAGTTTGTCGCCAGTCATCGCCCGTGGGGCCCGCTGTGCGTGGTCCGGCCTTGCGTGCCGCGGGCGTTGCGCGGCCCAGCGGCGTCGGACGAGAAACAGCGTTGCGATCGCACGCCGCACACAGCACAGCCACGCACTTTGTCACCGACGCGCTGCCGTCGCTCAGCGGCGGTCGCCGTCCTGGTCGGGGTCGTAGGAGCCGCCGATGAGCCGGCCATCGGGCCCCACGCGCATCACCTCGGGCTCGACCTCCTCGTTGGCGGTGGCGCCCTGCGCCTCACCCTGCCCCTGCCCCTGCGCCTGCTCCCTGGCGAACCGGTCGACGTCTGCCTGCAGGGTGGCAGGGTCCTTGAGCAGCTCGTCCTGCATCACGTCCTCGAGCGCCATCTTGGAGTCCCTGAAGGCAGCCTCGCCCATGGGGACGTGCCGCTTGGAGGTGCCCGCGTGGTCCTCGCCGATGTCGGCCGGCTCGGCGACGCCGTCCATGGCGTTCATGACCGTTGAGAGGAGCGCGTTGAGGCGCGGAAGCATGGACCGCGCGTCGTCCAGCAGGCCGGCCGCCACCAGGGCGTTGTCGAACACCTGCTCGGCGACCGCCTTGGCGACGGAGGGCTGCGAGGCGCGCTGCTTGTGGAGCGCCACGATGACGGGGTGTGAGGGGTTGATCTCCAGCGTCTGGCGGGGGAGCACCTGCTCGGCCGCCGAGGGGGACTCGCTGTCGCGCTTGTGCGCGTCGAGCATCTTCATCATGCGGCGGACGGAGGCCGACTCGTGGTCCACCACCACGGCCGGGGTGCTGCGCAGGCGGTCCGAGGCGCGGACCACCTTGACGCGGCCGGACAGCGCCTCGCTGGACAGCCACTCGCCGAGCTCTGCCACCTGCTCCGGGGAGAGGGCGGGGGAGGAGGAGGAGGCGGCGGAGTCCTTGCTGGAGTCGCCGTCGGCCTTGCTGCCGTCGGCCTTCTTGTCAGCGGGCTTGGGGGGCGACAGGCCGAGGTCGCTGGCCTCGGCCGTGACGACGGACCGGCCGTTGTACTGGCCCAGCTGCTGGAAGACAAAGTCGTCGATCGACGAGTACGCGTAGAGCACCTCGACGTCGCGGCCGCCGGCGCCGGCGCCCTTGAACGCCTCCATGTACGGCGAGGCCTCGGCCAGGCCGCGGTGCGGCGCCACGATGTAGTAGAGGCGCTCCTGGCCGGGGGGACAGCGGGAGATGTACTCGTCGAGGGTGGTGAGCTCGCCGGCGGGCAGGGCAGAGGACTCGAAGAGCATGAGGCGAGCGATGTCCGGCTGGTACGGCGCGTCGGAGCACACGCCCTCCTTGAGGTAGGTGCCGAATTCGGCGAAGAACTTGGAGTAGAGGGCCCTGTCGCGGCGGAGCTCGCTCTCCAGGAAGCGCAGGACGCGGCGGGTGAGGACGGACTTGATACGGAGCATGAGCGCGGTGTCCTGCATCGACTCGCGGGAGATGTTCAGCGGGATGTCCTCAGAGTCGACCACGCCCTTGAGGAAGCGCAGCCACTCGGGCATGACGCCGGACTCCGCCTCGATGAGCACCTTGCGGCTGTAGAGGTCCACGCCCGGCTTGGCGCGTCCGAGGCCGAAGCCCTCCTCGTTGAGCTCCGGGACGAAGAAGAGGGCCCGCAGCTCCAGGGGGGCGTCGGCCGCGAAGTGCAGGCGCATGAGCGGGGAGGAGTACTGCTGGCCCGTCTTGAAGCGGAAGAAGCCGAGGTACTGCTCCTCCGTCACCAGGTGCTTGGGCTCCGCCCAGATGGCGCCCACGGTGTTGACCTGCTCGCCGCCCACCAGGATCGGGAACCCGACGAAGTTCGAGTGGCGCTTGACGACGTCCTCCACCGTCTTGGTGCGGGAGAAGTCCTTGGCGTTGCTGCGGAGCTTGAGGACGATGGTGGTGCCGCGCTTGAGCCCGTCGGCGCGGGCCAGGCTGTACTCGCCCTCGCCCTTGGAGCGCCACACATGGCCAGGGGCGTCCGGCCGCGCGCTCTTGGAGTACACGGTGATCTCCTCGGCGACCATGAAGGCGCTGTAAAAGCCCACGCCGAACTGGCCAATGAGGTTGGCGCCCACGTCCTTGGAGCCCGCCTCGCGCGCCTGCTTGACAAAGGCCTTGGAGCCGGAGTGCGCGATGGTCCCGATGTTCTCCATGAGCTCCTCGCGCGACATGCCCACGCCCGAGTCCGAGATGGTCACCGTGCCTGCCTCCTCGTCGGTCGAGATGCTGATCTCGAGGGGGCGGTCGGGGTCCTCCACGGGCTCGCCGGTGGTCTGCATGTGGCGCAGCTTCTCCAGGGCGTCGGAGGAGTTGGAGATGAGCTCGCGCACGAAGATGTGGCGGTCGGTGTAGAGGGCGTGCGCCACAATGTCCAAGAGCTGACGCGTTTCCGTCTGGAACACGTGGTTCTCAGCGGCTGCGGCGAAGGCACAGAGCGGGGAAGCACGGAGATGACGTACACGGTGGGACCGGCGCGCGGCACGCACGGGTCGGGCACTGTGGCGCCGGGGGTCGGCGACGGGAGGCGCGCGCATTTGCTCCCGACCACGTGGCCGCTCGGCACGGCACGCCGCACAGCCGCCCCCCGCGCTCGCGGGCGAGCCGGAGCAGCGCCCAGGGCGCGCGCGACCTCACGGCCGGTCTCGGAGGCCAGGGGCTCCTTCGTGGCGGACGACGCCGCCGCGGCGGCGCCGGACGCGTCCGCGGCAAAGTGGCGCTTGGGCGCCGCGCTCGCGGCTGCCGCCATGGCCCTGGCCAGAACGGGCGGGCGCGCGGCGGACCGCGACACGAAGCTGCGCGCAGCGCGGACGGACGCTGCCATGGTCTCGCCGGAGAGTGCCCGCCCCCTCGCGACGCACGCCGAGCCGGGCAGAGGCAGCCGCCGCACCCTCCAAATGCGGGCCCAACTCGGGCAGACTTGGGGAGCGAATCCCGGCCCGCAGAGTCGCAGCGCGGCTCTGCCATCCGGCTGCTGCGGGTCGGGGCGGCGGGAGCTCGCGGGCGCGCGTGTCCGGCGGCAGGGGCTGCTCGCGCCGCACAGATCCCCGGCAGCGGCCGGGGCATGGCAGGTCTGGATGTGGCGCCAGACCTCTCGCAGGGAGACGTGATTCGCGCCTCGCGCACGCACGAAGGCGCCGTGCTGCTGCGGGTCTCGCTGCCGGCGCCTGCGCACCGCGTCCTCGTCGCGGGCGAAGCCGTGCCGGCCGGCAGGGTCGTGCTCTCGGTGCCGCAGCAGGCAGCGCTCTCGACGCTGACGCTCGACTCGCACCCGGTGAGGCGTCGGGCCAGCGAGCGGCAGCGCCGCACGGATCACTGACTTTTTTGAGCGCGCAGCGAGATGCCCGTCAGGCGCTGCGCGCGGCGTTCTGCCCCGCGCCGCTGCCCTCCCTCCCGTCTGCGACGCGAATGCGCGAGGCCCGACCGGTCGACGCGCCCTACCACCGCGGCGCGCCGTTGCGGGGCCGGCTCGCGCCTGCTGTGCAGCTCGCTCTCGAGTTTCTCTTCCTCGCCACGCAGCGGCCACTCGCTGCCCCTGAGCTGCCGCCGCGCCCCCCAGCCCGACCCACTGCCCGCCCTGCGTTCCTGCTGCACCCCGCGGCTGCCGCAGGTGTTTCCGATTCTGGAGCGTGTGCGGGCCGCGCGCGAGGACCTTGCGGAGCTGATTCGCACGCCCGACGTGCACATGACCGTGGCGGTGGTGTACGAGGCGCTCTTCGGCGCCCACGCGCAGGCTACCGCCCCCAAGCGGCGTCGCGCGTGGCACTCGGTCTGGCGCGCCGCGCTGGGGGGCGCCTGTCCGCCCTTCGGCAGCGCCGTGTTCGCCTCGCCGGCAGAGCGTGCGTCCCTCCCCGCGCACCCGGCCCGGTCCAGCGCCGAGGCCGCCAGGGCCCTCTGCGACGGCGCCTACGCCGCCTTGGTGCCGGCCCTGGAGGCTGACTGCGCCGCGCGACCCGCCAACGCCGGCCTCTTCCGACGAGACGTTCTCACCCCGGACCGGTGGAGGTGGGCCTGGGCGGTGCAGGCCGCCGCGGGCATTCCCGTGCAAGCGGCGCTCACCTCGGACCAGGCATCGGCACTCCACGCAGCGGCCGAGGCCGACGCCGCCGCCGCGGCCCCCCACGACGCACCGGGCGGCGCCACCGCCGCCAAGCGCAGGCGACGCCGCGGCGGCCGCAAACCCAGCAAGCCGCCCACCGCCGCGGCAGCGGCCGCGACCCCGGCGCCGGCACCGGCTCCATCCACTTCGTCTGGCTCTGCCGGCAGAGCTGGAGCCGCCGCGTCGGCCCCGAGGCACGCCATCGTCGGCCGGCAGCTCGTGGCCCCGCTGCTGTGGGCTCTGCCCAGCGTCGACGTCGTTCCCGGCGCCTGCCCCTGCTGGCTGCGGCCCAATGCCGCGGCGGGCACGCTGGAGGTTGTCGCGGGCGAGGCCGCCTCGGCGGGGCAGCCCCTCGGGCTGTCGCTGGGGGGCGATCGGCTGGCCCACGCGGCGGTGTGCGTGCGCGGCGTGGTGCCCGTGGCTAGGGCGGTACACGCCGTTGCATTCAGCATCGGCCCCGAGACGCCAGCCGCCGCCGCCTCCGCGCCGCCTGCAACGGGGGCCTCTGCCAGCGGCGCCGCAGCAGCAGCAGCAGCAGCAGCAGCAGCAGCTGGGCCCGCGGCGCTGTCGCTCCCCGAGGCTGACCAGCGCGCCCTGGCCGCGGCCGCTGCGGTGCCCTGGGAGCACTGGCCCCCTACCGCGGCGGAGGTCCGCTCCGACCAGTCCGTCAGCCCCGCCATCATGGGAGTGGCGCGCGCTCTCGTCGCGGACGCGGCCGACGCCGGGCTCTGCAGGGAGGGGCACATGCTCTTCTCGGCCGCAGTCTCGCGCCGCAACGAGGCGGCGGCGCTGCGGCTGCTAGCGTCGGGGGCGATGGCCGAGGCGGCCCGGGTCGCCAAGGCCGCCCCAGCGCCGCCGGCCGTGCCTGGCGCGGCCCCCGCGTCCGCTGGAAGCGCCGGCAAAGCCGCAGCGGCCGCGGCCGGCAAGCCAGCGTCGGCTGGCAGCGACGCGGAGGAGAGCAAGCACGCAAGAGCGCCGGCAGAGCCCGCGGCGTCGGCAGAGCCGGCCGGGCGGGAGGCGTCAGCAGCGCTGGCAGGGTCGACCAACGCCGAGGACACGACCGTGCTGCTTGCGAGGGCGCAGCTGTGGGGCACCGCACGCACGCTCATCGCCAAGGCGGCGGCCAGGGCTGGCGTGGGCGAGGGGGCCACGGCGCGCGCCACCGAGGTGGAGCGGACCGCGACCCAGCCGCCCATCGTGCCGGCAGCGGCAGGCGGCGCCGGGGCGGGAGCGGGCTCTGGTGCGGGCGCGGGCGCGGGCGTGGGCGCGGGTGCGGTCTCCAGCTCCGCGAGCGTCTCCGGCGCTGGGGGGCCGTGGGCATCGCCGCCCGCGGCGCTGGGCGACAGGCACTTGCGGTCTGGGCTGGGCCGCGGCCTGCTGCTGCGCCGCCTGGGGTACAACGAGGCCAGGGCGGGCGCTCGCATGACGCTGCTTCACTTTGCGTCCGCGGCGCTGGACGCGGCTGCCGACATGGACAAGAAGGCCGCGGGGGAGGGCGGCGCCTCGGCCGACGTGGTTGCGGCCCGTGCCAGGGCTGCGCTTCGAACGAGGAAGGCGACCAGCGCCGCCATCGCCGACCTTCGGGCCAAGGCGGAGGCCAAGGCGCGGCGGCTCCTGGCGGAGACCCAGAGCGAGACCGCGCGCGCGGCGGGCGAGGGCGCGGAGGCGGGCAGGGCCAGCGGGGCGGGCGGCAGCGGGAGGGGGTCCTCCAGCGTCTTCGCCAGGGCGGCGGCCACGGCAGCTCTCGCAGATTCACCCGCACCAGAGGCGGCGCCAGCAGCTGCAGATCCGGCGGCGGCTGTGCCCCGCGACACGGAGGCCGGCGGCGCAAGCCCCAGCGATGCCGTCCTCAAGGACGAGTCGGCTTGAGCCCGGCGATGGGGCTGGAGCCCCCGGCGAGCCCAGCCAGGCTGGGTTGCTGCCGGTCGCTGCTGGTTCGCCGGCCGGTGGCAGCGCCCCGCCCTGCGGATGCAGCACCTCCCCGACATCGCTCTCTCTCTCTCTCTCTCTCTCTCTCTCTCTGTCTCTCTCTCTGTGTCACCCACACCCTCGCTCGCTTGCTGGCTCGCTCCTGGCTGGCGCGTGTGCCCGGCCAAGCGCACGCTTGAAGCAGTGTGGTACCGCGTCGCCTGTGAGTGCTTGTGTGCGTGCAAGGCGGCTGGAGCGGTCTGCAGCGCGCAGCGCGCAGCGCGGAGTCGAGCAGCACAATTGACGCGCCACGGCGGTGGCAAAGGGCGCAGCCACGCCTGTGCCCGGAACAGAGCAGTGGGTCGAACAGAGCAACACTCAGCCAGAACACGCAAGCCGCCCAGCGGACAAACGGCAGGAGCGGGGACAGGCAGCCAGAGCCGCGGCGCGGGCTCGCCGGAGCGAGGGCGGTCCCTCCTCGCGCTCGCCCCTGCTCCCCCCCCCCCCCACGTCATCCTTCCGGTACGGTGTGGGGGGGGAAGGCGGGAAGGACAGCGGGCAGCGGGCTCACTCGGGCCGGGCGGGGAAGGGCCGGACCACGCGAGTGAAGCTGGACCCGGGTCCGACGTCGGCGGGGTTGCGCGCGCTGCCGGTCATGACGCGGACGTCGACCTCGCCGCGGCCCATGCGCTGGCGGCGCTGGCGGCGCTCCGCCTCGGACACGACGCCCAGCAGCATCTCCTCCTCGGTGAGCTGCGTGCCGTAGGGGTCGGGGTCGCGCTCCCCCTTGCGGGGCCGCCTGGCGCGGCGGCCGGCCCGCTTGGCGCGCTTGTCGGCTCTGCCTGCGCGGCCTCCCGTGGCGTCCGTGGCGGCAGCGGCAGAGACGAGCTTGGTCATCTCCTCGTCGTCCTCCTGCATGAAGGCCGCCATTGCGATCTCCTCGGCCGTCATGGCGGGGGCCTCGGCCGCGGCAGCGGCGGCCTCGTCCGCCGCATCGCCTGCCGCGCCCCCTGCTGCTGATGTTGCTGCCGCGGCGGCGGCGGCGGCGGCGCGGTCGGCATCGCCTCCGGCCATGTCAATGGCCGCGGCAGAGGGCAGCAGGACGTTGTCGGCCCAGCCGATACCGCCCGCCGAAAGCTCGGTGGCCCGGGCCTCCATCTGGGAGTCGACGTTGGAGCTGCCAAGCACGATGCCGCGGTGCGCCGACGTCTCCGAGAGGAAGGCCGCGCGGCGGGTGCCGCTGATGCCGGGGGGCGGGTGCACGTAGAGGAGGTCCCCGTTGAGGAAATCCTTGAGGACGACGCGCGAGCCGCGGGGCTGGTCGGTGCCGGCGTGGGTGGAGGCCATGTAGCCGCGCATCTTGCAGAGGGCGTCGAGCAGCTCGCGCGCGTGGGGGGGGCGGTGGGGGTCCTCGACCATGCCGGGCTTGCGAATCTTAATGCCGTACTTGCCCTCGAGGATGTGCCGGGGGATGCGCTGGCAGACGAGCGAGACGGGCGGGATGTGCTGACGCATCTGGTCCACGGGAAGGACCCCGGCGATGACCATCTCGGCGCGGGTGGACACGAAGGAGGGGAACACGAGGCCGGGGCAGTCGCAGAGGGTCATGTCGTCGCTGAGGTGGAGCGTCTGGAAGTGCTTCGTCTTGCCCGGGGTCGCGCCCACGCCCGCGCGCTTCTGCCTGTGGGAGGAGGCGGTGACCCCCAGGAGGGCGTTGATCACGCTGCTCTTTCCCACGTTGGGGTAGCCGACGGTGCCGATGGTGAGCTTACGGCCCTCGACCTCCTCCAGAGCCGCCGAGGCCGCGGCGGTGTCGCTCACGTCAGGGGCCCAGCGCACGCCGTTGCCGATGCCGGCGGCGGCCGCCTCGGCCTCCTCGGCGTCCTTGCCGCCCGGCATGTAGAAGCCCACCTTGCGCTTCGGCCTGACGCCGCTCGCGGCGCCGTCGGCGGCAGAGGCAGCCGACCCAGCCGCCGCCTCGGCCGGCTCGTCGTCCTCGCTGTCGCCCTCGAGCCCGTCGTCGCCCCTGGCCGCCGCTGCGCCCTTCCTGCCCTCCTCCTCCTCCTCCTCCTCCTCGGGCGCAGCCCGCGCGTCGCTCCGCAGCGCCTCCGACGAGAACCCGCCGAACTCGTCCGCCTCCGCCTCCGCGGCGTCCAGCGCCTCCAGCCGCCGCCGGGCCTTGTCCGCCTCCTCCTGCAGCCTGGCGCTCGCCTTCTCGGTGACCTGGCCGGCCGTCACGTGCGCGCGAAGCCAGCCGTACCGGTCGCGGAGCATGTCCAGCAGGCCCTCGCGGTCGAGCACCTTGCACGCTGCGCGCAGCTCCGGGCTGGCGCCGAGGGACTCCGCGGCGGCCTGCTCCTCGGCGGCCTCCGTGGCGATGCGTGCCTCGGCGGCGGCCGCCTCGGCCTCCAGCTCCGCCAGCGCCGCCGCGTGGGCGCTGCGGGAGGCGGCACTCATGTCCGCACCCTTGAGCAGCGCCCCGCCCGCGCCGCCGGCCGTGGACGAAACGTCACTCGCCACCGAGGCGCTGCCGTCCTCGTCCTCGTCCTCGTCCGAGGCGGCCCCGTCTCTGGCGTCCGCCTCGGCCTTGGCCTCCGCGCCCTCGTCCTCCGCCTCGTCGTCGCTGCCATCCGCCACGGCGCCGCTGCCCACGCTGGCGCGGTCGGCGTCGATGCGCAAGTCGGCGCCCTCCTCGAGCGCCGAGAAGACGCCCATGCCCACGCGCGCCGCGTTCCTGGCCTCGTCCTCGAGCTTCTTGAGCTCCGCGTGCGCGGAGAAGAAGGCGAAGGCCACGCCGCGCTCGCTGAGGTGCCGGCCCCACTCGAGGCGCTGGCGCGGCGAGAGGTAGTCGGCCTTGTTGACCAGCAGCAGGGACTGCTTCAGGGGGTTGATCTCCCGGGCGTAGTCCTCGATGTCAGGGCAGCGGTACAGCAGGGGCTGGCGGGCGTCGACCACCTGCACGACCACGTCGGCGCGCTCCACCACGCGCCAGAGCTGGCGCCACATCTCGATGTTCTTCTCAAACGGCGTCACTGCCACGCCGCCCAGCTCGCCCCCGGCCCCGGACGCCACGGCGGAGGTGTGCTCCTCTTCCAGGTCCGCCAGGGTGCGGCGCCAGCGGAGGAAGGCGTTGTTCTCGTTGCGGTGCAGCTCCTTGGCGGAGATGCCCTCGTGCCAGGCGGGCCTGCGGGGCACGCGCAGCGGCATCACGCCCGACTCGTCGGTCACGTCAGGCTTGGCGGCCTCGGCCGCGGCGCCGGCGCCCATGGCCACAATCTCGCCGTCCGAGCCAAGCATGACCAGCTCGTCGTGCTGGCCGCCGACGCGGCGCTCCGCGGCGAAGGAGCGCTCGGCCATGGTTGCTGCCGCCATAAAGTCCTCCACGGTGTTGGTGTCGGTCACGCTGATGAGCCGGGAGCCGGCCGTTTCGAGGCCCATGGACTCGAGGTCCGGCCTGCGAAAGAAGGACGCGCGGGGTCGCGCCGAAAGCGGGGCGGGAGCAGGCCGCAAGCGAGTGAGTTGCACCGCGCAGTGCCCGCCGTGCGCGGCCCCAAGGGGACATGCCGATGCACCGCCAGCGCGGCCGCGCGCACCCGCTGCGCGATGCTTGGCATTGTCGGGGCCGCGGGGGCTGGGGGGAGGGGGGCAAGCCGGCGCTGGGCGCGAGCCACAGGGGCGGGGCGAACTCGCAAGTTGCTGGTTCCGCAGCAACGCGACAGAGGCCAGCAGCAAGAACGCGCCGCCGGCCCGGGACGAGCTCGCGCGCGCGCGCAGCACCACGGCACAATACTCGGAACCCGACTCCCGGCCGGCTCACCCTTCGCGGGCAAGGCGCTTCCGCTCCATTGCATCCTTAATTTTGCGCTTCTGAATGCTCTTTCCGAGCTGGCCCTTGGCGCTGACCGCCGGGCCGCTGGACTTGCGGGAGCGCGAGCTGCCGCCTTTGCGGCCACCCTTGCCTCTGGCCATGGCTTGCAGCCGTTGGCCTCGTGTGCCGCGGGCCGCGGGGCTGGCCTTCCATCGAGCGGCCTGTCTTCCCTGTTGCGGCTCTGCTCGCGCTCGCCAGCCATCGACAGCCGGACCGAGCTCCGCCCTCCCGACCGCCGGCGCGGAAGCGCCCATTCCGACGTCCCCGCAGCCGTCTCGGCCGGAGGCACTCGCTCGGGTCTCAGGCCCGGCCGCGGACCTTTCGGCAGCACGGCAGCGCGCTCCGTTGTCCCCTGAGGCGCGAGCAGACTCGGGCCGGCTGTGCCGATGGAAGAGCTCGTCGCCGAGCTGTCCGCCCTGGACACGGACCAGCTCCGCACGGCGCTCAAGGAGCACGGGATCGACGCGGAAGGGACGCGCGAAGAGCTTGTGAGCCGAACGGTGGCGCCGCCGTCCCAGCGCCGCGGGTGAAGCGCCGTTGCTGCTGCTTGCGGCCCCGGAGCCCCAGAGCCGCAAGGCCCGCAGGGCGCCATCTTGCTGCCATGGCTCGGCCCGATACGACCCGTCTCCCCGCTGTCGCGCCCCGCCGCGAACCCCGCCCTCGCTCGACCCCGCAGCTCAGACAGTTGTTTGCGGGCCTCGGCATTGAGGGCGAAGCCGCAGACGCCGCGATTCGGCCCCAGAAGCGCGCGCGCGATGCCACTGCGGACGACGCAGCGGCTGACGGTGGGGAGGGCGACGCGAAGCGCGCCCGATCTGACGACGATGCGGACGCAGCGGCGGCGGCGGCGGCAGCGCCAGCCCGCATCCCGCGCGCCGTGCTGGACCTGCTTCCCAACGCCGACCTCTACGAGAAGTCGTACATGCACCGTGCGCCCGTGACGCACGTGCTGGCCAGCGCCCGGAGCGACATGGTGGTGACGTGCTCGTCCGACGGGGCAGTGAAGCTGTGGGCGAAGCTGGAGGAGGGGCTGGAGTTTGCAAAGGGCTTCTTTGCGCACAGGGGGGGAGTGACGGCAGCGGCGCTGTCGCAGGACGGCCTGCGGCTGGCCACGGGCGGCGCGGACAAGTCCGTGAAGGTGTTCGACGTCAAGGCGCTGGATATGGTCGGGCTGGTGGAGGTGGCTTGCGTGCCGTCCTGCGCCGTGTGGACCAAGGCTGGGCCGAGCGCCCCCGACAGGCTTGTGGTGGCGGACAGCGGGTCGCCCGCCGTGCTGGTGCTGAACCCTGACGCGAGCGTCGTTTCGGCCCCCGGGGCGCCGCTGGCAACGGCTTCGGCGGGCGCAGCGCCGAGGGACACCGAGGGCGAGACGCGAGTTGCCGCCGGCCCTGCGAAGACCCTCGCGGCGGCCAAGGCGGCCGAGGCCGCGGCGGCCGCCAAGGCCACCGACGAGCAGGCCGCCCGCATGGGGGGCAAGCTGGTGGCCAGGCTGACCTCGCTCCACCGCGCGCCTGTCACTGCCATGGCGTTCAACGCCGCCAACGGCTGCGTCATCAGCGGGGACGAGCGTGGCGTGATCGAGGTGTGGACCGCGGCTGCGCCCTTCCAGCCTGCGCGCCCGCCCGCCGTCAACTTCACACTTCGCACCGAGACCGCCCTGTTCGACGTGGCGAAGCGGCGCGCCCGCGTCTCGTCCGTGGCCGTGGCCGGCGACGGCTCCATGTTCGCCACCACCTCCTCCGACAGCGTGGTGCGCGTGTTCGACGCGCGCACCTGCGCCCTGATGCGAGCGTACGACGAGTCGGCAGCCACGATCGTGAAGGCGCTGGCGGGCAAAGGAGGCGCTCTTGCCTCGCTGAGCAAGGAGGACCTCGCGGCGCGGTCGGCCGCGGAGGAGCGGCTTCTCGCCGGCCCGGGGGCGCCGCAGGGCAACGTGGCCTTCGACGAGTCGGGCCGCCTCGTCGCCTACTCCACGCTGGCGGGCGTCAAGGTGGTCGCGCTGGAGGGCAACCGAGTGGTGGCGCTGCTCGGGGCTGCCGAGGGGCCGACCCGCTTCTCGGCCATGGCCCTCTACCAGGGCACGCCGCGGGTGCACGCTGCGCACAGGCGCCACCGCGTTGCCGGCGGGGCTGCGACGGGGCTTGACGCGCGCCCCGACCCCACGCTGGTCGCGGCGGCGGTCGGGTCGAAGCGGTTCTTCCTGTTCACGCGGCGCGAGCCGGGGCAGGCCGCTGCGGCGGCGGCGCAGGAGGGCGGTGAAGGCGCCGTCGCGGCCGGCGCGGAGGACCGCGACGAGTTCAACGAGGCCGTGGAGGAAGACGAAGGGGACGGGGCGGACAGCTCCAAGGTCGACCCCGCGTCCCTGCCGCGGCGCGCCGCCATCCGCACCACGATGGGCGACATCGTGGTGGAGCTCTTCCCCACGCTTGCGCCCCGCACGGTGGAGAACTTTTGCGGCCTGGCGGACAAGGGATACTACGACGGCGTCATCTTCCATCGCGTCATCGCGGGGTTCATGCTGCAGACGGGCGACCCAGAGGGCAACGGCACGGGCGGCGAGAGCTTGTGGGGGGGCATGTTTGAGGACGAGTTCCACCCGTCTTTGCGCCACAACGCTCCGGGCATTCTCTCCATGGCCAACGCCGGCCCCGGCACGAACGGGTCCCAGTTCTTCATCACCGTGGCGCCAACGCCGCACCTGGACAACAAGCACAGCATCTTCGGGAGGGTGGTGTCCGGCATGGACGTGGCTCGCGCGATCGAGAAAGTGCGAACGGGCGCCAGCGACAAGCCGCTGAAGCCGGTCTCCATTTTCACGATTGACACTGATCTGGACTAGCGTCCCCGGCCCGCGTGCTCGCGCGACCCCTCTCCCCCCAGCAACGGCCAGGAGCGTGCCGGGGCCGCGCGCGCGCCCTCCAGACGCCCGCGGGATGCTTGAGGGCCGCGCGCGGCCGGCTTTCTCTCCGCTTGCGTCGCCTGCGAACTGGCGATCCCAGCGTTGCGCCGGCGAGCGTTTCTGCAAGGCCACGCCTCCACACACCGAAACCTATCGCAGCGCCGCACACGTCGCCCGCGCCTAGCCCCGCACTCCGGGCCTCAGACCACCCTCCTGCCCCTTGCGGGCGGCCAGGCGCGCCCCTCTCAGCCGCGGCCGCTCCCGCGCCCTCCGCGGGCGGGCGCACCGCTCCGCTGCCGATGCGCGTGCCGAGGCTGGGTCTCGCACTGGCAGCCGCGCCGTTGCTCGCTCTGGCTTTGGCGCTGGCAGGTGCCCGCGGCGCGCTGGCAGCCTGCAACGCGACTGCCAAGGTGGTTGTCGTGTCCCGGGCTGCGCTCGGACTCGGAAATGCGTCCACTGCGCTGGCTTCGGGCGCGGACGCGGTGGCGGCTGCAGCGCTTGCGTTCCAGAACCCGCCTGCGCAGCTAGCCGCCGCCGCCGTGTGCGCGACCTTGCTCGCCGAGGCGTCCGATGGTACGGCAAGTTCCGTCGCCGCTGCTATGGAGCGCCTCCGGGCGGACCCGACCATTACGGCCGCCATCGCCCTGCTCCCGCGTTCGGACTGTCCCGCACTGTGAGCTGGTCGACTTGCACGCGTGCCACCCGCCGCCCCCATTGTCTGCTGCCGGCCCACCGCGCCCTTGCCCGGCGCCTCCTCGGGCGCGCCCGCTGCGGCCCGCAGTCCATCAGCGCCCTGCTGCTTGCGCGATGCAGCGCCCGGTCTCGGCCAGCTCGGAGAGCTGCGCTGCCGCTCGCTCACCGCCTCCCTGCGCTGCGCATCTTGATGAGTCGGTTGGAGGCCCCCCTTCTCCGAGATCCCCGGCGGGGCACGCTGGGGCTCCCCTGGCCAGCGTCCGCCCCGCGCAATTCGCCCGCAACTAGCGGCTGCTCGACGCGACGCCCGGCCAAAGCGGAGCTGCGGTCTCGCGACTGCGCTTGTCTTCGCCTGTTGCTTGCCCCCAACCCCGTCACCGCAGCCCCCAGGACGCCCTGCCAGTGGTTTGCGTGGGGACCGTTACCGATCGCTCCGCGCTTGGCATGGCATCCTCCACCGAGACCCTTGGGGCCGCGGCGGCCGCGCTGATGACAGGTCTCGAGGTTGGTCGGGCTGCGCTTGTGGTTGGCGACGACCTCGCCGGCCAGTCTGCTGCGGCCGCCTTTGCGAGTGCTCTCTCAAGCTCGCCCGTCGGTGGCACAGAGGTCGCTGCCTGGCTCGAAGTGGCGGGAACGGCGGCGGCCCCGTGGTCGCTCGTGCCGTACCTCAGCGTGGCGCGCGTGAACTCCTCGCAGCCTGTGGGCATCGCCAAGGCAGCGCTCCCCCCTGGCACAACGGGCGCAGAGGCTCAGAGTGCGCTGCTTGCGCTCCAAAGCCTCGAGGCGGTTTTGGACGCCGCGTCGGCCACGCCGCTCGTCTCGGCAGTCGCCATGGCGAGCGGGTGGGAGGCCAGCGCCGCCCTGATGACGGAGGCGCACCAGCGCGGCCTGCTGGCCGGCAAGGCGTGGGTCGACCTCCTGCCGGCTCCTTCGCCTCTGCCTGTGGTGGCGCCCGCCAACGCAACCGTCGCCGCGGCCGTGCGCCAAGCCACTCGCGGCCGCCTGTCGCTGCGCGCCTCGCCTGCGACCAGCTCCGCCGGCGTCAGTCGACGGGAGGCGATCCGCGCCGCGTGGGCAAGCCTGCCATCGTGGAGATCCGGGCTCCCGCCGGCCTTGAACAACACGCGGCAGGGTCTGCTGGAGGGCTGGGCAGCGCACGGCCTCGCCTCGAGCAGCGGCACCGCGGCGCCGGACCCGGACTCTCTCTGGCAGTCCTCCCACGACGCCGCGCAGGCCGTCCTCTTCGCCCTGAGCCGCGCTTGCGCCGGCGGGGCGTCCAGCTGCGCTGGCGGGTCCGGCGAAGTCGCGCGCGCAGCGCTGCTCCAGGCCGTCGTCGCCGCGTCGCGCCTCACTGGCGCGGGGCTCGTTCCCGCCGCCGTGTCGGCCCTTGGCGGGACGCCCTCGCCCACGCTTCTTGGCGCCTCCTCCGGCATGGACGTCGCCGTGGTGAACAACGACGGCACCAGCGAGGACCCGTCCTCCTGGAGGGAGGTCGCTCGCTGGCGGGCGACGGGCGTGCTGGCCCTGGCGGCTCCGTCCAGCGGCCAGATCGTCGGCGGGCCAGTGGCCCTGGCGCCTCGGGGCATGCTCGTGCCGGCCGGGGGAAACGGCACGGCCGCGTTCCAAGGCACGCCTGCGGCGCTGGACGGCTGGTTCTGGCCTGGCGCCGGCACCGGCCCAGGTAGCGCACCCCCCCTCAGCGTGCTGCTGCGGGTGGGGCTGGCGCGCCGGCTCTCGCTCAACGAGACGGACACTGCGGTCGCCTCGGCCCTGGCCGGGATGCGAAACCTCTCTGAGTCGCTGCCGCGGGTGCTGATTCACTTCACGAGCGACGAGACGCAGCTGCAAATGTCAGAGCTCCGCTCCGGCAGCGACGTGGTCGGAGACGGCGAGGCAGGGCGCATCGCCCAGGACGCGAACCAGCTCGTTGCCGAGGCGGAGTCTCTCGCCTCACGGCTCTTTGACGTGATCGTGATGGCCGGGGACGACGACACCACGGCCGCCGCTGCCGAGCAGCTGGCGACGCGGCACCCCAGAAACACCTTTCTGATCCTTCGAGACGGGAGCTCGGCCACCGCCGACCTGCCGTCCAACCTGGTGACGGTGGTGTTCAGCGACGATCAGCCCAGCTTCGTGGCGGGGGCAGTGGCTGCGTCTGTGGCCCTCGCTCGCGCGGGCCGGCCAGTCGAGCTTCCTGGCGAGACCCCGAACACAGGCTCCACCCGGCGCGCCGTGGCCGGCCTGGACGCCGACGGGGACGGCCTGCCAGACTCCCCCGGCGCTGGAGTGCGCCTGGCCTCGCTGCACGGCCCGCTATCGGCAGCCACGCTGCGGCGGGTCACCTCCGGGTTCGCGTCTGGCGTGAGGCAGCTCTGCCCAGGCTGCCAGCTGCTGGACGTGCCGATGCTGGACGCCAGGACGAGCACCTCGGCCTCCACGGTGCAGCAGGGGCGTACCGCTGCGGAGGAGCTGGCGTCTCGCGCGGAGGCCCCTTCGGTGGTTTTGGTTTCGGCCATGCCCGAGGCTGTGGCTGCGGCCGCCATGGAGGCGCTCGCCCGCCGTGGCGTCATGAGCGTCGCGCCGTCGCTGGCCGCGCTCCAGGCTGCGCGGTCCGCGCTGCTGGTCTCAGCCCCCTCGCGCCTGCCCATGCTGCTCGGCGCTCTGCAGAAGACAGCCGCAGAGGTGGTGCAGCTTGTGGCCCGCCAGCGCTCTGCCGCCAACGCCGCCGCACGCAGTGCTGCTGCCAGCTCTGCGACCATGACGGTGTCGGTGCACGGGGCCGCAGCTTTGGACCGCCAACTGCTTGCACGGGCTGCCGACGCGAGGGACTCAAGGCGCAGGACCGCCGAGCAGACTGACGGCCAGGTGGTCACCGTTGGGCTGCTGAGTGGCGCGTTGTCGTTCGCGCTGGGGCAGGACCTGGACTCATCGTCGGGCAGCGAGTTCCTGGCGACGCGCGTCGCTGCACGAGCGGCCCACGCCTGGGCGAGGGCCGGCCTCCTCTCGGGCGAGCTCCAGACGGAGGTTTTCTTGGCGTCTGGCGCACCCTTCCTGCAGCCCACCAGCTGCGAAATCGGGGAGGAGTTTCGGCAGGGCGCCGGCGGGGACCCGCTGCTGGCGCAGTGCTTCCGGTGCCCGCAGACCACCTACAGCCTCACACGAGGGGGCGTGTGCCAGCCGTGCCCGGAGCAGGGCATTTGCGAGGGCGGCGCGCACCTGGCTGCCCGCTACGGCCACTGGATCGGGGAGGATTTGAAGACCATCTACAGCTGCAACGCCTACTCGTGCTGCATTGAGGGCAACTGCTCGCACCCGGACAACCCTGCCCTGTCCGCCGAGGACCGCGCCCTCGCGCTGGCCACTCGGTGCAACAACGGCCGGGGCGGGCCCATCTGCGGCAGCTGCCCCGAAGGCGAGCTGCTCGTCTCCGAGGCAAACGGATGCGGCGAGTGCAAGCACATTCAGTGGATTCCAGTGGGGCTGTTCCTGGGCGGATGCGCGGCCTTCGTGCTGTACATGCTCCTGCGCAACCACGACGTGCGGAGCGCCTCCTTCAGCATCGCCATTGACTTCCTCAACACGTCCCTGCTCGTGTTCAGCCCGGCGCGGCAGTTCGGGTTCACAATTTCCTTTGGCGCCGCAACGATGGAGCTCACGGCAGCCCCGTTCAGCCGCGACTGCGTGGTGCCGATGACCCCGCTGATGCGGCTCATGTCGCCCTTCGTCATCCCGCTGGCCCTACTGCTCACCCTCTTCTTGGCGTGGCTGTTCACCGTCACGGCCAAGGGCTGCTGCCGCCTGTGGGGGAAGCGCCTCGAGTGGGGCACGTGGCGGAGCCAGCTGGTGCTCTGGGTGATCATCACCATCGCCTACTCCGCGTTCTCGCGCGTGGGCATCGAGGCGATCACCTGCAGGACCGTCGACGGTGTGGACGTCGTCGCGACTGCGCCAGACATCGTGTGCAGCGGCGTGCCGTACATCATCGTGGCCAGCACCACGGGCGCCGTCGCCTTCCTCACCCTCTTCGGCGTGCCAGCTCTCGTCTTCTACATGAACTACAGCACCCTCAACGCGCTTGGCGTCCTCAACGTCGGCGAGGTCGTGTTCAAAGCGGCCCGCGTGGCGCGCGTGACCACCCGAGCGGTGCAGCGTCTGGCGCGACGAGCCATTGGGGCCAGGGAGAGAGTGGCAGCGCGCGCAGCCGCAGCTGCAGCAGCCGGCGCACCGGCCGCGGCGGACGCGCCGGCTATCCAGGACAAGCAGCCAGCGGAGCGGGGTACCACCAGTGAGGTGCGCGCGCCCTCCCCAACGGGAGCCACGCCGTCGCTGCCCGCCGGCGCACGGCGCTCAAGTCTGGCTTGGGAGGCAGAGATCGCGCAGATGCGGGCGGAAGCCCTGACCATGGAGCTGGACGCCGCGTCAGCGCCCACACGCGACCTGACGGCTTCCAGCCGCAGCCAGAGCGGCACCAAGACGGCTGCGCCCCGCGGGCCCGCCGACCCCATGCAGCGCCAGCGGCGCCGGCTCTCAGCCCTCGGATTGGCACCCGACCAGCGTGGCTGGATCCTGGACACCGAGTCCAACGGATACTTCTGGCTGTACGGAGCGGCGGGAAAGGCCCCTCTGGGGCCCTTTTTCGTCCACCCCCGCTTTGCAGCGAAGCCCTCGCCGCGGAGCCGAGGGCGGGCTGGCGCGGACGACGCTCCAGGGACTGGAAAGAGGGTGGCATGGAGCCTCGTTCCCGAGCACCGGGTCGAAGCAGCCATTGCCTCGGCCAAGAAGCTAGGCAGCGCGAAGGGCCTCGCCGTGGTGCTTGAGCCCAAGAGCGGCCAGTTGGTCGCACTTAGCTTTCAGAGGCCCCCGCCCACTAAGCAGCTTCGGATGCTTGCCAAGCGGGCCATGGGCTCTGTCAGCGACGACGGGGCCAGCACGACGGGCTCCCTGGCGTGGGCGGAGCGCTCGCCAGGCAAGCCAGGAGGGCCGATGGCTTCCAGGAGCATGTCTCACTCGCCCCGTGCGGCGAGCGGGACGACTGGGGCGGGAAAGGACGCGGCCGGGGGCGCGTTCCGAGCTGACCTGAGGGCCTCGGGCACGTCGCTCGTGTCGTCATCTTCGGGGGTTGAGCGAGGGCACGGCACGACGTCGGCCGCCGGCGTGAAGCTGGCGAGGTCTGTGACGGGCCCTGTGGCGCCGACAGCGGGCCGCCGGGCGCGCGGGAGGCGGGGTTCGATTCTCAATGACCCGGAGAAGCTGCGCAAGGCAATGGCTCTGCAGTTCATGGTGGGGAGGGTCAGCGGGGCAGAGGCGCAGCTGCAAGATCTCGTCGACGAGGTGCACCGCGATGACAGCGAGTCTGAGGGGCATGACAGCCACGAGGAGGATGCCGGCGACGAGAAACAGCAGCGCGGCGATGGGACGGGGGCGCCACAGGCCTTGAGCGTGGACACCAAGGCGTCGGCGCGCTCGCTCCACTCCCACGCCACCAACGTGCGGCACGCCCGCACCGCAACCACTCGGGAGTCATCCAGGCTCGCACTGGCGAGGACGCGCAGCTCGTCTCCACGCCCAGTCAGATCGCCTACAGGCTCGCCCAGGCCGGTCCCTAAACGAGCCGTCATGCCAGACGATGTGGAAGCGGTTGGGCTCCGACTCAAGATGATCCCGCCGGCGTTCCGCGGGAGCGCGCGCCTGTTCATTCCGTTCCGGGTGCGCTATCGAGCCACGGGCTACGCGATTCTGCTGCTTCGCCGGGGCCTTGCAACGCTTGCGTTTGTGCTTCTTTCGCAGCAGCCGGCCATCAAGCAGGCAATTTTGTTCTTGTACTTCATTGGCTGGCTCCTGTGGCAGATTTCCAACTCTCCGTTTCAGGAGGACCTGGACAACAAGTTTGCGTCGGTCTCCTTGGCCGTCGTCGTGGCCACAGCCGGGCTGGAGCTTCACTTCATTTCGCAGGTCGTTGGCCCCGCTTGGGTGACGTGGATCCAGCTTGTGCTGCTGGCCATTCCTGTCTGCTACATCGCCGCTATCGTGATTGGTGAAATCCTCGACCTGGCAGACGAACGAGGGTGGCTGCCCCAGCGCTGCCACATCTCCGACAAGGACGCCTTCGGAGCCATCGATCGCTACGGCGTGCGGATTCGCATTTGTGGCGAAATCTGCTCGGACTGCCTTTGCCCTCCGCAGCGCATGGCGAGCTTCAAGAGGCAATGCGGCTGGCTCATTGGGTGCCTTCGAGTGGTCACCTGTGCCGGCCGCCTCTGCTGCTGCTGTCGGGTCTGCTGCTACCGCCTGCTGGCCAAGGACAGCCCGCGCCCCAATGTCCTCAAGCGCGGCAAGACCTCCGCCAGGTGGGTCAACCGCACCCCGTCGACCCCGGGGGCAGCCAGTTCGGCCGACGTAGGAGGCAGCCCGGTTCGCTTCGTGCCAACGAGGGCCCCGCCCGCTCCTGGAAGGCCCCCTCGCCCGACTCGGCTGCCGCCGCGGTCGGAGTCCGTGAACAACGGGCGCTCAAGCGCCACTGTCGAGCAGGTAGATATTCTGAGCAGTGATGTTGTGCCAAAGCCGAGTGCTCCTGCTCGAAGCCGCAGGCCAAAGTGAGCCAGTCGGTCAACGACGCCTGGTCACCAAGCTTGAGCAAGTCGGTACCATGCTGTCCCGGTCTGGCCAACCGCCTTCGCCTGGCTTTCGAGCCCCGCGATGTACTTGCGTCGCTTGTGTATGTGAGTCTTGCGTTTCCGGCCTGCGGCCAACCGTGTGGTGAGGGAAGCTTTGGCGAGGCGCTTGTTTCTGCTTCGAACATGCAAGGCAACAACAAGGCCCAAGCAGCTTGGTTCGCCCCCACCGCGCAAGCGAACCAAGGGGCAGCGCTGCGGCCCAAAGTCTCTTGCGCTGCGTCACGCGTCGTCTGGCAGCACACGATAGCTTCGGAGCTGCTTGGACCGCTCTTCAGAACAAGCAAAGCGGCCGAAACCGCGGCTTGAGGCCTCCTCGTCAGTCAGCAGGCGCAGCAGGTGCGTCTCGTTGAAGTGCTGCTGATTGATTTGCGGCAGTCCAGAGATCTTGTTGGAGCGCAGGCTCATGCCCGCCGTCTCTCCAAACCCCCCGAACATCACCGCAGTGACGCCGTCGCTCAGCACAACGAGCTCAGCATCCAGCCTGGGGGTCGGGGGCGTGCCAGCGAAGCACACGGCGTCTTGCGGACCAAAAGCCACTGGATATGCCGCCGAGGCTCGCACAACTCGCAGCAGCTCGGGCTGCTGAGCGCTGGCTGGCGGCGGGTGCTGGGCTTCGTCGCTGCCCACAGTGACTTGGCCAATTGTCACTCCTCGGCCACGTGCGTCTTCGAGGCCAGCGACTGCTGCATTGGCGGAGGCAGCTGACGACGACGCCGATTCGAAGAACCTTGAGCTGGTCGGGCTGGGCGCTGCGGGTGGGGCGGAGATGCTTTCCCCTCGACCGAGCTGCGCTGCTGCGTTGCGCCTTGGACGGATAGCACACCGCTGGGCGAGCATCGCGTGCATTGCGCGGCACTGCCCAGCATCGCGAGCGCGCGCTCTGTTCGTGGCTTGGCCGCCAACCTGGGTGAGCGAGCTGCCAAAGTCTGCCACCGAGTCGGCGACGCGCGAAAGGTGGCTGCGTCGCAACGATGCAGCAACACCCGCCGTTAAATCGTCGAGAGTCCGTGCTGCAGTCTCCGTCTCCTCGTTCTTGGGCTCGGGCCTCGTGTCCCCAAGCGCTGCTCGGGGGTCGTCTTGCTCCCAGCGGCATGCTGATGAAGACGCGCGACCCAGGTCAAAACACGCCAGGATCCAGCCGTACTCCTGCACCGACTCCTTGCAGGCCGGCTCCACAACGTCGTGAGCCAAGTCGCCTGGACTGCCTTTCAGCACCATGGCCTTTTGCAGACTTGGCCCGCAGCCGCATCCCTGCGAGACAAACGTCCCTGGAACGGCACTCAGGGCAGTGCCATATTGCTTCTCGAGGGCTGGCACACGCATCTGGCAGCGGGGCGAGACCTGCCACGACCGCGCGTCATCTGACAGCACCGACAGAGGCTTGCCATGTGCGTCGGGCACGGTCTGGCCCGCTCCGCGCTGCAGAAGGGCGGAGCCGCCGCGCTGGGCATGGGGGGGCTCGGCAGAAGCTGCGCTTTGTGGCTTGCGACCCGCGGCCACGTCGACTGCATGGGCAACGGTTTTCAAACGTGGGCAACTCGCCGCGCTTGTCGGAGCGGCCTTGGCGCTCTCCTTCGCGGGCGCGCCTGCCAGCAGCCCGCCAAAGATCCCCCTCGGCGCTTCGGGCGTTCGGGGCGACGGTGGCCGCGCCGGCGGGATGATCTCGAATGGTGCGGTGTTGCTAGGCCTGCCGCGTCGGTACACGACGGCCGTCGACGCGGGGGCCGCGGCTTCAGCGCCGCGCGAAACGTCAATCGGCCATGGCCAAGTGGGCAAATGGCCGTCGTCTGCCAAGGGAGGAGTGACGCTGCTCTGGGCGACCGCCCCGGGCAGGAATGTCTTCTCCACCGCGATTTTCTGCTCCGGGGTAAGCCGTGGCTGGGGCCTTGCAGGAGGCGGCTGGTCTGTGAACAGCTCCGTAGCGTTCGCACCACCGCTGACGACGACCGATTCGCCTCTGTCGTCGGACTCGCGCCCTCTGGCGACGCACTCGCAAACGAGGGTGGTGCTGCTCACCCACAGCACGCGCAGGCATGGCCTGTCGGCGAACCAAACAGAGACTGACGGTCGGCGGAACCCAAGAAAGTCGAAAGCGACGCTGCCTGACGCGCCCGGCACCGGCGAGTTGGAGTCCTCCTGTACAAAGTGGCCGAAGCCTCTGCCGCGCAGGACCACTGGGCCGCGGGGGGGGGCGTCCACCAGGGTGGCTGGCTCAACTCGAGTCAGCAGGGGCGGCAGGAACGTGACGACGCCTGCCGCCGCATGCCTTGGCGCGGCTGAGGTGTTTGCGCGGCGTTGACCCGGGTCTTCATCCGCCCACTGAGCTGCGAGTCCGGACGCAACTCGCCGAGCCTGAGCGAGAGCGAGTGCTCGGTTGGATCGCCCGTCGGCGTGCTCCACAATGACGGGCAGCGCCTCCGCTGCAGCCCACTGGGATGAGCGTCCGGCGCCCTGCACAATGCACGTCAGCGCAAACGGGCTGTACCAAATAATCCCAGCGCACTTCGCCTCACCAATGTAGACTGCTGGCGACGCAGGGTTGTTTCCTTGCCAGGATTCCGCGTCGGCGTCTTCGCAGCCAGCGCTGCCGTCTGAAGCCTTGGCGCGGGCCTTGAGGAGGTCCCCCATTGCGGGCTTTCCTGCTGCGTCAAGTGCCCCTGCACGACCGCCGTCCAAGCTATTCGGCACGAACTCGGGCCTCGTCTGCCAGCGACTGCACCCTGCAACGCAGCGGTTCACGCCTCGAACCATGGCCCATCCCCAAGCAGGACAGTCCCCAAATCCTCGACCGTAGATCATGAAGCGCTGGTGCCACGCTTTGCCGGTGGGACTGCTGCTCGGCGAAATTGTCGCGGGGACAACCTTGGATACCTTGGGCAACCCGACTTCAAGGGCAATCGCTTCCATTCGAAGCCCCGCGACTGAAGGCGACGCGCGCCAGTCCGCACCAAGCACGCCCGCTCCGAAGCCCCCGACCACCATGACCCTCTGGTCGTAGAGAACCATGCGGTGGCCGAACCGAGCAACGGGCGCGGCTCCAACCGTCGGAACCGAGACCCATCGAGCCTGCCGGACGCGGCTACCGCCGACGCACCGCAGTCCCCCAGGGCTGAGCGCTATGCGGGCGCTCGCGCCTGCGGCGGCTCCTTGGCGCTCTTGAAGACTATTTACTGTGCAAGGAAGCTCCAGCCGCCAGAGGTCGTCTAGCGGCCCAGCTCGCGAGGACATGCCGCCGAAGACGTACACTGCAGTGCCGACGGCCACCGCGGCGTGTCGGGACCGCGGCTCGGGCCCCGCCTGGTCCTGATCAAAGGCAACGAGACTCCAGGCCAGCGACGGGACGTGCAGAACGTGCGTGCTGTTCACGTGGCGAGTTGGGCCCCCGCCAGCTGCTCCTTCGCCTGGCGCCTCGCCCCCGAAGACGACCATGAGCTCGTTCGCAATGACAGACGCTGAGTGGAAGCGACGCGCGCCAGGGCCAGAGCCGCTGCATCGTGAGCTCAAGCTTCGCCACTCCCACCTCCACTGCTGCGGCTGGTCGTCTCTGTGATGCACCTTGAGGCGGGTTGCGCCGGAACTGGGTGCTGTGTACTCTCCAGATTCGACTAGCATTTCTGCCGCAAAGGAATGCTTCTCGAAAGACTCGGCAAGAGACTTTGTGAGCTTCGGAGGCTTTCCCGTCTGGCTGGCTCTCCCGAGCACGCTTCGCCGTTTGAGGACGTTGATGAACGTCGTGTTGCGCCCGAGTTGCTGCTGCTGCTGCTGCTGCTGCTGCTGCTGCTGCTGCTGCTGTGAATGAGAGTTTTGCGCCCTCGCCTGCCGCTCTGACGCGAACCTGTACAGGGCCCAAGTGTCGCCCAGCAGCTGGCCCGAGTTGTACCCGCCGTGCACGATGATGACGTCGACCAGCGACGAGGACGCGTTGGCCTTGTACCCGATGTACCCATCGGGGTGAAGCGGAACCCATAGACCGTCGTGCCCGGAGCCAATCGGTGGTTGAGGGAGCCACGAGGTGTTGGTCGTGACTTGCTTGACCGGCTCGACCGGCGGGTGCTCTAGCCCCTGGTCTTTGAATTTTGGCCCGCTGAGCCGCAGCCTCAAGCCCTGGACCCTGGAGGCGACACCATCAGCAGGCGTCGGCTGGGCGCGAATCGTCTCGAGCCGCGTCAGCATGCGCGGCTCCTTCGCGTGCGGATCGGGCCCCGCCGGCGCGAGCGGCCACTCGAGCTCGCTCCAGTGCAGTGGGTTCTCGCCCAGCTGCGCGCGCAGCGACGCTTCATGGCCTGCCTGTGCTTGCTTTGCAGCAGCCAATTCGGAAGCGGGCCTCTCGGCCACAAGCGAAAATGCTGCAGCCGCATGGAACGCTCGAGGCGGCATGCGGACGGCGGTCAAGTATGGGGCGAGCCCACCCGCCTGGACGCTCTCATCGGCCCCAACGCGGTACCACACGTGCCCGTTCGCTGCCAGGGCACGCATGCCTCCGGATTCCGGACCGCGGAACCGGGGCTCGGCCCTGGCCAGCTCGGCGGCGAACCGCCGGGCAAGCTGGGATGCCGGGCTTGCTGGGTCGAGCTTCTCTTTGGGCGACGCCTCCGACACGGCCTCCACGTACGCCTTTGCAAGGGTTTGTAGGCGAACCTGAAGGTCATTGGCAGCATGTCTGCTCAGCCCGTGGCCAAGGCGGAGAACCCAGGCATCTCCAGTGTACACAGCGTCGCCTTCCAACGCGGAGCTTGTGCCTGTCCCCGTCCGCTCTTGGCAGAAGCCGCCGACGATGACGGGTGTCGTCCCGTCGTCGACCGTGAGCATGCTGTGTCCCTGCAGCGGGGGCAGCGGGGTGTCACCATTCGATGGGTCTGACGGGCAGAAGCATGAGCACGGTTGGCTATCTCCGCCCTTGCCTTTGCTGGAAGCAACGGGGCCATCCGCCGATCCAGCCAGCTGTCCGATGGGGGGGAGAGCCAGAGCACCCGGTGGCATGGCAAACTTGCCTCCCAATTTCCTCGGAAGGCTCGCAACTATTCCTGACGACAGCTTCGACAGGGCGATGGTGAAGAGAACGCGGATCGGCACCTGCATTGGTGTGGTGATGTACGGCGGGATGTTCATGGACGCGTAGGACCCAGGCGGACTGGAGCTCGACACAAGGGCGCTGAGGGCCTGCGTGCCTCCTGGAATCTTGATCATGTCAGCCACCTTCTGCAAGTGGGGCAGAAGCTTCCCGAGGTCTGCCGCGCCTGCGGTGGCTGCCGCCACATGCTCCTGCGCGCCAGATGCAGACGCGTTGTGCGCGCCCCTGGCGGCTGCGGCCATAGCTCTCAGCTTCGCCGCAGAAGCTGGCGCGTTTGTGACTCTGCGAGGCTGCCCATTGGGCGGGGAAGTCTTTGTGCCAGAGGGGGTCGCGACTGGCAAATCTGGGTTCGCCGCCACTGGCGACGTCCGATTCGCTGCCAGTTGCAGTTCGGGCATCTGCGTGGCCATCTCCGCGTAGAGGGGTGCCCCGGGGTCAACGGTGCCCAGTTGCAGAAGCAGGCTGACAGAATCCAGCGCGGTGGCCCGGTGGGGCACAGCCCCGAGCGGGAAGTCGCTCCAGTTCCCGCTCGCGTGAAGCTGCACAGCTGCTGAGGCTGCCACTTGCGCAAAGCCGAAGATGGCCTTCATGATCGCTTCAAGGATGAGCATGATGATGCAGAAGACAAACCAAAGCAAGTTGGTGAAGGGATTGGGGTTGCACTTCTTGGCGCTCTTGACCGCGCCTTGCTTGACTTTCGCAGCTGCGTTCCCACGCGCGCTGACCTTGGTCTTGGACTTCGTCGTGGTCGTCGAGGTGGTGCGCCGCCGCCGTCGCCGCCTGTTGGGGCCGCACTCGAGCTCGCTTCCTGGAGGCTCAGGCCCGAAGCATGGCGTGCCTGGCCCGTCTGGCCACTCGGCGACCAAGTCCGCAGGCTCCGCGAAGGCCGAGCCCAGGGAATAGCAACCACCATCGTCAAAAACCCGCGGGGTGCACACAAAGTCGACAGCGACTGCTGGCAGGACGCCCTTCAGGCTTGCTCGCGTCGTGTTGTTGATGTCATCGATGATTCGCAGCCACGACACTGCGGATATTGGAGACGCAACCGCGGAGACTGCCCGGTCCTGGAACGTCAGCGCTGCGGCTGCGGGGGCGACCCCGGTACGAGCGGCGAGGTCGGCTGGCCTCATCACTGTGTTTGGGCAAAACAGCCCCAGGCGAAGCGAGAGTGGTCCTGAGGCCCCCACCCCATCAGTCGCCAGGGCCGCGGCTGGCACCACTGGGGACAGCTGTGGCCGTGGCCGGATTGACCAGCTGTTCGCTTCGTGCATGCCTCCGCCAGCGGACACGTTGAGCGGGACGAGCATTGATCCATCTGCCGCCGCGCGATCGCGACTCGCCGAGCGAGCAGCCAATCGGCCGCGGTGTGACCACCCAAGCGCCGGGCCAAGCTCTGGAGCGCCCCATGGCATCGCGGCGTACGAGGGAAAGGTAGCGACACAGTTAGGAGCAACGTCCGCCACCGGCGCGCTGGGTGTCGGCGCAGCGACCAGCAAGCAGGTTTCGTCGGCCTCGCCAGCGCTGATCAAGTCCAGCGTCTTCCTGCTGCTGCCGGACCGAATGACCGCTGCCAGGGCACCCGGGTATTGCATCGGCACGAAGGTGTTGCTCGGGGTCCAAACACCGCGGGCAGCCGAGACCGCATCCACAGCTGCTTCGCAGTCGACGCGAGTGGCAAGCAAGTCCGACTCCCTCTCGGAAGCGGGCCGCTCGCCCAGAGGCAGCTTGCTCGCCTGAGTCAAGGAGCAAGCGCCGTCCGAGTCGATGCAAGCAAGTTCGTTTCGGGCGTCGGCATTGGGTCCGCAGACGCCGGCAATGCGGCTTCGCGTCGCCTGCCAATGAGCGACTGCCGCCATGTGCGCCTCAACGGCAGGGTCGGGCGGGGCAACAAGATGGCCGTTCTGCACGGAGGCGTTCGCCAAGTCGACGGGGAGCACCAGCGGCGAAGCAGCGTCGAGGGAAGGGTGCCGGCCCGGGCCATCTTCGGGCAGCGGATCGGCCTGTGCCGGCGCGGCTGCGGCCCCCGCGCTCGGCGCGGCAGGGCGCCCGGCCTTGCTCGCTGCATCGTTCGCAATTTTCTCCGCAGCAGCTGCCAGGAGGGCGTACACCGAATGGTTGTCGAAGTTGACGTCGAGGCGGTCGGGGAGATGGCCACCGTCCAAGTCCTCAATCGCCCATCCGAACGCCAATGAGTGCGCAACCGACGACACGCCACCGATAGGAATAGCCGACGCGAGGCCAAGACTCGCGGCAGGCCCTGTCAGCTGCGCATCCAGCCTGCCAGTTGCGGCGGCCCAGTTTGCGACTTCCAGCGGGACCTGCAGACGGGAGCCGCGAAAGTGTCGCCGGGCGCGCCGCACCACGTCAGCAAGGGCAAACAGGCCCGCATTGTCCGCAGACACTGTGGCGTTTGTCGGCCGCGCCTTGCCACGCTCGCGCAGCATGCTGGTTGCATTCGTTAGCACGGCCACATCCGCGACCAGCTGCAGTTGAGCGCGGGTGGCGTCATCGTCCGAGGGGGCGGGAACAGGCTGGCCGTGGAGTGCGCCCCAAAGCAGGGCAAGGGCTGTGCTGTGCCCACTGCCTTGCCCCGACGCCGCGGCGGAGACAGCCTCGCTGCACCTCTCCGGACCAAGCACGTGACAAAAAGTTGTGGCCGGCCCGTCCACCCTGCCACCCGCAATGGTCTCAAGCGCCTTCACGACGTCAGTATGGCCATAGGCATACGCCCGAAACAGGCTCTCGGTGCACCGTGAAGGACCCAGCCGAGCGCAGAGGCAATCAACGGTCTCCCGGCGGCCGTCCGTCCCGCAAGCTTCGCGCACCACGTTGGGAAGCAGGGTTGTGGAAGCTAGGTCACTGCTGGCGGGCTCAGGGACCGCGCCCGGGACTGTTGCCACCACGGGCAAGTCAAGGCTAGCCCGGACGCTTGCCAGCAGTTCGTCCTCCGTCGCCGCGAGCCTGTCAGCCGCAGAGGCTTTCCGCTCAGCTTCATGCAAAGCAGACGAGTTGAGGCTGGCCACTTTGAGCTTCCGCAGAACCGAGCGGCGCACCTCCTCGGCTCGCGTCCGAAACCAACGGCGCCGCCCGAACGCGGCGTCTGCGTTTGCCGCGTGCAGGAGCAGCTTCTTCAGCGCAAACGCAGTGGTCGAGTGACCTCTAGCCACAGCCTCCTGCATGGTTTCGTGGCAGCGGAGTCTGCCCAGCTGGGTGCACAGCGACGCGGCGGGGCCTTTGCTGAGCAGCCGAAACGCTGTTGCCGCCTCACGGTGCCCAAGCGCAATGGCTTCTTGGACAGTCTCGTGGCACCTCGCAGCCCGGTCGGCGGCAGGCCCACTGTCCCTCAGCGCCGAGCAGACAGATGCAGCAGACGTCGCGGTCGAGGTGCTTCCCCCGCCTCGTGGCGGAGGCTCGCCCGAGCCAGCGCCCGCGGCTGGCAGGCCCGGCCAGTCAGAGCCCGCGGCAGTCCCGGCTCCAACACCCAGAAGGTGAGGGATGTGGACGTCCAGCGAAGAGGCCGAGGGCCCGGACTGCGATTTTGGGGCAGCGATTCTGTCCTGGGATTCCGCGGGCCTCCGACCAAACGGGTCTCGCATGTCCGCTCCGCCATCTGGCACTCTCATGCCTCCCCTGTGGGCCTCGATAGCGCGTTGAGCGAACATTTCCTTGAGCCGAACCCCTGACACTGCCAGCCACAGCGCGCGCCGGAATCTCCGCAGCTCCGCCGGCTCGGCATACGGGTGTAGCGATCGTCCCTTCATGGCTGCAAGCGCCGCGCGCAAGTCGATAGACTTGCCGAACGCAAGCACTCGGTCGAGCCGCCGTTCAGCTTGAACGAGTGCCACAACTTCGCGCCAAGGGCTCTCGAGCCGGCCCTCGCTGCCGCCGGCCTCTGGGTTGCCACTGGCGCCGGTTGCCAGTGGCAGGTGCAGCACCGCGGCGGGATCATCCAAGGCTCCGTGAGGAACGTTTGCGCGTGGAATCAGCCTTCTCACAGCCTCGCGGAGGTCCTGAAGCTCCTGGGATGGCTGCGGCCCAAGAGCTGTGCTCGACGCCGCTTCCCGGCGCGCAACTACAGGCTGAGCGTGCTGTCCAGTCTTCGCGCGCTTACTTGCTGCGCCTGCCTGCTGTCCTCGGCTGCGGTTGGCCAGCGACTCGGCTTCATGCAGGGTGGCTTCCTCCGCCTGGGCCTCGAGCGCCTTCGGAGCGAGCCCCGCGATGTCATCGCTGCCGTCCGTCTCGCCCGAAGGTGGCAGTTGGCGGGGTCCAGATCTGCTCGCGGCCTCAGAGAGTGCTGCTCCTCCTCGCGCAGGCGGAGCAGGGCCTGCCACGCCGGCAGATGCAGCGACGGAGTGCTGGTCTGAGCCGGGAGGCGCCACAAGCTTTTCGATCGCAAGGCCGGCCGCCACCTCTGAGTGCATGTCTTCCGCGTCCGCGCACGGGCAGCACTCTGGTCGCGGCTGGTTGAACCTGTCGACCGGGTTTCGCAACTCCTCCGCGCCACGCCTGCCCCACACGTACTCCTCTCGCCTCTCGAGGTTGTTCACAATGGGAGAGCCCCGCACTCCGGGCCAGCGGAGGTCGGGGTTGGGCTCCGTGCATGCGCAGCACCTCCTCGGCCGCGCGCCTCCTCCGCGTGTTTGCCCGACGCCGAGCGTGTTCGTGCCAAGCATGGTCGACGTGCTGGACTGCCCTTGCGGCCAGGGCGTCGTGCTTAGTCCGTCTGTCCCGTGCGTATGAGCCCCTCCACTGCCTTCCGGCGAGCTTTTCCCGCGCTCCCCGCCACGGGTCCAGGTGGAGCCTTTGGAACCGCCGAGGCTCGAAGGCCGGTTCTGCGCCACGCTCCTCGAGCCAGGCGCGCCAGTCACTGCGCGCGATGCATCAGGCGTCTCCGCCAAACCCAATCCTCCCCCTTTGGTCCAGCCACGCCTGCGCGCGAGCGAGGCAGGTGGTTCCTCGCCGTTCATTGTTTGGTGTCCCAAGTTCGCCCCTGGCTCACTCAGCGCGCCCCCGCGGTCCGACGGCATTGTGCCCGGTCCCGTGTCCCGCCCGCGCCTCTGAGACGGCCGGCTGTGCGGCTCTGTGGCAGGCCCAGCGGGTTCGCGCGCGCGCAGCGACGCTGCGACTTGCGCCTCCTTGGCTGCCCAGGCCCCGAAACGCAGGGGGATGTCCTTCGACTGGAGGACTGCGTCGCTGTCCGTGCGCCTGACGCGGATGCTTGCCACCCGCTGGGCACCAGCCGCCCACAGCACCGCGACCAGGAGCAGCGCCGCTGGGCGCCAGTGGCGTGCGGGACGCGAGGGGGCTGACGACCCTTCCGCGGGCGGTGCCTCGCGCAGGCCTTCCGTGGGCCAGAGCGCTGCCATCACAGCAGGCCCCGGGCCCAAGGCCAAGGCGCGTGCCGCGATGTCGCAGCTGCGGCCTGCTCGTCCCGCCGCGCTCGGGCAGAGCCCCCCCCCACCACTCTGTCGCGCAGATATTGCTCTGCCTGCTTGCAAGGAAGCTGGCAAAATCCGGAGCCCATTTGCGCCGCCCAGGCCAGCAGCCCCAGGCACACTGGCAGCAGTGAGTCCAGGAACGGCGGCCAGCGGCAGCCGTGTTTCGCAAGGCCGCACGAAAATCTGCGTGGCGCTGGATCGGGACGAGCTGCCCGCCCACCGAGTGAGCCAGGGTGCACCCTCGAGCATCCGGCAGCGCGTCCCATGGCAAGGCGGGCGCCTTGCGAGGCGGTTCGCGGCTCGCCATGGCAGAGAGGGGCGTGCCCTTCTGCTTCCCATATGGGCCTTCTTGGGGGGCGGGGCGGGGCGGGGCGGGGCGGGGCGGGGCGGAAGGCTGCGGCGCGCGGCGCTGGATGGTGTTTCGGGCCTGCCGAGCGTGGCCGACAGGCGCCGTTGTGTCCCTTGCTGTCTCGTTCCGGCCTCGCTCTCAGCTGGCTACCTGCTAGACCGACGTTGCGAGCCGCTTTTCCAATGGCAGCCTCGAAGTCCCCGGTCGGCGCCGGCAGCGCAGTGGTGTACCACCACGGCGCAGCCGTGGCCACCGCCAAGCCCCTCGTGCCCGACTCGCTGGTCAAGATGCTCAAGGCGGTCGTGTTTGACTTCGACCTGACAGTCTTGCGCATTCATTCGTTTTCGGCGCGCATCGAGCCGGACATGATTGCCTCCCGCGCTTGGGAGAAGGACTTTGCGGACCTCAAGGCCTTTGAGGCCGTGTGCAAGGGACTCGCGGCCCGCGATGTGCGCGTGGCCATCGCGTCCTTTGGGCGGAAGGACGTCATCACCGAGTACCTCAAGCGTGTGTTCGGTGACGAAATGGACGAGATCTTCCCTCCCGAGGCGATCTGCACTCCGGCGGACGTTGGCAGCGTAGACGGACACGCCCTCCCGGACGGCAAGAACACCCAGATCGGGGTGCTCATGAAGTCCATGGGGATCGCAGACGACCCTCGCCGCATCCTCTTCTTCGACGGTGAGGAAGGATTCGGGCGCCAGCGCCGGAATTGCCTGGCCCGGCGCCCTGGAGGGAGCAAGCACCCCACGCGCCCACTTGGACGGCTCACGCTCCGCCCCGTGACCCCGCACCCGCGTTCCATTGCCTTCCTCCACCCCCCCTCCTCCCCCCTTGCCCTGCGCGCCTGCCTCGCAGACGACCGCGCGAACTGCAGCAAGGCCGCTGCGATCGGCGTTCTCTCCTTCTTCTGCCCCAAGCACTTCACGGAACCCACCTGGACGCTTGCGTGCACCAAGCTCCCGGCCGTGGAGGGAATGTTCCAGCGCCCGCCGGCTGCCAGGGCCGCCCCGGCACCAGCTCCGGCTCCAGCCGCCGGTGATGCAGGTGCCACCGAGTCAGCGCAGCACGGCCTGGCGCCCTCGTCAACGGAAGACCCCTGCGAGTAGCTGGCTGGGTGTCAGGGGAGCGCAGGGAGAGGGGCCCTAAGGCGAGCCCCCGTCCGTGAATGAACATCGTCCGTGATGCATCTGCTGCCCGACTGCCAGCGGGTCGAGCTGTGTGTTAGTGTGCGTGTCATCCGCGCCAGCGAGAGGGTTCGAGCCCACCATGTTTCAGTGACGCTGCCACTGTGTCTGGCGGCTGCAACGCAGGCCACGGCAGAAACGCCCGCCGAACTTGCACGCAAACTCGCAGCGTCAACGCCGTCGACATCACAAGTCGTCCAACATGCCAGCGGCACCCGAGCCGTCCGCACCCTCCTTGGCCGTCGCCTCGCATGCATCGATCCACGAGGCGTAGACGTCGACGGGCTCTGCCAAGCCTGAGAGGGCGCAGCGAGCGGAGGAGGCAGAGAGGCAGGCGGCGCACCGGTTCAGGGACGGCGGGAATCGTCCCGCACGCCATGCGCCCGCGTGCAGCACGCGGGCCTTGTCGCGCACCATGGCTACGATAGCGAGCCGACATGCGGGAGCGAGGCGGCTGGCGGCGGGTGGGGCTTACTCGTGACGGTGCACTCGAACTTTTCAGCGCACACGCGGCACTCGATCCGCGCCATGCCGTCCAGCTTCTGGCTGCGGATGGGAGGCGCACGCGACTATGGAAATCACGGGGTCTCGTTCGCCCAGGCGGCTGGCCGCCATGGGACGACGGGCGGCTGGAGGGCGCTGCAGCTTCCAAGGCCAGCAGCCCGCACTCGGCACACAGGGTGCCGCGGCGTTCACCGCACTGTCCCCATATCCAAGGGCGCACGCATGGAATGGGGCCTCTGGCGTCGATTTGGCCCGAGCCGGCCACGGGGGAGGGGCCGGGGCAGCCTGGGGCGGCGCCTTGCTTCTCGAACGTCTCACAAGGCAACCTCGCAGCTGTCCGGAGTGCAGCAGAACGGGCACTTGAACTTCTTGGCCAGCACCGGCTTCTTCACCGTGATCACGCGGGCCTTGCTCTTGCGCTTGCCCATGCTTGCGGCGCGCTTCGGCCTCGAGGCGCGCAAATGGCAGTGGGGCAAGTTGCGAAGCATTCGTCCGGCGGAACATATACGCAAACGGCAAACATGCGGCGGGCCGCGCCCCCTCGGCACCCCGGCGAAGCGCGGCGCAAGGCGGCTCCTGCTCGGTGCCAAGTCAGCGGCATGTCGAGAGCCGAGCACAGGGGGGGGGGGCGGGGGCGCCGGCCCCAGGCCTGTCACTCGGCCCCCTTGCCCCTCCGCCTGCCCCCGTCGGCGTTGCCGCCGAGCTGGGCTGGGGCGTCGGGCGCGGGGCCGAGCGAGGCGCGGCCAGGGGCGGAGCGGTCGTCTGCAAGCTTGGCTCGCCTGCGCCACAGCGCGACGTGGTCCCTCAGGAATGAGTACCACGCGAAGCAGAGGGGGATGGTGGCGAGGTGCCACAGCGAGTGCGCGTCGACGAGGTCTCCGATGGGCGCGAAGTCGAGCAGCTCGAGCATGGCCATGGCGGAGAGGAGCACGGCCGCAGCAGGCGCCTTCCACGCGGTCGGGTGGCGGGCGGAGCAGCACCCCTGCCTGGCCGCCCAGACACACCACATGAGGTTGGTGACGGCTGCGACCGCCACGGAGGCGGTCATGTTCAGCCCGTAGTCGAACCGCACCCAGTTCATCAGGCCCACCCACACCAGCCACACGCAGGCTAGCACCGCTGCGATGGCCCGCCCCGGCACACTGGCAGAGGGCACGTCAAGCGTGAGGCACGCGCACGCCCACAGGGACACGAGCAGCAGCAGCGCGGCCGAGTGGTAGTCCAGCCGCTCTGTGGCCCAGGACTCCTTCGTGTGCAGCGCCGTGCTCCACACCCACGCGTTGACCCCTGCGACGGAGTACGCGAGCATGGCCTCCCGCTGGGGGAAGCCCGGGGGCGCGTACGCGTCCCTCGTCGAGGCCGACTGCAGCGCCAGCAGGTGCGGCAGGGCGTTGCCCACCGACGCGGCGGCGCTGACTAGTTCCTCGATGCCGGCCACCCTCACGAAGGACCACTTGCCGTGGTACTGCACGGCCTTGACGCGCTGGGCCTGGCGCTGCTGCGCGTCCTCCCGGGCGCACTCGTACTTGCAGTCGCCCGCGCAGGTCCAGCCCAGCACGGCGCGGGACCACGGCACGGTCCGCGCGTCAGCGGTGCTGTCCCACACGCAGCCAGCCCGGCTGGCGAAGCCCGAGCAGGAGCCGAGGCGCGGGATTCGCGAGCAGTGATCGGGGCAAACCATGGGCTCCGCGTCGACCGGTGCCTGGCTCCCGCACACGCCGCACTGCTCCGAGTAGCACCGCGCCAGGCAGGCGCAGTACCCGGGGCTCATGTCGCCCTCGCTTGCTGCGGCCCCGGGCGCGAGCACCAGCAGCGCGGCAAGCGTGCCTGCCAGTGCGAGCTGGAGCCGTCCCCAGACCATCATCTCCCGGCGCCGGCAGCGACCTTGCGCGGGTCCACGATCCTGGGCGGTGTGCGCCTGCGACGTGTGCGCTCGCCGACGCGTTCACAGGCTGCTTCTCCGGTTCCGCAACCTCACCCAGACCGAGCAGCGGCAGAGCCTAGTTGGGCTCGGACTCTGACGCAAGTTGAGGGCCCAAGTTCGGGCTGGCTGCCGCAGAATGGCGCACTCCCCGCCGTCGCCGGCAGCATGGCGTCGTCCTCCATCTCCGAGTGCCTGACGAATGTCTCGCATTACGACCCGGACAACCGCTACATGGCCTTCAGCGACCTGATTTCCCACCTGACGCGCGGCGTGGCAGTGGACGACCGTGTCGAGGCCCAGTGAGTCATTTGCTCGCTCCATATCGAAAACTCAGGGACTGCGCATAGACTCGGCCGCCCTGGCGCCCGGCAGGGTGGTGCGCCGTCCGGCCGGGTTCTCGCAGCGGCGTGGCCGATCCGCCGCCTTCGCCGCATGGCTCGCCCGCCCGGCCAAGCCCGGTGCCTTGCTTGTTCCGCGCGCTGATCGACCACACAGGATCTGCGATGCAATTCTGGAGCGCCTGCGCAAGGACAAGACGAAGGACGTCATCTCCATTGCCGTTCGTTGGTGAGAGCAGGTGCTCCTTGCTTTGGGAGTCACGCTTCGGGGGACGCTGCCGCAGCGGCCCCGCGTGCCGGCGCGGCGTTCTCTGGCCGCCGCCCGCGCCCCTCGCTCGGTGCCGTCCGCCCCGGCCCGCCCTGCCCTGCGCGCCGAGGCTCGCCCTCGCCACTGCCGCCACGATCCTGTTGCTCTGAGCGCGCCGGCTCGCAGCCTGTCTGAGGTGGTCAAGCATGCGACAAAGCCGCGCGTGCGGCAGCTGAACATCGAGCTGGTTGAGCTGCTTGCCAAGGCCGACGACGAGCTTCGAGACGTGTATGCCATCGGAATCAAGACGATCATCAACGACTCGGACGGCCCCACGGCGCAGGTGGTTGCCGAGGCGGTGATGGAGCCCCTGGCGGCGGCGTCTTCGGCCTCCAGCGCCGAGGGCCTGGCGATGCAGGCGCTCGACTTGCTTGCCTCCCTGCTGCAGCGCCCCGAGGTCGAGGTCGCGCCGGAGCTGGCCAAGACGCTGCTTAGCTCGTTCCTTGCGCAGCTCGCGTCTCCGGAGCCAGCAGTGAAGAAGCGTGCGACCGTGGCGCTCGGCGCCCTCTCGCCGCACCTCGGCGACGCGCTGCTGGACACCATGGTCGGGTCCATCCTCTCCACGGTGGGAAAGAAGTCCGCCGCGGGCAATGCCACCACCCTGGTGCAGGTGCTCGGTGCAGTGTCCCGCCGTGTGGGGTGGCGCCTCGGGCGGCACCTCGACGCCATCGTGCCCGTCCTTGCGCGCTCCGTGGGCGACGTGGACGACGAGTCAATGCACTCCGACGAGGCGTGCGAGCTGCGCGAGACTTGCCTGCACGCTCTCGAGAGCCTTGTGCTGCGCTGCCCGAGCGAGGTGACGCCGCACCTGGCCGAGGCGGAGGCCATGGCTCAGCGGTTCATGTCGTTCGACCCCAACTACGACTACTCTGGGGACGACGAGGACGACGAGGACGACTACGGAGACGACTACGGGGACGACTCCGGAGACGAGTTCGGCGACGACGACGACGCCGACGATGAGGCCTCGTGGAAGGTCCGCCGCGCGGCCGCCCGCCTCCTCACCGCCATCGTGGCGACGCGGCCCGAGCGGCTGCGCTCCTATTACGAGGAGGGCATTGCGGAGGCGGTGCTGGCCAACTTCAGGGAGCGCGACGAGAACGTGAAGCTGGACGTGATTGCATGCTTCACCGCCCTCCTGCGCTCCACCATCACGTCGGACGGGGCGGCGCCTGACACCATGCCCGGCGGCCTGGCCGAGGCCGAGCGCACCATCGCGGCGGCCGCTTCGGCCACCGGCACCGCGCTTGGCGCGGCGGCGTCGGGCACCTCCGGCTCGCTCGGGGCCATCCCCACGGCGCGCGGCGGCATCGTCGCTGCGACCCGGGAGCTCCGGGACGCCGCCCACGCCGGCCTGCTGCAGCCCCCCGCACTCTCCCGGCAATTCTCCGTGGCACAGGACGCGCTGCCCACCATGGCCTCCGACATCGTCGAGCGCGCCGTGGCGCAGGTCGACGCGTGCAAGAAGGGCAAGGGCCAGCGCGTCAAGTCTGCGGTGCTCCAGCTCCTCCGCCAGCTCTGCCTCGTCCTCGGCGAGGGAGCGCAGGAGTTCCTCGCCGACGTGGTCGCCGTCAGCGTGGGTGCCCTCGACGAGGGCGTGGCATCGCTCCGCCTCGAGGGCCTCGAGACGCTCCGCACGGCGCTGGACACCGTGCCCCACGAGTACTGGATCGACCAGCTTCCCACCGTGGTGCCAGCCGTTGCCGCCGCCGTGGGGGACGAGTGGTACAAGTGCGTGGCCGAGGCCCTGCGCGTGGCCGGGCGGCTCGCCGTTGCCACGCGGCCTTCCAGCAGCCCAGGAAGCCACGGCAGGACAGCCCAGGGACACGTCCAGGACCTGCTCGCGGCCATCAGGGGGCCCCTCGGCGCTCTCGACGCCGACCAGGAGGTGAAGGAGGCATCCATCCTCGCCTCGGGCCTGCTCCTTGCGTACGCCGGTGACCTCGTCGACGCCAAGCGCGTCGGGGAGGTGCAGGCCATCATCCTGGAGCGCATGCGCAACGAGGTCACTCGCACCTGCGCGCTCAAGAGCCTCGCCTTCATCGCGAACAGCCCGCTCGGCATCGACATGAGCGCTGTCCTGGGTGACGTCATCACCGAAGTGGCCTCCCTGCTGCGCCAGAAGAGCCGCTCCACCCGCCAGGCGTCTCTCAACTGCCTCAGCGCCATCCTCAGCTCCCGGGCGAGCAGCCTCTCCACGGACCAGCTCGAGGCCGCTTTTGCCGAGGCCGCCTCGATGGTCACCGACGAGGACCTCTTCCTCGCCCAGCGCGCTCTGGAGGCCGCCACCTCCCTGGCAAAGAATGCATCCAACGCCACCGCCGCAGCCGTCTTCAAGGGGTCCCCAGTCGTGGCCCAGGCTGTGGCCCTGGCCTCCAGCCCGGTGGTGCACGGGCCCGCCCTCGTCGCCCTCACGCAGTTTCTGCCTGCCGCAGCCAACGTGGGCGCCGCGGCGGGCGTGGAGGCCCTGAGCGCCGACCGCCTGGCCGAGGGCATCGCTGCTCCGCTCGACGCGGAATCCGCATCCTCGTCAGGGGCAGCCGCGGCTGCCGCCGCATCCTCCGGCGCGGGGCTCACCTCGGGCCACATCTCCAAGCAGTCCGTCGCAAACGCGGCTGCGTGCGTCGCCGCCCTCGTGGCGTCCGGCGGGTCCAGCGCCGGGCAGGCTGTGTCCTACCTCGAGACCGCCACTGCAGCCGGCACCGCTCCTGCGCGCCGCCTGCTCGCCCTCTTCACGCTCGGCGAGCTCGGCGGGCTGGGGACCGACATCCTGGGGGTCAAGGCGGACGCCCTCGACCAGCTCTCCCGCCTCTTTGACAGCGCTGGCGCCGCAGCTGCAACTGAGGACGTCAAGACGGCTGCAGCCGCCGCGCTCGGCGGCATCATCACCGGCTCCACGGCCAAGGGCATGGCGTGGCTGCAGGCCGCCCTCGGCAAGGCGGGGCCCAAGTCCAAGTACCTGCTGCTGGCGGCGCTCAAGGGCGTCACTGCGCGCCACGCGCCCCTCCAGCGCGGCGGCAAGTGCTTCCACGACTTTGCCGCGGACGAGAGCCTCATCGCGGTCGTGGAGAAGCTGGCCGCGGACGACGACGCGTCGGTTCGCGCCATGGCAGGGGAGGTTGAGGGCCGTCTGGCGGCCGCTGCGCCGGACACCATTCTGCCCCGCGTGGTTGCGCTGGCCGGGGACAAGGCTTCGGACCGCCGCCGGGCCGCCGCCGCAGTGGCGTTCCGCTTCGCTGTGGCCAGCAACGCGGCCGTGGACGGCTCGACCACCGAGGCCGTACTCGCCACCGCCCTCGACGCCAACATCGAGGTGAAGCTTGCCGGCCTCCAGGCCATCCACACCACCGTCAACAGCGCCCCGGCGCTCGTGGCCGACATGCTCCGCGTGCAGCCGCCCGCGCTGACGGCCGAGGGCAAGTCGCCTGCCCCCACTGGCTCGCTGGCCACGGCTGGCATCCAGGCGGTGGTGTTTGCGGACACCCAGGTGCGGCCCGACCTCCAGCGCGTCGTGGACATGGGGCCCTTCAAGCAGAACGTGGACGGGGGCCTCCCCCTCCGCAAGGCCGCCTTCTCCTGCCTCGAGGCCATGTTCGACCACTTCAAGGAGCGCCTCCCGGCCGACGTCTTCGTGGCTCGCCTGTGCGACGGGCTCCGCGATGCCGACGACGTGATGCTGCTGGCGCACCAGCTGCTGGCCAAGGCGGCAGTGGACCCGGTGTTCGGCCGCCACATCCTCGCGTCCCTCCCGGACGTGGTGGGAGCCACGCGCGCCGCGTTCGCCAAGGCCGAGGGCAAGACGAAGAAGAGCGCTGAGGGTGGCGGCTCTGACGTCATCCGGTCGGCCATGCGCGTGCTGGTGCTCATCGTCGACAAGTGCCCAGAGGCCAAGAGCGTCCCCGCCTTTGCGTCTGCCATGGACGAGTTTGCCCGCCACCCCACGCTTGGGCCCATGCTTGCAACTGCTCGCGACTACACCGCTGTCGGTGCCTCGGGGATGGCTGGCGCGGCGGCCGCGTCGTCTGGCTGGAGCTGATCGATGTCCCTGTGCGCGCGTTTCAGGGAGCCTGTGCCGCTGCATGTGTGTCGCCTCGGCGCAATCAAGAGCACCCACGCAGCCCCCGCCGCCGTCTCTCGCCAGCGCAGCGGCTTGCAGGCCCGCTGCGGGGAGAGGGCATATATTGCATTGGGAGCAAACATACATTTGCTCTCTGTTCCGGCACTCGCGCCCCGCGCCGGCCTCCCCGCCACAAGCGCGCGGGCGCCACGCCTCTCGGGACAATGGCACGGCCGGCCACCGTTGCCTTGGCTGTGGTAATGGCCGCCACGGCTGCGGGGCTGGCAGGCGGCGACGCCAACAGCTCGCTAGTCGCCAGCGTGCTCTCCGGAGCGGCAGTGTTCAACTCGTCCGCGACGCTGCGCCGGGCGGCTGATGGGGATACCGCCGCGCTTGCTGTCTGGGAAACTCGCACGCTCGTCGCAGCCGACGACGGCGTGCGGGTGTCGCCCGACCACGCCGCGGCTGCGAAGGTGCCGTTTGCAGTTGTGGCCGAGCTTCAGGGCCTCGTTGAGGCCAAGCCCGGGCACGTGTCGTTCCTGTCCTACATCGGGACCGCTGGCGCTGCGTTTGGCCTTCGGCCTCTCGTGGCTGTGGGCGGAACGCTGTCTGTGGAGATGCAACCCGGCGCATTTCTTGGAGAGCAGCTCACTGCGCTGCCCTTCGCGGACGCGGAGTCGCTCTTCGTTGTCAGCCTGCGTGCTCGACAGGCGGAAGCCCTGAATGGAACTGGCGCCATCGTTGGCGTCGGGGCGCTGTTTCCGGGGGCTCGGGTGCTCAGGATACAGCCGGCAGGCCGCCCCGCCGGCGAGCTCCATGTCACTGGGCTGCCTGCGCGGACCGAGGGCGGCGGGTGGCAGGCGGTGCAATCCTCGTACCGACCTGGTGGGTGGTTCCCCCTCCTCGAAGTGCAGAGCGTGTCGGCTTGCGGTGCGGCGGTGGGGGCAGGCCAGGTCGTTCGGTCGGCGGTGGTGGACCCTTCGGAGCCCTGCATTCTGGTCCCAGACACCGACCAGCGGGCCTTAGACGAGCGACTTCGCCAATCCAATGGTGTTGTACGGCTGTCCCTGGGTGGGGGGGCGATCGTCGACGTGAACACCACTGCCCGCGAGAGTGGCCTCGTCGCCCCGGACGCGAACGCCTCGCTTGCAGGGGTCGCGGTCGCGGTCGACCCCGAAGACGGCGGCTGGCCATGCGTCAAGCCAGCCCAGCGGGGCCATCACATCGTGCTCGGGACGACCTTCCTGCAGGGCGTGGCCGTGGAGTGGGACCGGCGGACCGGCGAGGTCAGGGTGCTCCAGCCGGAGCCGCTGCCGGAGCAGCCTTGTGACTGGAGCCCGCACGCGTGCGCTGCCGGGGTGTCCAGTTTGCTGCTGGCAGAGTGCCGCTCGGCCCAGTGCGAGATCGCCTTCGGCTCCCCGCAGCAGTGCTCGACCGTTGCGTTCGGGGCGGGCATCAGCGGGCTGGTCGCCGGAGTGCCAGCGCTGGTCGGCGCAGCTGTCGCGTGGTGCCTCGTCGTCCCAGCTCTTGCGGCCGCCAGGGGGTAGGCGCGGTGCATGCCTCGGCTAGGCGGGGTTTGGGAGTGGATGGGAGTGTGCGTGTTGGGGAAGGGGGGGGTGGGGGGCGACAACAACTCGGCCACTGGAGGCTAGCCGGCCACGCAGCTGCGATCGCGGCAAAGTCCCTGGCCGCTCCGCAGCGCGCCGGCGGGCTGTATCGTCGTGCCCGCGGCCCACTGCAGGTATTCGCCCTTGCGGAGCGGGCCCGTTTGCGCAGCCGTTGCGCAGCGCAAGGCGCGAGAGCGGTGGCCGGCGGGGCTGCGCTCGCGGCCAACAACTGACCCGATCGGGTGCAGCTGCCTGAAACCGCCGGGGACGCGCGGCAGACAGAGTTGAGGCAGCTGGACGCTGACGAAGCTCACAGCGCGCAATGGGAGCGATGCCAGGGTGGCAGGCAGCGATAGACTGCGCCGCGAGGACCAGGGGCGCCCCTGGGCGGGCGCTCGCTGCGCTCCTGCCAAGGGGTCAGCGGCTGGTGCTTTGCAAGCCATGTGTTTGGCTGGCCGCGTGCGCAATCCAGCCATTACTGGTTGCGGAGGGGAGATGGCCATTCAGCAAGCCTGGTTCCAGCCTTGCGGCGCCATAGCAGCGAGCGTCACGCAGTGCACGTCACCCTGGCGCTGCAGTATGGGCAGGGCCCCATCACCGCCCCGAACGCCCGGTGGCTGCCGGCCAGCCCACGCAGCCACCGCGACAAGCAGTCGGCATGAAACTGCGAATTGCACGACTCGCAGCAAACGGGCGCTGCAGCCCCAGCCCCCCCTACCGCGCCCGTAGCCGCTGACACGGCCTTGCCGCCCTGCTCGGCAAAGTGCTCGCGGCACACCAGACAGCTGCCGGCCGGGCTGTCCGGCCCTGAGCCCAGAGCACTGGCCTCCGCGAGTCGCGCGTCGCCGCCCTCCCCCGTTGCCTCGGCGGCCTCTCGGCCGGCTTCCACGAGCTCTCTCAAAGCGGAAGCGGGCGAGGGCGCCCGCCGCAGGGCTGCCTCCAACTGCCGGCGCAGTCCCGCCGTCTCGGCCTCTGGCCCGGCCAGAGTGAAGGCCGGCACCGCAGGCGAAAGCCTCGCAACTGGGGATGCATCCACCGTCAGCCAAGCGCTCCGACCTGCGAGGCACGCGGGCGAGCGGCTGCCGGTTGCTCATGAGCAAACCAACGAATGGCGGAAACGTGGGCCCCGATATTGCAAGCACTCACCGACCCTCGCCCGAGCGCGCATCGCCCCAATGCAACGGAATGGCGCCGCAAAACTGGTGTGCACCCCCGTCATGCGCTTCCTGGCATCGGTCGCGGCTTGGACGACGCGCTCAATCGGCAGCTCGACGCCAGGTGCAAGCCCGGCGTCAAGCACCCCGGAAGGAGCATCGATGGCTGCAATAGCACACTCCGTAGACCGCAACCGGCCTGGGGCGGGCTTAGCGATCGTGACCGACGACATTGGCGGAGCCCCGGACTCGCCGTCAAGCAGCGCAAACGCGATTTGCAGCTCCCCGTCAGTGCTGGCGCCGCTTGGGCACATCATCTCGGGACAAGCCCTGCATGCGACCACAGTTGCGTTCCCGAGCCATGCCGAGTCGCAAACCCTTTCCCCGCCGTCCATCCTGCAGTGGTCGGCGCGCCGTGGCGATGCAAAACAGAAACCAGGCAAGCTCTGCACATCGCAACTGCCCGATTTGGAGCGCCCGCGACAGCGACGAGGCGCATGGTTTCTGCTATCGCGGCACCCCTGGCATACCCGGGCCACAGAGAGAGCTTGCCTCTCATCGCCAGCCTTCACGTGGCCGCGCAGCGACGGGGTGCAAAGCTCCGCAAGCCAGCAGCGGAGGGTCGGAGCCCAAGTGGCTCGTCCGCGGAGGCTTGACTTCCGTGCGGCTGGCCGGCGGCTCAATGTGCGGGGTCGCCAGGCGGCGCGCAGGCCAAGATGCTCCGGCATCGGCGTCATCGAGCACGGGCGCATGGTTGAACATGAGGCAGAGCCGGCCGTGTCCCTCAAGAGCCACGGCAACCCGCAGCGCCAGTGCCGCAGCTCCACTGCTGGCGCCATGGCCACTGCGACGGCGAGCCCGGACAAAATGGGCAGTGACCTGATCCAGGCTTCGGGGCCGAGGACCGTGGCGGAGCTGGCACGGCTGCTGGAGGCAGGTGCTCCAGTTAACTGGAAAAGTCCGAGTTTGGTGAGCACGTGCCGATGCGCGCGCAGCGAGCTGGCTGTGGGTTGCCCCGGCCACGACACAAGGGGGCATGGTGCAGGCTCGGTGCAGTGCGGAGCGGGGGTGGAAGGTCTTGGGCTCGGGGCAGCTTGGAGCCTGCTGACGACTCGGCTCTTGATCAGCGACAGACCCGCAATGGGAGCCGGCGGTGATGGAGCGTGCGAGGCGGGTCCCTGTCTGGAAGACGGTTTCCGCAGAACGGGCGGACATCGCTTATGGCGGCCGCTGGGCAAGGTAACGAGGAGGGGGTTCGGTTGCTCGTGGAGGCAGGCGCCGACCTCGAGGCCGAGGACGAAGTAGGACAGACTGCCCATGGTTGCGCTGGTTGCCATTGACACAGCCGCCCTCCTCGTAGTACACGAGCCATGGGCGCCGCGCAGAGCATGCTGTGCGGCTTGCTGGGAAAATCGCATGATGCGCTCTCGCTCGTAGTGCGGCGAGCTCAGCAATTTTGCCACAGAGGCAAGGGCACTGTAAAAGATGCGGTGTGAACAGGGGTGGCGATTGCAAGCGGCAGTGCTGGCGAGCTGCTTTGGCAAATGTTGATGCAGGACGGTTGGACGGCGCTAATTGCAGCAGCCCACTTCGGCAAGGTGGATGCCATGCGGTTGCTGCTTGACTTTGGAGCCAACATAGAGGCCAAGGACAGAGTGAGGCGGTCTTGTGACGGTGCCGCCAGCTGGCAGCCGGAATGCCAGTTTACGATGCAGTTCCACTGCACCTAGCCTATCCAGAAATAGCAAGTCCCACCCCAGGGTTTCCGCGAACGACTCATGCCTCGATACGGTGGCGTGCACCTGCACATTGCGGTCCGCGCAGAACGGTTGGACGCCGCTCATTGTGGCTGCTCACCACGGCAAGCTTGGCGCAGTGCGTTTGCTGCTGGACCGCGGCGCCAACATGGAGGTCAAGGAAAACGTAGGCCCTGTGGCAACCAGCGTGGTGATCCGGGCGGCAAGCGCTCCCGTGTCGTGCCGGCGGTGGCTTCGAGAGTTCATCGACGAAGGTGCTGCTGGTGCGGTTGGGGGATGTGGCATTCACCTGTGAAGGACAGCGGGTTGCCAGTCGTGCCGGTTGGGACACCGAAGGTGCAGACTGGCTGGACAGCGCTGTTCACGGCAGTATGCTTTGGCCACATCGATGCGCTTCGAGAGCTGCTCGACCGTGGCGCCGACATAGAGGCCAAGGACAACGTGAGCATCCCCGGCCAAGCAGACTGCTGCCACAGCTTCACACAGTGCTGGTACTGTCGGGCGAATGCTTGGCAATCTGGTGGAGTCGCCCGCAAGAGATGTTCACGGGTGGGCTCGGGAGCGAGTTGGGGTGGACCGTTTTGGCCGAAGGCGTGTGGCAGTAGTGTTAAGGGCGGGTCGCGATGATGTGTGGCGAAGCTGCAATGACTTGTCTCGCAGAGCGGCTGCACAGCACTGGTGTCATGCTCCGGCGACGGAGCTGTGGAGATCATGCGATTGCTGCTGGAGCGAGGCGCTGACGTGGAGGCCGAATCCAACGTGCGGAAGCCTGCTTGCCGTGCGGGGCGGGGCGCACGAGGGAGCTGCTCTCGCGTCTCAGGGCGCGGGGAACTGTGGCGGACTGTGGCGATGTTGTGACCGCTAGAGGACAAGCGGCAGGGTAACCGCTAGCGGACGCCGTGTCGGATGCATCAACGACGGTCCGTGAATTTTGGGTCAGCGCTTCGGCGATTCTGGAGTGTACGGACTCGCAGGATGGAATGACACCGCTCTTGGTGGCCACTTGCTTCTGCCAGATGGATGCGATTCGACTGTTGTTGGAGTACGGCGCCAACCTGGAGGCCAAAGGCAGCGTAAGAAGCGCTCGCAGCAGCCACTTGCAGGCTGCTGAATAAGCATGAGACAGCGAAAGTGCTCCCACGGAGTGTTGCCACACAGGCGCTCGCACCAGCCCCCCGTGGCCGAATCGATGGCGGGAGAAGTTGGGTGGAGAGTTGCGATGGAGGATGCATATGGTGCCAACTTGCGAATTCCTGCAGGGTGGACGCACGGCACTCTTGATTGCAGCCGCGGATGACCGAATGGAGCTGGTGCGTCTGCTGTTGTCCAACGGTGCCAGTTTGGAGGCCAGAGACATTGTGAGTGGTGCCTCCAAAGCACAAGATGCATCGGCAGGCAAGCTTTTCATCCACAACCGGCTTCAGACCTCTGGATCTTCCAGCTGAAAACATTTCTACCATGCTTGAAAGTGCCTCACAAGCTACGCAGAATGGCTGGGATGCATATGCCCAATGCGGTGGGAACCAGCGCACCATGGAGTTGCTGGATGAGTCCGAGTGCATCCAGCGATGGATCCGTCGTCGCCGCCTCGTGGCTTGGCGGGCTTGAACTGTGTTTGCATTGCATCAAGCTGCGAGCGTGAAGAAGGAGGGTGAACCTTGCCAAAGAATGATCACCGCGCAAATGTTTGCATCACGAGGAAAGCCACGCTGTTACCGGCTTGGGTGAACGGCGAAAGTGCCAGGGGCATTACCTTTCGCCGGAACCCAGCTCTCCATTCTTTTCCAACAACTTGCAGACAGACCTCGCATGTTCGATGAGAATTGGCTGAAATGTCAGAACTCCTGAGCGCGGACACTCCTGATGCCACATGACTCCGAAACGGCACACGGAGATGCGCCTGCCTATGACGTCGGACCGGGGACCGTCCAGCTTGTGTTGCGAAAGCCTTATCGGAGACTGATGAGAGGCCCAACTTCGGGGCTTCCTCTCAAGCTTGTTGTTTGATCCCGGTGCTTTCTGTTATACCGGGCACGCCTGCGGACCAGCCGGTGGCAAGTTTCCAACCGGTTTGGACCGGAACCCTGAAGTGTTGCTCCGCTCGCTCGGCTCCCTCGCGAATGCACCGGTTTGGCAGGAGCCCTCACAAGTTTGCTCGCATGGAGTCACGGTGTTCTGCACATGCGCTTTGTGGCGACCACGATGCCTCCTTGGGTCAGACTTCCATTGCACTTGCGTCTGAGTGCCGACCCAATTGAAGCGATGCATTTGGAACACTTGCTGCTGGAATCCGGATGTGGCTCTTCGTCAGCGCCCAGCCCACTGGGGATGCACCACATCCAGCCGACTACACATGTCCGGATCGGTCATGCTTGCCGGGAATGAAGGCGACAGCTTCGTTCAGGATGGCGCTCTTCTTGTCAGGCTCCGAAAACGAGTCTCATGGGCGTGCTGAGCCTGCCTGGGCATGCAGTCGAAACGTTTACACCCTTTGGGAACTCTGTGGCAAATGGCAGTGTGTCCCTCAGACGCTCTGCCTGAGCTGGATCATCTCCGCATGAGAGAGCTGACAGCAGTTTCCATGGTGGCTGTGCGCAGACCCGCTTGGCAAAAGTTGCGCATTCGGCCCAGGCCCTTCAGCCAACGAGAACCCGACCGGGGGCCTCTTAACCCCAGGAAGCCACGCCTTGCCGATCTCGCAAACTGAGTTTGGCTCGTTGCCCATCCAGTGTTAAGAGAGGGGCACTCTTTTGGCGCGGCATTGCCACGCCACCAACGAGGAACTGGTCTGAATCTATTCAGTTCGAGGAAAGATTTGGCTGGCTTGGGGCAGCTCTAGCTTGACCCAACTCCGCAGCTGCGGGCCCGCGCGGCTTGAGTCCACTGTGGGAATCTGCATTTGAACTCAGCCGCTGCCACACACTGCGCGCGAGTCTTGGGCTGGCAGAAGCTCCATGTTTGCGACTTGCACAACCTTCGAGGCGCGGGCACGCAAACCCTGGACGAAGTCGAGAGCAGTTCGAGTTTGTCGCTTTGAGCTGGCCTTTGCTGGAGACTTTGTGCGCATTTTGAAGGCAGCGCGCCTGTGTTGGTAGCCCATGCACACATTCTCAGGCGGCAAGGCTTTCCAGCGTGATTTGCATTTCTCACGCCATGCTGGAGGGGGTGGGGATTCAGTGAGATGCCTTTTAATCTTGTGTCCTCTCTCGCCGCGCGGCTCCAAACGCTACTTGCAGCTTTCGCGGATTGGTCTGGGCTTGAGGAGGTCTTTCCCGTGTTCACTACTTTGAATCGCCTGTTGCAGGTTTGGTTGAAAGCGTTGGCCCAAGCGCCTTTTCGCAGATTCGCAGTCTGTCAACGTGGCACTCACGCCAATCACGGGATTTGAGCCACTTGGGCGCAGACCAGTCAGCACAGTGGGTCCACCCAATGAATGTGTTTAGGCCCGGCGCTTCAGTCGCATGCTTTCGAGCGTGTCTGATGAGGGACGGTCGAAGGCCCGTGTTGCGGACGGGCGAGTCACAAGGGCTTGGGCTCACTCATCCACTAGTACAACACAGGAGGCCGCCCTCGCGCGCTGGACCGCGTGCAGTTGGTCAAGAAAGGCTCTGCGGGCGGCCTGTCCTTCCGGAGTGCACCGCCTGAGGCTGGAGAGTGAGACTTCAACGCGACCGCCAGACGAGCGGCAGCGCATGGGCACCCGCTGCCACGGTGCACCCGCCACTACCATCGTGGCAACGTCCGCAATCGCTGCAAGTTGCTGGCTTCTGGGCGTGCCCGACTCTGGAAGCCTCAAGAGCAGCCATGCTCGCCCGGTGCGGAGATGCTCGAGGACTGCCTCAGCGAGGCGGGCTTCCTTGGCTGTGGTGAACGCGTCCGCTGGCGGCGCAGAAGCTGCCTGGTAAACGAACACGCTCACGGGGTTGCAGTCGCTCGACTCGCACCCGAGCAGGGGTCCCAGCCTGGCGCTCGAGCGGAAAGCCACCGAGCAGCGCGACACCGCTGTCTCGTCGACCACGCCCGCCCAAGCCAGTGCTCCTGCCGCCGCCACTGGTTCGATCGGCCCCGGGATCGCCACAGCAAAGGACCTCTCCGCGCCCGAGGAAGCCGTCAGCTGGGCAGCAAGGGCGATGGCTTCGCCGGCGCGGGACGCGGCTGCGACCAGGGCCTCCTCTTTGCCTGACCCCTGCCCCGGCTTCCCGTGCAAGAGCCTGTCCACATCAGCTTTGGCCGCAGGGCGCAGGTCCAGCGCCGTGGCGTGCGCGCCTGTCCTTCGAAGCGCGTCGCGCAGGCTGAGAGCGACGTCGGCGAGGCGCGACTGGGTAGCGACGTCGAGGGGTTCGAGGCACAGAACAGCGGAAAGACCTGCTGGCGGACATGCGCTTGCTGCTTGCTGTTGCGCAGACGCAGGCCGGGCGTCCGAGGCGGCGGAAATAGCGCGGCGGAGCTGTTCGGACCGAAGCAGCACCGGGGCCGCTGCCTCCCCTCTGGGAGCGGCCGCAGCAGCGGCAGGTGCCGGGCGAGAGCCTCTTCCGTCCGAGTCCGGCTCGGTTGCCTCTTGCTCTGCGCTTCGGGGTCGCTTGCTGCGGCGCTGCTGCGGCCGAATGGTCTCGTCGAGCACTGAGCCGAGCATCGCCTCGAACACGGCGGCTACAAACGAGTCGGCGCCCCCAGCAACAGAGAAACCATCGGCCTCCAGTCTTGCTCTGAAGCTGCTGCCAATGTCTCCAGCTGCGCCCTCGGCGGAGTCGTCGGCGCTGTGAGCTGGCCCGCGATGGTCCATGGCCGCAGGCGGGTGCCCCTGGGTCCACCGGCCCACGGAACCCTCGCTCAGCTGTCCTAGCCCCCGAGGCACAGCCCTTCCCAGGCGGGGCACCGGCGAGGGTGCAGGGGAGGCCTCGTTGTGAGCAGGGCCAGGCCTTTGTTTGGTCCTGCAAACATTGCTTCGCGAACGCTCCGAATGCTGATCGCGCCCTGTCCAGGGCTGCTAGATCACACAGCCCGGCGGCTGAGAGTAGAATGGCAGCTTCTCGGGCAGTCCGCGCAACCCTGGACTTGAAGACGCTGCTTGGCAGGCTGGGAGCCTCGCCAGCCTCGGTGCTGGTGGCGGTGTTGCTGCCAGCAAGCGCTGCCGCCGACGCGGCAGCAGGATCGAAGCTCGTCGAGGCAGCTGTGGAGAATTCGGTGCGGGACATCATCAGCGGGAGCAGCGCTGGGGGGGGCGCAGGCGCCTCGCCCAAGGAGGTCCGCTTGACAATGATGCCTCTGGTGCTCGGAGCCCAGCTTGCGCGCAAGGTTCTGGGCGCCGCACGCGTGGTCGGCGCGGCCGAATCCGCCAGCCACAGCGCCTGCTTTCACATTCCTCTTGGGGCCGTCGAAGCTGCGTTTGCGGGGGCCCAATCCGCCGCTCGCGCCTCGGCCGTGCGCGTCGCAGTCGGGCTCAGCCTGCCGCAGAGCGTGGCATGCCGGCCCGACGCGTCCGGCGAATCGGTCCGTGCGTTCACGGCTGATGCTTTCGCGAGCCACGATGCTGTCGTGTTCGCGATCCCCCCGGGAGCCCTGCCGATGCCCCCATCTGGCGAGGAGCTGTTGGCAGCAGCGGCAGAGCTTTGCGGGCCGCCTGCTTGCGTGGGGGGCATTCGGGCTGCTCTCGAAGCCCACTTGCGTGTGGAGGGGGGCTTTGACGTGGGCACGGTCGAGTACGGGGCGCCAGCGGCGGAGGGCGACGCTCCGTGGATGCTGCCTGCGGAGGCCTTGGATGCCATGCCTGCGAGCGCCACCGGCAGCGTTGACCATGTGGTGATCGGCGGAACGTTTGACCGGCTCCACGCTGGTCACTGGAAGCTCATTGCGGCGGCCGCTGCCTTGGCAGGCCGACGGCTGACGATCGGCGTGACCAGCGACGCCATGATCGCCTCCAAGGAGGGCGCGGAGCAGATCCAGCCCGAGGCAGTGCGCGCAGAGGCTGCCAAGGCTGCGGCGCTCGCCGTGGCGCCAGGGCTGGAGGTGCGCTGCCCCCTCATCTCGGACCCGATGGGGCCCTCGGCGACGGACGAAACCATGGGGGCCATCGTTGTGTCTTCTGAAACCGCGCGCGGCGCTGACGCCATCAACCGGGCGCGGTTCGCCGCAGGCTTGGGGCTGCTGCGGCCTTTCGTGGTGTCCAGGCTGGGGGCAGCCGGGCTCAGCTCCACCGAGCTGCGGCGGCTCGATCGCAGCTGAGCGGCAGGCGGGATGAGTTGGCGACTGCCCCGTGACCAAGGTGCATGCGTGTGCGTGTTGGCGTGAGTGGGCGCGCGGGCCTTGCCCGCGCAAAGAGTGCGGTCGACTCTTGCTCGTCGAAGAATCAGCGACAGGGGTCGAAGTCACGTTGTGGCCATGCCAGGGGAACGGGCACGAGGAATGTCACACGGGAGAGAAGGCCTGCTCACACAAGCTCAACGCTCTAGTGCTCAGAGGCTGCCGCGAGCGCGCATCTTGGCGTACACACCCTTGAGCTCCTCGCGCTTGGCGATGGCGCGCTTGTGCGAGCCGAGGCGCTTCTTGGCGAACTTGTAAGCCCTCTTCTCAACGTTGCCGGAGCCGAGCTTGATGATGTCCATCACGCGCTTCTCGTAGGGGGCAAGGCCAGCGACCTCGCGCACAATCTCGCGGATGGAGGCGACGCGCTTGCCGAGGGCCTGCGGGGCAAGAGGAGAGCACAGCACGACGCCACCAGGCACTAGGTGACTCCGAGGGCTGCCCGTTGCGACGCTGGGGCCACGCGCGGCGCCTGGGCAGCCCGCCTGCGGCGGGCCACGAAGGCCAAAACGCTTCCGCCGATGCGCGGCCCGCCAGTCATCCCTCCCGGCCCCAGGACCAGCGCCCGCGTCCCCCGCACCGCCCGTGCAAGCAACAAACGCCCGCTCCTCCAGGTTCACGCCGTTGGCCGGGTCCGCGAGGGCTCTGGGCTGGCGGGCGGCTGCCGGTCAACTCACGCCCTTGCGGTAAGAGGGGCGCGCCTCCTTGGCGAGCTTGGTGACCTTAAGGCCGCGAGCGGGCCCACGGGCCACGGACTCGAACTCAGCGGCGAAGGACTTGGCGGGCATTCTGTTCCTACGCGACGACCCCAGTGCGTGGGCGCCGGCAGGCCGTCGAAGGGCGCAGGCGTCACGCCCCGCGCAGAGCAACGCTGTCGCCGCGTTGGTCGATCGCCGAAATTCTTTGCCAGCGGCAACCGATTCCGCGGGAAACCCAGCGCCCGACAAGCTCCACCGGCTCGAGGCAGCCGCCTGCCGCGCCCGTAGCGCGGCCCAGCGCGCCCCCGACCCCGCACGCCGACACAATGCCGCGCGACCTTGCCTCAGACGAGGAGGCGGTCGTCGATCCGGAGCTGGAGTTCGAGGATGAGGACAGCTCCGAGGAGGAGCTCAAAAAGTTCCTCGGCGACATTGCGGCCGCAAAGAACTGCGTGCGCTGCTTCAACATCGTCCTGCTGGTTCTTGGGATCGGGCTGACCGTCTTCGCGTTCGTGGGTGGCGAGTTCCTGCTCTCGCTCAACTGGCTGGCGTACGCGATTTCTGGCGTTGGCATCGGCATCGTGTTCACGACCCTCCTTGGGCTGGTCGGCGCGTGCTTCCACATGTTCCGCGGCGTTCTGGTATTGGTGAGCGCTGCAGGGGCTCTCGGCGCCGCCCGCTGCGGGTCCGCGGACCCGTCCTTGGGTCGCGTCGCGCTGCAAGTTCCAAGACGTTGCCGATGCCGGATTTGCGCTGCCACGCCTCCGGCTGCTCCCTCGTGGACGTTTGGGCCGCGCCTCCTCGCAGTACTACACAATGCTGGTCTTCCTGAGCCTGGTGCTCTTCGTGATGGGCGGGTTCTGCTTCGTGCTCACGGACACCGCCGTGAGCTACGTCGAGGCGTCGTTCGACACCATCTTGCTGGGCGTGGACCCCGCTCGGAGGGACGAGCTCTCGGTGGAGTCAATTGTGGTGGACCTTCGCATCTACCTGTACGCCTCCGGCGGCGTGGCGTGGCTGATGACCCTTCTGCTGCTGGTGGTCATGAGCAACGTCGTCCGGCTCGTCACTGCGGCCAAGGCCTTCTCCGTGCTCCTCCAGGCCACCAACCTGACGATCGTGCCCCTCGGCATTGCGCTCATCGCGGCCGGGCTCTACGTCGCCGACACGGCCGCCACCGTGGAGGCGCCGCTCGCCGCCTTCGCCGTGTTCCTCATGGGCTTCCTGGTCGTCTTCTTCGCCATCGTCGGCTGCGTCGGAGTCACAATCAGCTCGCGAGGCATCATTCGGCTCTACCAGTTCCTGGTCGGCATCCTCGGCCTGCTCTTCTTCGCGGCGGGCATCGCCTCGCTCGTCGTTGCCGACACGGTCCGCGACCAGCTGCTGGCTCAGTGGGACGACATCCGGCGAATCCTTCCGCCGTCCTTCAGCGGCAAGTACGACCAAGGCCAGTTCCAGGCGTTCGTGGACACGAACCTCAAGGCCATCGGGTTCATGGCGCTCTGCGCAGGCATCATCCTCCTCATCCAGCTGTGGGCTGCCACGCGGTTGCGCGGGGAGATCAAGCGCATGAACGACGTGGAGGACCGCGTCGACACGCTGTTCAACAGCCTCGTCACCATCATTCACAACCTGCAGGACGCAGAGACCGCGCACCGCGCTGCCCGCGTGGCCCTGCAGCGCACCGGCCGGTCCCAGGCCACCGTCCGTGCCATCGCCGCCAGCATGGCGAGCCAGTGCCAGCGCGAATTCGAAACCGAGGCCGACCGGCTGGAGCAAGAGGCCCAGCTGAACGAGTGGGACGAGGAGGAGGTAGACGCCCGCCTGGCCTCCGTGCCGGAGCGCTGGGGAGGCGAGGACGCCGAGCTCAAGGCCCTCCGCACCGCAGAGTGGAACCGCCTGCACCTCCAGGCGCAAAAGGTCGCCGTGGAGGCGGAGATCCACGGGCTAGACTGGCGCCGTATCGAGGACGAGGGAGTCGGCGGCGTGGTGGAGGCCGAGAAGCGAATGGAGGTCAAGGGCGAGGGAGCCAAGAGCGTTGACCCGGAGGACAAGTTCTCGGTGCCCAAGCGGCGCGACCGCAAGCTCAACGCCGGCGCGCTCTTCTGGAAGCGCTGGTGGACCAAGGGCACCCGCGGCAGCCGCACCGCCGTCATGGTCTGCTGCTGCGTCTTCGTCTTCCTCATCGTCCTCATCCTGGGCCTTGCCTCTGCCGCGCTTTACTTTGCGACCTCCTGCTCCTCCCTTGCAGGGTTCCGCCTCGCCAAGCCGTTCGATGACATCCCGACCCAGCACCTGTGGGTCAAGACAGCGGTCCGCCGAGGGGTGCTCTCGCTGCAGCCGGCAGAGGTCACTGCAACCAAGCTCACCATCACCAAGTCCTCGTTCCAGGACGGCATGATCTCCACCGACTTCCCCGCGCTCGGGCCGGACCAGCCGGCGGAGGGCGAGACCGCCAAGCCCGGGCAGGGCGTGAGCATGTCCGAGCCGCCCCCCACCCGCATCATCTCCTTCGACATCGCCTGCCAGACGTCAGACGCGGCCTTCCTCATCCCGCAGCGCTCCACCGGGTCCTCCACCTCGTCAGGGGGCTCTGCCGCCGCTGATGGCTCTGCCCGCCGCCTGGACGCGTGGGAGCCCTCGGCGCGCAACCGCGCGCAGGCGCTGCGCTCCTTCCTGGGGCGCCGCATCCGGTCCGGCGCGGCGCCATCGGCCCGCATGACTCAGACTTCCAGCGAGGCCAACTCCGGGTCGGGGTCCAGCACGTCCCCCGTCGAGCAAGCGAACAATGCCAACCGAAAGGAGGGAGGCGCCTCGGTGTCGGCGGCCAGCCCGGGGGCCTGGATCTCCACCGATCTTGTGGAGGTCGTCGTCGATGCCATCGAAGCGGCAGCCGCTGCATCTGCGTCCAGCGGCGACCCTGCGACGGTTGCCCCGCCCACCGCCCCGGTGTTCAGCGCCGACGCCGTCGGCAACCTCGCCAGCGTCCGCCTGGACTGGACGGCCACTCCGCACTCCGCCCGCCCCTTCCTTTACTCCGTCGATGTCACCAGCGTGGCGGGCGCTGACCTCACCGGCGTGCTGCTGGGCGGCCGCGGCGCCGCCGTGACGACGGAGCTCGGGGACCTGACGCTGACCGACGTTGGCGCCGTCTGCGACGCCTCCGACCTCGGGACCGGCAACGGCGGCCTGCGCCTGGCCACGGACAAGGGAACCGTTTCCATCATTGGCAGCGTGGTGTACAACTGCGACCTCACCATGTCCGGCGAGGCCTCTCTCGTCCGCCTCGTCAACACGGTGCTGCTGAACGAGAACGGAGGTGGGTCTGCCACGCTGGCGGCCGCCAAGGGCTCGCTCCTGGCAGAGCACGTCAACGCCGAGCGACTGGCTCTGCAGGGCCGGGAGGGCTCTGCCCGCGTCGTCTCGTCGGAGATCAGGGAGTCGCTCAAGATCTCCACCACGGCCGGGAGCGTGCTCATCAGCGACCTGGTGGCGGGCGCCCGCGCGGTGATCCAGGTGGAGACGAACGATGGCTCCATCGTGCTTCGCGTGAAGCAGTTCCAGGGCATCGTGTCTGTCGTGACGGGCGGAAGCGTCAAGTGCTCTGGCGAGGGCTTCGAGAAGCGGTACTCGTCCGACGGCACGACGGAGATCGACCCGTGCCGCAACTCCGCGGCTGCTGGGTCTTCCCTCACGTTCGTGGAGGAGGCTCGCGTGAACTGCGTCACGGCGGCGAACCGCAACGACTGCGCCTACCTGGGCGAGGTCACCATCGTCTCCAACTCAGGCAACGTCATCCTGGACTTTGCAAAGTACACGGCTGCGTCCGCGTCCACCTGAGGAAGCTCGCCGCCCGGCACTGGCCTCGCCGCGCGGACAGCCACGCCTTCCAATCTCTCGCCTCAGCGTGCGCGGATTGACCTGGCGACGCTGCGCCTTGCTGCTTTGCCTGATGCCCCCCCGGTGGCCGTTTCGCCCCCGTTCCCCCGTTAGACTCTTTGGGCCCAGGTCATCGGGCAGCGGGCTGCGTGCTGGGGCCACCTGCCCGTTCGGTGGCACCAGCGCGCGCGTGCCGCGGTTAAAGAGTGTTTGCTTGTTTGGGCAGTCACGGAATCGTCGCCTGCACCCCCCCCCCCCAACCCCCACCGCTCCTGCTCCCCGCTCGTTGATTCTTGAGTGTTTGAGTTTGCTTTTCGTTGCGCGTTTGAGATTGCAGTGGCCAGCTCTGGCAGACCCGGCGGCTGCTTCAGCTTGCAGCGGTAGCGCCCGCGTTGCGCAATCCACACTCACGCCGAGAACAGGCAATGCCCCCACAGCACTGCCATCGCTCAAGCCAGGCAAGGATGCAAGCCCTCCTGGACCGATGCAGCATCAGCCCTCAAGGGGCGCGTGGGCCACCTCGACCGTGGAGTCCACCACCGTGGGCTCGCAGTCGATGAGCATTGCATGCTCCGAGGCCTCCGCGCGCGGCGTGGCGATGCCGGTGTCCACAAGGTCGAGGAGCGCCGACCGCGCCCCGGGCGCCTGCAGCCACCCGTTCCCCCACAGCAAGAGCCTTGCTGGGATGGCAGAGCCGGCATCGGCCGCCTCCCTCACAGCTCCCAGCAGCTCCGTGAGACCCTCCTCCCCGATGCGACACTGGCGCAGGTCCAGCACCGCAGTGCGGCTTCCCGCCCTGATGGCAGCCGCCCACGCCATGGCGCCCTCGTCGCCCGCCCCGGTCGCCCTCAGCCCAACCTCCTCCAGGCGCTCGTTCACCACGCTGAGGCGCGCCAGGGCGGCGGCCCCCTCGCCTGCCAGCCGGCACCCCGTGAGGTCCAGCACGCTGAAGCTGCGGTGCTCCTCCAGGTGCTCCGCCAGCGTTGCCGCCGTGTAGGCGGTCGCAGTTGTGAGCCGGCGAAGCGAGAGCACCTCCAGCAGCGGCAGGCCGTCCCTCACCGCCCGCGATAGGCGGTAGATGGCGTCCTGCTCCCGGCCCGACCCGCCGGCGCCCCCCAGCAGCGCATCGCCCATCCGAAGCTCCAGCAGCTCCGGGCACGCGCCCCCCTGCAGCGCCGCCGCCACCGCCACGAAGCCTTTGCTGCCCAGCCGGCAACCCTCGAGGCCGAGGCACTGCAGGCTCCGCATGTGCGGCAGAGCCGCGGCCAGCAGCAGCGCACCCTCGTCGCCGATGGGGTTCCCGTCCAGCGAGAGCTCTCGCAGGTGGTCCAGCGCCGAGGCGGCGTCGCCCGCGGCGGGAGGCGCCTCCGGTCCAGTCCGGCTGGCGTCCGGGGCGAGCGGGCCCACCATGGCCGCGACCGCCCGCGGACCCAGGTCGTTGTGCCGCAGGTCCACCCGCAGAGCGGAGCACACCAGCGCAGCCAGCGGCGCAAGGTACGGGGCCTCCAGCCCCCCCGCGTCTCCCTTGGGCGGCACGGCTGCAGGACTCTCTGTGGCAGCAGCGCCTCCGGGCGATGGGTCCGAGGAGGGTCCCGCTCCGCTGCTGCCGTCGTCCAGGCGGTTGTACGGCAGGGCGAGCAGCTCCAGCGCCACGGAGTGCTGCTGCTCCCCGCTCAGCCCTGCTGCGGCGGCGTCGGGACCGAGCAGCGCCACAGCAATCGCGGCGACGTCTGCGTTGCTCAGCCGCGATGCCCGGCGCTCGGGAACATTTCCTGGCAGAGCGATGCTGCCCACAAGGCTGTCGGAATCATCGAGCCTGCGATCGCCGCCGCACGGGGTGGGAGGAGGGTAGGGGCAGCGTCGGGAAGCGCTTCAAGACCCGTGGTCTCGTCGAGCACGCGGCTCGCAGCGTCGCAACGGCAACCCTCCGTCGACGGGCGGCGTGCCCGCAGCCAGCGCCTGGCTTGCAGTCCTGGACGCAGCGCGCAGATTTACACTTTCACACGCAACGTTCCCATGCTCCCTGGGCCAGTCTCCCGCGCGTGCGCTGGAGGTGGCGAGGCCTGGCGAAAGCATCAGCGGTCTTGCGAAATGCCGCTGCGCCACCGCCTCTGCCCGATCCTCCCCCCACACCGCCCTCGAGCCGCGAAGGGTCACTAGCCAGCACCCCACGCCCCCCCCGTCCCGGCATGCTTGTGCGACGAGGTGGCTGGCCTGCAACCGAGACCTGCAACCCGTGCTCACTGAGCAAAGCCCTTGAGCTCGGCCAACACGTCTGGGCGCGTTTCGGTTCCCACGGACCCGCATGCGTCCTCATAGGCCGCCGTGAGCGCGATCGCCATGAGTCGGCTGGCCTGCGGGCAGCCGAGGCGCCGTGCGGTGGCGGAGCGCGCAACACTGGCTGGCAGAGCTGCCGCAGCACGCCAGCAAAAACAGCCAAACATCCAGCCTCGGCGGCGGCGCCGCATTGCCAGTGCTCGAGCAGCTCTTGGCTGGGCCGCACAACTGCACGCCCTCCTGCATCCGGCCCGTGCCTGTACCAGCGATGGCAGCGTCTGCTTGCCCTGGCTCCGCCGGTGAGGCCGCACGTTCGCCCGATGATGCCGCACCTTGGGCGCGCCACCGCGCTGGAGGCGACCCGCCAGCCTGATTCGGCGCCGCACCCCGAGCACGCGCGGCAGCGGTCGAACCCGCATGCACTACGGGCGGCGTAGGGCCCGTCCGCTTGGGCGTGTTGGCCTCATGCCTGCGCGTCGCCGCGCCCACTTGCGCTTCGCCGCAGCCATTCCCGAGGCAGTGCGCGCCAAGTTCGTCGAGAACGGCCAGGGCCACGTGTTTGAGTTTGTGGACAAGGGCCTGGTCCCGGCCGGCGTGCCCTCCGTCGAGGCCTTCGTGGAGCAGCTCTCTGCGCTTGCGGACGACCTGCCGCGAATCAACAAGCTCTTTGCGAGCACAATGGCGGCTGCCGCCGCCACCGTGGACCGCTCTTCCAGCGAGCTCACGCCTGTGGACGAGTCGGATGTCCTGTCCGCGGCCTCAGCGTCCGCGGCTGAGCGCGATGCGTGGCGCGCTCGCGGCCTGGCCGCCATCGCCGCCGGCCAGGTGGCCGTGGTGGTGCTGGCCGGAGGGCAGGGCACGCGCCTCGGGTCGTCGCTCCCCAAGGCGGCCTACGACGCCGGCCTGCCCTCGGGCAAGGTGCTGATCCGCCTGCAGGCGGAGCGCATCCAGCGCCTTCGCACCCTCGCGGCGGCGGTTGCGGGCGCGGACCCCTCGTCCGTGCACCTGCCCTGGTACGTCATGACGAGCCCGCAGACGCACGAGGCCACGGTGGCCTGCTTCGCGGAGCACGGCAACTTCGGGCTGCCCGAGGAGGACGTGACGCTGTTCCAGCAGGGCCAGCTCCCCTCCTTCACCCCCGAGGGCAAGATTATGCTCGAGAGCGCCACCTCCCTCGCGCTGGGCCCCGACGGCAACGGCGGCATCTACCGCGCCCTGCACGTCAACGGCTGCGTGGCGGACATGGAGACCAGGGGAGTGAAGATCGTCCACGCCTACGCCGTCGACAACCTCGTAAGCAAGGTGGCTGACCCCGTGTTCATGGGGCTCTGCCTCGAGCGAGGGGTCGACGTTGGGAACAAGGTGGTCCCCAAGTCGAGCCCCGACGAGAAGGTTGGCATGCTCTGCCGCAAGGGCGGCCGGTTCTCCGTGGTGGAGTACAGCGACATGCCCGCCGCGCTCAAGCAGGAGCGCGTGGGCGATGGCGAGGCCGCCCCCCTGCGGTTCCGCGCCGGCAACATCTGCGTGCACGCCTACGACATTGAGTTTCTGCGTGGGCCTGCGCACCCGGACCGGCTCTCGGAGGTGTTCCACGTGGCGCGCAAGAAGATCCCGTGCGCCGACCCCGCCACCGGCCTCACCATGAGCAAGGCTGCGATCGAGACGGAGAACGCCGTCAAGCTGGAGGGGTTCATCTTCGACGTGTTCGAGGAGGCGGAGCGCACCGTCCTGCTGGAGGTGGACCGCAGCGACGAGTTCAGCCCTGTCAAGAACGCCCCCGCCAAGGGTCTCAGCGACTCCCCAGACACCGCGCGCCAGATGGCCTCGGACGAGGCTCGCCGCTGGCTCGAGGCCGCCGGCGCCACCGTGGAGGGGGAGGGGCTGGTCGAGCTCTCGCCGCTGGTCTCCTACGGCGGGGAGGGTCTCGAGGCATTGGCAGGCGCCACCGTCTCGGCCCCCTGCTGCATTTGCCTTCAGGCCGAGCTGGAGGCGCTCCCCTCGTCCCTCGCCATGCCGTCCGCCCCTTCCAGCGTGACCCTGCCCAGCGGCCGGGAGGCCGTCTGCGCTGACGGCTGCTCGCGCGCCGTCGACGCCTCCCTGGGTATCTCCGGCAACGCGCTTTCCTTCAGCGTGCTGGCGCTCTGAGGCCGGGTGGTGGCCTTGCTCCCGGCCAGCGTGGCCCTGCAGTGCGCCAGGCACTGGCTTGCTTGAGCCCCTCCTCCTTGCCCCGGACCCGCCCCCCCCCCCTCCCCCCCTCCCGGGCCCTCGTGCGAGCAACTGCGTGGCGTGTGTTCGATGCGGCGCGCGGGCTGGCCGGCAGCCGAAGAGCACCCGATCCATGACACGCCTCTCCATCGCTGGCAAGCACTCACAGTCACACAGTCGCCTCGCCACCACGCGCGCGCACGGGCCGCGAGGGGCGGTGGACGAGCGCGCCTCCTCGGCCCGCGGCAATCGTCCTGCAATCGTCCGCGTCACGCGCTGCCAGCCGCAGCGGGCGACTCGTCCGAAGCGCCCGAGACCTCCGGCTGCGCGCCCTCGTACGGCGTGAGCGACGCTTGCCTCCCCGGCGGGCTCTCCACCTCGAGGCGGAAGGGACCCGCGAACCCCGCGCCGTAGGTGCAGCACACCACCACAAGGCGCAGGCGCGCCCCCAGCAGGCTCGTCCAGCGCACCTGGAGCGGCAGCGACGCCCGCTCCATGGGCACAAACGTGGTCTTGGCCACGAGCAGCGCCACGGACAGGTCCTCGGGCGAGGTCTCGTGGCCGGAGGGGTCCGTCGCGGGCGGGTCTCCCGGGGCGCGCACGTGCAGCCTGGCCAGCTCCGGCGCGCCCTCGTGCACGGCGAGCACGTAGAGCCCCACCATCGTGCCCACCCCGTCGCGCTTCACGGCCCGGGCCCAGGGCCCCGCCGGTCGCTCGATGGTGAGCGTGTAGGGCACCTCCCCGCCCGCGCCCTGCCCGTGGGCGTCGGCCTCGGAGGGGGACAGGAAGAACGCCGGGTTGCGCAGCCAGTCCGTGTGCAGCTGGCAGCCGGCAGCCGAGCGGCCCTCCCACGCGCCCTCCACCCGCGTCTGGCCCGGCTCGCGCAGCATGTCGAGCGCCATCGGGACCGTGCCGTGCACCTCGAGGGCCCAGGCGCCCTCCGACCCCGGCAGCCGCAGCATCGGGTGCACGGACAGCGCCTGACCGCCCGTCACCCACCCGGCCGGCACCTTGATCGACGCCGTCGCCACCGCGTGCCCGCGCCAGTCGGTCGACCACGCCCACTCGGCGGGCGTGACGGCCTTGCGCCGACAGAAGTCGTCCACCGATGCCGTGCTCCGCCCCAGCAGGTCGTCGAGCGCCGCGGGGTCCACGACGGACGCTGCCGCGCCCGGCGCCCCCTGCCCCCCGCGCCCCGTCGAGCGCATCGTCGCCGCGCCCAGCGTGTCCCCCACCGCAGCGCGGTCGCGCGTGCGGCCCATCGTGGCAGTGCGGCCGGTGGCGCCGAGCCCGCCAGTCGCTCCAGCCTTGCCGGCGGAGCCGCTGCCCCCGGTGCGAGAGCGCGCCACGTCGCTCAGCGCGGCCAGTCGCGTCACAGTGGCTCCCGCCCCCGGTCCGCCTGACGACACCGCTCCCGCACCGTCGGCCACCCTGGCCGCGCGGCAGATGACCATTCCCACTCTGTTTGCGACGCCGCCGTCCTCGTCCCGCCCCGCGCCCCTGTCCGTCCGCCGCAGCACCAGCTTGAGCGCGATGCGCGCGCCAGGCCGGGCAAGCGAGGACAGGCTGGGTGCGACCGCGTCGGCCTCTGCCTCTGCGCCCGCGCCGCCCTGCGCTCCCTCATCCAGCTCCCCGTCCTCGCCGTCGCGCCCTTCCTGCGCAGGCCACTCGTCCGCCTCCACGCCGTCGGCGGTGCGCCGCCCTGCTGTGCCCCGCCCGCCCCTCGACGAGCCACCGCGCGCCCCCCTCCGCACTGGGCGGGCTCGCTTGGCGGCCGCGAGGCGGTCCGCCCGCTTCGCAGCGTCCACGTCCACTCGCAGCAGAGCCTGCGGCCCCATGCCCCACGAGCCGTTGGCAGAGCCGTTCGGCAGCACCGGGGCCCCGCAGGCCGTTCCCGAGGCCACCGTCCACCTGCCCTTGATGGCAACCACCGTGGGTGCCGGCAGAGCCGACGCCGCCACGGCGCGGCCGACGGGCGCAAATACGCGCAGCGCCACGGGCAGCTCTTCCCCAGCGTCCAGCTCGCTGTAGATGCTCGCGGGCCCGGTGGCAGCGCCGCTGGCAGCGCCGGCCGCTGCGCCGGCCTGCCCTGCGGGCGTGCCGAGCATGGCGTCGCCGTCCCCGCCGTGGCCGGGCGACGCCTGCATCCGCGCGGCCATGGCCCCCCCGGCCGCGCCATCAGCGCCGTCGGCGCCGCCTGCCCCGGCAGCCAGCATCCCCACCGGCAGCGGGGGGGGCGGGGCCAGCGAGACTGCGACCACGTACGAGCTGTCCGGCTCCAGGCGCAGCGCCGGCAGCACCAGCTCTCGCGGCACCGGCATCCCCGTGGCGAGGTCTGCCGGCGGGGCGAAGAGCGACGACTGCGACGTGGCCACCACCTCCGCCTCGCTGAGCTCCCATACGCGGCCCTGCTGCTGCCTGCCGCGCCTGAGGACGACGAACTCCACGGGGACGCAGGCCCGCACCGCGGCACCGACCCCGCGCGGAATGTCCCCGGCGCCCGCCCCGGAGCCGGCACCGCCGGCGCTGCTCCCGGGCTCGGTCCCTGCCGCGCCGCCCGCCCCGGAGCGCTTCTGGCCGCTGGGAGTGTCGGCCTGCGCCGACGGCTCCTCCGCGTCGTCGGCCTCCTCGGGCGGGGGCGGCAGGATGCGCCGGCGCTGCCTGGGGTCGAGCTGCGACAGGCTGAGGAGGACGTCCGTCGGAGGAGGCGCCGCCTGGCCCGGGCCCACCGGGCGTGGCCCCACGATTCGGAACTGCGGCGCCATGAAGAAGCGGGCGTCGCCGTCCGGCCGCAGCCACGCGCCGGGCACCGGGCACGCGCCCCCGCCGGCGACCTCCGCAGACCACTCCGTTGCGAGGCGGATGGCGGCGGCGGCCGACATGGGCTTGACCGGCACGGGCAGGCCCGCGCCTGCGGCCGCGGTCGCCACGGCTGCCGAGAGAGCCGTGCTCGGCTGGCGCGCTGAGAGCGCCGCCGCGGTGGGAAGCGGCACCCGCCGGGTGAGCGAGATGCAGGGGGCGACGCCGGGGGGCAGCGTGGCCGCGGCCTCGGAGGCAGACGCAGCCCGCGGGGCCCTCCCTGCCAGCATGCCCGCGATGGCGAGCACCTCGTCGCCGCCGTCGCCGGAGCCGGTTGCAGGGCCCGCGCGCATTCCCGCCACGGGCGGAACGACCGGCGCGACGACGGGACCAGCACTGGCCGGCATGCCGGCACGCCGGGCCGACGCCAGCAGCTGCGCTGGGCGGGCGGTGGGCGGCCCCACGATGCCGAGACGCGACGCGATGCCAACGGCGGCCGCAGTGGCGGCGGCGTCCTCCACACCGGCGTCAAGACTGGCCGTCGCGATGGCGGCGGCCGCTGCCACAGCCTCGGCTGGCGACGCCGCGGTCGAGCCAGCCGGCAGAGCCGCTCCCCGCCCGCGGCCCACGCCGTACCCCCTCGAGAGGCCGTTCCGGGCGCCGTTTCCGAGGTGCGGACGGGGCGCCGCGCCGACGTCGGCCAGCCTGCACACGGTGAGCGACGCGAAGTGCGTCGCGGCGTCCTCCCACGCCATCCAGAACTCGCTGGGCACCGAGCGATTGACAGCCGCCGCCGCCTCGCCGGCCGCCGCCCGTGCGTTGAGCTCCGCCTCCACGTCCGGGTGCTCCGCCCACAGCTCCGACTCCGGCCCCCAGTCTCCCGACCAGCCGGCCCCCAGGAACTCCTCCTGCCGCGTCCAGGGGTTGGACAGCTTGACCATGCGGAGGCCGCGCCTGGGCTCGCCTGCCCACAGCACGGGGTATGGGTGGAGCCGGAGCAGGCCCGAGGCGCTGTCCACGGAGATGCCCTGCTCGGGGTCCCAGCCGCCAGAGCCGGCCCCGTCCAGAGGCAGCACAGTCGGTGCCGCCGCGGCGCCGGCGCCGGGCGCCTCGCCACCGGTGCCCACCGCAGGCAGCCCGTCCGGCCCCCCTGCCGTCGCTGCCACGATGTGGCCCCGGGACACGTGATCAGACACCAGCTCCCACAGGCTCTCCGACTGGGCGCGGGGCGCGGTGCCTGCGCCGGCGCCTCCGGCGGCGGAGGCGGATGTGGCGGAAGCGCGGGCGCCCCTGCCATCGAGCTTGGCGTCGGCTCGAAGCGCCGCAGCGACGCGGGGGCTCCGAAGCAGAGCCGTCTCGACAGAGCCGCCAGTGAGATCGACGAGGGCCGACCCCATCGAGCCGCCACGATGCACGGCCCGGTAGCCAACTGCGGCCGCCGCCTGGGCCGCTGCGTCGCTCGCTGCGCCCCCTCCCGCGGCGGCGGTGGCGGCGGCGGCGGCGGCGGCGGCGTCCCGACCGGCTCCCCTGCCGGCCCGGGAGGAGGGCCGAGGCGCAACCCAGCGGCGCTGGGACCAGAACGCCGCGTAGGCCTTCTCCAGCAGGCCGACCCACGCCTCCATGGCCGTTCCGTCCGACCCAGTGCCCCCGCAGCCGTACAGAGGCAAGTGCTCCTCGCCCGCGCTCCCGGGCTTGGCGACGTGCGGCAGCCGCGTGTCCGTCACGGCCGTCTCCCAGCGCGGACCCTCGGCCACCCCCTGCGCCGCGACCACCGCAGCGGCGGTCCCTGCCCGGGAGCGGGAGCGGGATGACGAGCGGCCGGCCGTGCCGGGGCGCCGCGAGCCCGCGGACACGCCGACGTAGAACTGGCCCGCAACAACGCCTGCCTGCTCGATGTCCTCGTCCGGTGTGGTCAGGAGGCTCTCCACGCGAGAGGTTCCCGGCTCGGATCCAGGCGGGGCGGCGGCCCTGGCCACCGCGGCGAGCGCCGCCAAAAAGTACCGGTCGCCAAGCAGGCCTTGCACCATGGCGCTTTCGCCAAACTCCCCGTGCACCACAACCGGTCCAGAATCGCCCTGGTTGCGCGCCACAACGTCTGGGCGCTCCCAGGTCACCTCGTCGACCGCTGGGGCGCCGCCAGCGCCGTCCAGCAGAGCGAGAGAGCGGTTGTCCGCCGGGAACCGCGTGTCCGAGTGCCGCAGGCTCGGAACCGTCGACTGCGCCCGCCGCACATTCTCAATCGCGGCCGTCTCCTCGTCGACGGACGCCATCGAAGCGGATGCCTGGTGCGTGGCGCGCGCTCGCTCCGCGAGCCTGCCGCGCAGCCTCCCGCAAGCCGGAGCAGAGCGGCGGCGCAGCTCTGCCCCTATTTGGGGCCCGTGAGTTGCCAGAACTCGGCTGGGATCTCAGGCGACTGGCGGGGCTCGGTGGCTGGCGCGCCGGCAACCACCTCGGACGCGCTCCGACCGGTTCCGCAGCCGCCAGCCCCCTTGCACCGGGAGCCGCAGCGCGCAATCGCAGTGCTTGGCTCCGTAGCTGCTCCTCCCATGGAGGCTCTCGCCAGTCTCCTGGAGCAGGGTGCCGCCGCGGCGGCTCCGCTCAGGGAGCGCCGAAAGCGTCCCGCAGAAGACCAGCCTTCCGCACACAAGCGCATGGGCACCGCGCTCGAGCCCTCGGCAAGCGGGGCGGAGCCAGGAGCAGCCGGGTGCTCCTCGCCGGCGGCCCCGACGGGGTGGGCGGCCTGGTCGCCCGGGCAGGAGAACTCCGGTGTTCTTTTCGGCCAAGCACATGGCCCAGCGAGCAGCGCAGCTTCTGGAGCAGGAACTGGCCGCAGCTGTGCCGCCGCCGCGGCCGAGCCCCACCGCGGGCGCGCGTTGCGCGGCTCTCCGCGCCCCTTTTCGCCCAAGCTGCGAGTTCGCCAGCGAGGGACCATCGGTTCCGCGGTCCCGACATCCGACGCAAGCGCCGCCGCTGCGGCCGCTCCCGCGGCGTGCCAGGCCAGCCCGGCCCCGGCAGGGTTCGCGCCGCTCCACGAAGGGCCTGGCGGGCCGTCCCAGGCCCATCCAGGTGCCGCGGGTGCCGAAGGGGTCGGAGCACCCGTCGCCAACCCCTTCGTGGCATTTGCCACGCCAGGCACCCCAGCCCGTGCCAGCATCCTGGGGGGCGGCATCGGCGGCGCGGGTGACGACGACGACGACGACGATGACGATGATGACATGGGTGCGGCTGGCGACCAGGGCGCGCGCGCCGTAGGCGCCAGGCCCGGAGCCGCCGCAGTTCCTGGTGGCGCTGGCAACAGCTCAGACCGGGAGCTGCGCGCTGTGCTTTCGGAGTTCTTGGGAGACGCCTCGCATGACTCCCCCGGTGCTGCTTCGGGCCTGGGTGGCGCGGGTGGCCTCGACAGAGCCTTTGCCGAGGCGGAGCGGGCAGCAGCTGCGGCAGCTGCTGCCGCCACTGGCCCCGCCGCCGCCGCCGCCGCCTCCACCGCCGAAGGCGCGCTGCCCTTGACATCCAGTGCGGCCGCTGGACCTGCTTGCGCTGCCGGCGCCAGCGACCGGGCGCAGGGACCCCAGCGCTCCTCTCGCAAGCGGGCGTGGGACGACGTCGAGGAGGACGACGCTCACGACAGGCAGGTGCGGCCCCGCCCTGCGCCCGCGGTCAAGTACCTCGACCTTCCCGCGGGAACGTCCCTCCCTCACCGGCTGGAGGCGGAGGCGCGCGCACGCACCGCGGCCCAGACCATCGCGCGCGCGGCCGTGACGGCGCACGCCAAGGAGAAGCTTCGCGGCGGGCGCCTGCAGCAGGGCCTCGTGATGGCCGCGAGGCAGCTGGCTGCGCAGCGCGAAGTCATCCAGCGGCGCGACTCGGAGCTGCGCGAGCGCGAGCGCGAGGTGGCGCAGCTCCGCTCCGAGCGGGCCAGCTTGCACCGCGTCATCGCATCGCTCGCGGCCCAGGGCGGGGACTTTGCTGGCTCGATGAGCAACCTCTCCCTGGGACCGTCGACTCGCCGCGGTGATGGCGACGAGGACGAGGACGGCTGGGGAGGCGGCGGCGGCGGAAGCAGCTCGTCAGGGGGCGAGGCCGGCATGGGTCCGTCGGCGGGCTTTGTTCCGCGCTTCGGGTCGGCGCGGTGACCCGCGGGGCGGGCCGAGAGGGCCTTTTTGTGTGTGTGCGTGGTCGAGGCCGCCAGATGCATGTGTGTACAATCGAGTGTGACATGCGATCGCGGACCGACCGCCATCGCCGCTCCGAGGCGCGACGCGCATCGCCTCGGCGCGCGCTCGCACGCGAACCAAGGGGACAAGCGCTCGCACAGCAGCGACCTCGTGCGCGCGCGCTGGCTGCTTCCGGGCGCGCACCGCGCCGGTTGGGCGGCCAGGCGCGCAACAGCAACGACGGAAGCTGTGCAATCTCCGGGAATGCGATCGACCAAGCCGAGGCCATCGAGGTCTGCCGCCAGGCGGACGTTCTGCCACCGGCTCGACGCCAAGACCGCGCCCGGCCGAGAGGCGCGCTGTTGGTGACGAGCGCAATGGCTCCTTTCTCCCGCGTGTGGATCGCGGCGGCTGTGGCTGCTTGGGCTGCCGCGGCTGCCGCAGGAAGCTCGGCAAGCTCGGGCGTGGGCGACGCCGAGGTGGCTCCGGACGGCTCCGCGCGCCTCGCAGACTCGTTCGAGTCTGCTACATGGAACGAGGCGCGGCGCAAGAGCCCCGCGGCCGCGGCGGCGCGGCGCAAGCTGCAGCAATGGGCCGCCACGGGCGACTTGGGAGACGTGGAAGACGAGGCGCCTCAGGTGCAGGCGCACTCGCACGACCACCGGCACGGCAAGGAACAGAAGGCCGGCCACCACCAGTGCATCCACGACCTCATCGTGAACTCGATGGCCGCGGGCGAGCACCACGCCAACCGCCCGTCGGCGCAATCCTATGCGGCCGGCGCAGCAACCGCTGAACCGAATCACGCCGAGGACGGCGGTGGGTCCAACGCCAAGACCAGCCGCGCGCATGGGGCCCGTCGCCTCGCGGGCGCCAGCGAGTTCCAGCGCATCCGCTTCCACCTGGACACCTCCGGCCTCGACAGCTCGGCCAGCAACCCCGAGAAGAACTCGCAGGACCAGGTGGTCGGGTGCTACACGGTGGGGCAGACGTACACGCCGACCATCGCCAAGTCCTCGGGCGAGACGGCGACGTGCAAGGAGTCTGACATCTTGACACCGGCGAAGAAGGCCTATTTGCGCGACGTGATCCTCAAGGAGGCGGCGGATTGGTTCAAGTGAGCAATCGTTGTTTGTGCGCTCGCTGCTACCTTGCGCCGGGTCGCGCACGCGCGCGCGAGACTCCTGGTGCGTTCCCAGCCGCAACGCCCGAGGCTGCCCGCCGTGTCCTCGATGGCTGCGCCCGCCCGCAGGGACGTCCTCTCCGTGCGGCCCGTGTCGGGGAACTTGCAGCTCCCCAACCCCATGTTCGAGACCTCGTGCTACGACAGCGGCTGGGTTTGGTACAGCTTCAAGTGCTGCGCGGGGGACCAGCCCGCCTCGCACGCCACCACGGGCGTACCTGACGCCGACTTCGTGCTCTACGTCACTGCTCGGCCAACGTCTGGCAACGTGCTCGCTTGGGCGCTGACGTGCCAGAGTGACCAGTACGCTCGGCCCATTGCCGGGCACGCCAACTTTTCCCCCGCGCGCATCTCTACCGACCCCGCCGACAAGGCGACCGCCCTGTCCACGGCCATTCACGAGATCTCGCACGCCCTGGGCTTCTCTGCCAGCCACTTCCCGCTCTTCCGCAAGCCGGGGACCCTCCAGAAGGTCGACCGCCAGAGCGACGCCGTGGCAACGTTCACCGAGTTCGGCAAGTCCACCTCTAAGATCGTGATGCCCAAGACTGTGGCCGCGGTGAAGGAGCACTTCGGCTGCACCACGTGGCCCAACGCCGGCGCCGAGCTCGAGGACGGCGGGTCCTCCGGCACCGCCGGGAGCCACCTCGAGAAGCGCCTCTTCGCGAACGAGTTCATGACCGGCACGGCCGACCCGAACAGCGTCTATTCTGCCATCACCATGGCCATCTTCGAGGACAGCGGCTGGTACGCGGTCAGCTACGACCGCGCCGAGAAGCTGCCCTTTGGCAGCAAGCAGGGCTGCGACTTTGTGCGCAAGACCTGCGGCGAGGGCTGGAGCAACGAGTACTTCTGCGGCCGGGACCAGTCCTTCACGGGCTGGCAGGAGGGCTGCACGCCCGACCGCCGCTACCGCGCCTCCTGCAACCTGGCCACCAACCCCTTCGAGCTGCTGCCCCAGTTCCAGTACTTCTCCGACCCCAAGAAGGGAGGCACCGACCTCTACTCCGACTACTGCCCCTTCTTCCGGCGCCTCGGCACGGGCGACTGCCGCTCCAGCTCTACCATCCCGTACTGGTACTACGGCGAGCGCACCGGCTCCAGCTCCATGTGCTTCACCGGCAACTTCCAGCGGTCGTCGCTCAGCCGAGCGCTCTCGCATCACAGCGCCTGCCTCCAGGCCGGTTGCTCCATCTTCACGAACCTGCTCGAGGTGACGCTCACCCAGGGCGCCTCCGAGCTCAAGGTCTCCTGCCCCAGCTCCGGCGGCGCGGTGGACTTGGCGGCCATTTCGGACTCCCAGTTCACTGGCACGCTCGACTGCCCGCCGTCCTCGTCCATCTGCACTGGCGACCCGTGCGACGTGCAGACGTGCAACGGCCACGGCAGGTGCAACAGCGAGGACGGCACGTGCGACTGCGACACCGGCTTCGTCGGCGACACCGCCTACTCCTGCGACAAGATCGAGTGCCCTGGGAAGGTGTTCAACAACGGCACCGGCGTCACCTCCTACTGCAGCGGGCACGGCACCTGCAACTTCGCCGTCGGCCGCTGCGAGACGCCGGCGGGACAGCCCGGCTGCGACGACGGCTGGCGCCAGAGCTCCGACGCCCTCTCCAACGACTGCGGCGAGAAGGGCTGCCCGCTCTCCGCCAGCACCGACTGCCTGCCGACCTCGCCTGGGTTCACGTCTGGCGGAATGTGCGAGTGCGGCGGGCGCGGCAACTGCACCCAGACGACTGCTTCCGGCGGCGAGGTCGCAAGCGTGTGCAGCTGCCCCAAGGGCTGGATGGGCGCCGCCTGCGAGCTCCGCGACTGCCCGGGCGAGCCCCGATGCGGCGGCTCCTCGCAGGGCACCTGCGACACGGCTCGGGGCGTCTGCGCCTGCTCCCAGGGAGTGACGGCGGACGTGTCCAACCCCCTGCCCGTTCACTACGTTGGGCAGGCTTGTGGCACGCTGGTCGGCGCTCCTCGCCCGTTCCCCGTGCTGGGCATGTTCGGCGAGCTGCGGAACAACGCCACAGAGCTCACCGGCGCGACCATGGACGGTGGCGTCACCATCAACATTCCCAGTAGCAACAACGCCACGGCGCCCGCTTCGCCCGTGCCCGGCGCCATCGAGGTCACGGGCGTGACCCCCAGCGACTCCGGCTTCGGCTTCTACGGCGCCGCCTCCGTGGAGCTGCCGCTCCGCGAGTACCGCTACGTCAAGTTCTACGTGCCCTCCGCGGAAGTGTCCGTCACCTTCGTCCTGGACCTGGACGAGGTGACCAGCCTGGACCCCTCCGGCATCGCCGTTTCGCTGGCCGACGCCGCCAGGAGCGTGGTCGTGACTGCCAGCTACTCCAACGCCGCAAGCTCGCCAACGGCCATGACGGCGCAGTTCAACGCCTCCCTCCAGGCAACGGGCAACGGCGGCACGAAGCCTTCGATGCTGCTCTTGCTGCAGCCCTCGGGGGTGTCGGGCGTGGGCGGGTTCTCAGAGCCGGGCTGGATCCGCGTTGCCATCCTCTCGGCCAGAACGGCTCTGCGGGGCAGCATGCGCGTCTCCCGCGACGCCTGCGCGGAGATCGAGTGCGTGGAGGCCAACGTGGACACTTCCATCAACGGCGGCAGCTGCCGGGACGGTCGCTGCCCCTGCCGCCGCTCCATCACCGGCACCTACGGCTGGACTGGGGCCGACTGCTCGGTGCCTGACTGCCCTGGCTCCCCTGACTGCGGTGGCAAGCGCGGCACCTGCGTTCTGCCGACTGCCTCCTCCTCTTCATCGTCATCATCATCGGGAGCAAGCTCTCTCCTGCCGTCTTGCCAGTGCACCGATCCCACTCTCTTCTCGGGGGCGGACTGCAACACGCTCACGCTGCCTTCGGGAACCCGCACCCCCGGTCTGGACGCGAACGGGCGCTACTTCGTGTCCCCCGGCGGGCAGTTTGACTCGTACCAGTCCAACGGCACCAAAGTTCGCGCCGTCATCACCGTGACGGGCCGCCTGGACGTCGGCGCGCAAGTCCCAGCCATCATGCTCGACCCGCAGGCCCTGCGCGAGTGCTGCGGCTTCGACCCGAGCTCAACCAGCGTGCACGTGGTGCTCGACGCCGTGAGCATGCCCGGCCGCAACGCGTTCAACATCACTGACGGCCCCACGTCCTCCTACCGGCCCCAGACGTACGCGACTGCTGCCGAGGGCATTCCCGACCCCGTGCTCCTCACGCGGGCCGGCGCGATCCCCACCCTCGCCGCCTATGACAACTTCGACAGCGCCGCGTGGGCGTCCCTTCGCCCTGTTCACGAGACGATCGACCGCCTTCCCACTTCCGACCTCTTCTTCATCGCGGTGCTCAACGGCCGCTACGCCACCGCGCCGCTCTCCTTCACTCTCCAGGCGGAGCTGGTGGGCGGCGGCGCGTGCCCGTCCTTCCTGAACGAGTGCTCGGGCCACTCCGTGGACCCTTCCAACCCCTGCGCGAGCGGAGGCACTGGCTCTGCCCAGTCCATCTGCAAGTGCAAGAACGGGTGGGAGGGCGTCCGCTGCGACATCGCGGCCCCGCCCGTGGTGTCGGGAGATGTGGTGTCCGCACGGGACATCGTGCCGGGGTCGTGGCGCTTCTTCGTGCACCGCGTGCCCGAGTCGGCCGTGGAGGTGCGCCTCATGGCGTCGCCTGCCGACACCCACAGCAGCCTCGCGGCGCCGGCGGTTGTCGTGGCGTGGGACTCGTCCCGGGACAGCTCGCGCTCCCTCGCGCTGCTGCAGGGCCCGTCCGCTGTGCTGGACTTTGACGCCTTCGCGGCGCGCAACTCCACCCAGACGCTGGTGGTGTCGCGCACCAAGCCCTCGTCGCAGCGCTACCTCTACATCGGCGTCCACAACGCGCCGCGCGGCAAGGGCAGCGCCTCCATCACGCTGTCCGTGGACGCCCGCCGGTCCCCCTCCCTCGCCGAGGAGTGCCCCGGGGGCGGCTGCCCTGGCAAGTGCAGCAACCGCGGCCGTGTGGCGTCGGTCAACGGCGCCCCCCAGTGCTTCTGCGACTTTGGCTGGAACCCCGACACCCGCTGCGCAAGCCCGCTCTTTTCGTCCTTCGCCCAGCTGGCCCAGGCGGCCCAGCAGATGGGCTTCCTCTGCTCCCTGTGCAAGGACACCGTGGACCTGCCCCGCGACGGCATGGCCTTTTTCAAGGCGCAGCGGCCCCTCCAGCGGGGCACCGCGCTTCAGCTCGACGTGGGCCCGCCCGACAGCGAGGCTGACGCCGCAGCTGCTGCTGCCAGGGACGGCTCGGCGGGCGTGGCGTTGGCCACGCACGTGCGGCGTCCGATGGAGGGGTTCAGCGTGGAGCTCTCGGAGGCGTTGGCCATGGAGGACGCTGCCGGCCGCGACGTTGTCGATGTCCGCGACTTCGAGGCCGGCCACGCGGCCCTGACGGCACGCGCTGGCACGGCGGCGGCCTCGTCTCCGCGCGGCCTGTGGGCAATGCTGCCCCTTGGCGCGGCCCCGGCCCGAACTGGCCGCCGCCTTCAGGCTGCGGCCGCAAACACCACTCTGGCGGGGAACCCATCGCTGCTGGTGGCCGACGCGCTCCCGCGGTCCATTCTGGACTTCGTCGTCGTCCGCTCCTCGCAGCGGCTGAACGAGACAGTGGTCGTGACCGACGCGACCACAGTCTCGTCCAGCGTGTGGGTGACTCTGTACGCGCAGACGGAGGGCCGCTTCAGCCTGGGGGCCTCCCGCGCGCAGCTCTCCTCCACCCCGATCGAGCAGTCGGACTTCTTCGCCGAAGTCGTCGCGTGGCTCACAGACACCACCACTGGCCAGATCGTTCTCTACACTTGCGCCGGGCTTCTGGGGCTTCTTTGCATCTGCTGCGCCGTCTTCGGGCTCTGCCCGGGAGCGCGGAGCACCCTCAACAACCAGGCTGAGATTGAATCGGCCAAGGCCAAGCGCGAGCTGACGGCGCTCTTCCAGAGCCAGCGGGCCATGAACGCGGCCGTGGTGTCCGACGCCGACGAGGAGGACGAGGTGCCCAGCACCGCAGTGGGGAAGCTCCGCGCCGCTTCTCGCCGCTTCATGTCCGGCAGGGCGCCTTCATCGGCAGCCCGCGGCCGCAAGGAGAGCGAGGACGAGGTCGCCTTGGGACCGGGCTTTGCGGGGGTCGTATCGATCGCCTCGCGGCGCAACCTGGCCAGCAAGGCCAAGCCAACGCCGCCAAGCCTTGCCCCAGCGTCGGCTGCGAGCGCAGGCGGCGCTGCTGGAGCCGACGTCGGCACGCTGAACCCGATGATGGCGAGCAAGGGCTCCGCGCGGCTCAAGCCCAAGTCCAGGGCCGAAGCGTCGCGCCGCGCCCTGGCGCGCAAGCGGTCCGGCGAGGCGGACGAAGCTGCAGCCATGGCCCAGCAGCTGCGCAGCATGGGCGCCGCGGACCCCAAGAGCCGCAGTCTCAAGGCTGCAGCCAAGTCCGTCCGCCAGCTGGGCGGCAGGCCCGCCAGCAGCCACGTGCTCTCCGTGGACGAGATCATGGCTCTGCCCCAGGTGCACGTCGACCGGATCCCGCCGCCGCCCCGCCGCTGAACCCCGCCGATTGGTGCTTCCGTGGGCGGTCACCCGCCTGGCCTTCGCCTTGCCCTGCTGCACAATCAGCGAGCAAGCCGGCTGGCTCCAGGCGGTCCCCGCCGCCCGTTCGCTCGCGGCACGCTGGGCTGCGCCTCCCAAGACTCGACCTTTGGGCACCGTGATTGTGCTTGAGGGCATCTGGGCACACACTGCCCTGCCGCTGCTCGCCGGGCTCCTGCGCCTGCAACTTCTCTGCCAGACTGCGTTGTGACTTCGTCTGCCCCGCGAGTCACCCCCCCCCCCCTCTTTGTGTTTTGCCTGCTGGGTAGAGTGACTGATCGTTGCGCCTGCTGGGCCAGCTACCGAACTTCGCGTTGACGCATTGCGCTCACGGGTTTATTTGCGGTGTTTGCAGGCGGCCACAGGGCGGGTTGCGTCGCGCCCACCTCCACGCCGTTGCTCGAGCTGCTTGGGGGCACTGGAACTCCGCGAACTGAAGCGCAACGTTGCCGCATAGACCAGGCGGCCCTCGCTCACTGGACGACGCCAGCGCTACATGGGACCCGTTCCGGCAGGACTGATGCACTTTGCATTTCAAACGCGCACGCAAACGCTCACGCATCTGCACGATCGACGGGCCGTGTCACCAATCAGGACTGCGCGCTCGCCTCCGCCAGAGGCGAGCGCACGGCTCGTGCTGCCCTGCCAGCCGGCCGAGCCTGCTTTGCGGCAGAGCCCGGCTTGTTCTCGCCACCTGGCCTCCCGTCGCCCGCGGCGGCAGCTGCGCCTGGCGAAGCAGCAGCAGCAGAAGCAGCAGGAGAGTTTCCTTGCTCTTGGACACGCGCAATCGTGCGGCCCCCGTCTGCAGGGGCCAGAGAGCCGCCGGATGCGGTGGACGAAGAGGGGGAAGGCGCGCCGATCGAGGCTGCAGGGCTGCTCGCCGCCACGCCCGCATCAGACCCGTCGAGAGTAGGCACCGGTGCCGCAAAGGGCTGAAGACGGCCGTGGGCCAGCGCGCTGGCCAGGTCGGGCGGGGTGCCGACGGCTGACCGCCCACACTCCCCCTCTGCGATGCGCTCGGCAAGGGCGACCACGGCATCAGCATCGCGGATCCTCGCCGCCACAGCCTCCCCCGCCGCCTCTGCGCCGTCCCCTGCCGCGTCGCGGTCCTCAAGGCCCGCCGCAGCCAGGGCGGCGTTCAGGCTCTTGGTCGTCCCCTTGAGCGCGCCGCCCTCCACTGCCGCCTCCACCAGCCACGGCCCAGCCGATGCCCCGCGCGCGCCCAGCATCGAGCAGTCGAGAGACGCTGCCGCCTTGGCAAAAATAGACGCAAAGGGGCCCTTCGGCTCTGCCGCAACGTCGGCCAGCGCGGCGAAGGCCATGTCGGCGTGCAGGCGCGACCCCTCCACAGCCTGCGCGTCCCTGGCAGCCTGCGCGCGCGCCTCGGCGGCGGCGGCGGCGGCTTCCTCGCCGGCGCTCGCGCTCGCGCTCGAGTCGTCGTCCTGCACGCCTGAAACTGCCAGGAAGCCCGCCAGAGCCAGCACGCCCTCCACAACCTCTGCGTCTGCTGCGGCGACCTGGCGGGCGCGCTTGCCCGTGCTTCCGCTCTGCACTGCCGCGAAGACGGCGGCCCACCGCGCAGCATCGGCGAGACCCCTGGCAGCGGCAATGGCGCCCTCCACCAGGCTTGCACGCGCGCCAGACCCTGCCCCTGCCACTGCCGGCAAGGCGACCGTCAGCTCCTGCCGGAGCCGCTCGTCGCCCTCGATGGCGGCCGCGGCGCCCGTCTCCGTCATCATCTCAGCCACGATGAGCGGCGCGTCGACGTCCGCCTCGTCCGCACCTGCCGCCAGTGCCGCCTCTGCCAGCTCCTCCCCGGCCATCTCCACGGCGAGCGACGCAGCCTCCACCCCCGTGGCGTCGCTGCCGCAGTAGAGCGCGAACGCGGCGGCGGAGCACGCAGCGACGCATGTGCGGCGCATCGGCGCCAGCCGGCGGCACGCCAGCACACGGCAGAGCGCGCGACCGGCGGCCACGCGGGCGGTCGCAAGGGCAGCCGCTGCCGCCGCTTGAAGGGCCGGCTCTGCTGCAGCTGCCGTCGCTGCCGGCTCCGCGAACTCGGGCCCCAGAACAGCGCTGCCGGCCAACGCCCTTCCAGCGGCGAGGCGCGCCAAGGCGAGGGAGGCGTCCTCGGCCCCGGCCAGGGGCTGCCTGGCTGGGTGCTGCCACAGGAGAATGGCGTCGCCGGCAGCATGGGCGGCTGCCGCGGCGGCGCTCAGAGCGCCCACGGTCACAGCGCTCGCCACCTGCCCGGAGGCGGCTGCCACGAGGATTGCCGGCACTGCATTCATCACAGCCGCCAGCTGCGGCAGGGCCGCACTCGCGCCACGCCTGGCGAGCAGAGCCACGGCGGAGAGCGCCCCAAGGGCCGCCGGTGCCACGCCAGGCGCCAGAACGCCCCCCTGGGACGCGATGCCCTCCTCTTGCTCGGCACCCGCGACAGTGAGGAGCGCCGCTCCGGCGCCGCACGCAGCAGCAATGAGGCCCGTCGCTGCGCTGAGCGCTGGCGAGACCAGGCCCGAGGTGAGCGACTCCACAGCCCCCTGAACCTCCAGGGCGGCCGCTGCGTCTCCAGGCCGCGCCGAGGCGGCCTGCACCGTGAGGCGGGCCAGCAGCAGCGCCCTGCGCCAGTCCTCCTCCCCGTCGGCCTCGAGGCCTGCCGACGGATCCACGGCCGCATCGACGGTGCTCCCGTCCTCTGCGGTCGTCGCCGCGGCCGCAGCTGCAGCCTCCAGCTCTGCCGTGCCAATGAGCGGCAGAGGCACGTCTGCGACCAGCTCTGCTGCCGCCTCCGCCAGGGCACGAACGTGGTCTGCCAGCCCGTCGGCCCCACAAGCAGCCGCGTGAGTCAGCGCTGCCTCTGTCACCAGCAGGTCGTCAGCTGCCGGCAGAGCCCAAAGAGCCGTGCAGGCGTCGGCGAGGCGCCGACGCCCCACCTCCTCGCCCATGTCGGCATCCCTCGCAAGCGCCAGCAGCTGCCGCACCACAAACGCGTCGGCCCAGCCCATGCCCGCATCACCGCCGTCGTCGCCCTCCGGCTGCTCCGCCTCGTCCGTGAAGGCAAGCGGGCCGCCGGCCTCCTCCTCATCGTCGTCGTCGTCCCCTTCGTCGCCCTCACCGGCGCGGCACGACGCGGCGGCCATGGCGGTGTGCTTGGCGGCGCCAGACTCGGCGATGGCCCTGCTGGCGATCACAGCGCTCACGGCGGAGAGCGGAGGCACCAGCGTCTCCAGCTCCGCCAGCGCGGCCGCCCCGGCGTTGCCCCGCTTCGTCGAGCGCTGGCGCAGCCAGTCGCAGCGGACGCGCCAAACGAGAGCCGACGCCGGCGTGAGGCTGGACGGGGAAGGGGGCTCCCCGCTTCCCACTGCCAGCCGGAGGGCGGCCCACACCTCGGAGGGGCGGGGCTTGCCGCTGGCCGGCGTGGGGCCAGTCGCTGCGAGCCCACGGCCGGACGCAGCGTCCGTCGCAGCGGCTGACAAGGCTGCGGCAGGTGCGGTCGCGTCGGCCGCGTCGCGGGGCCTGGCCCGGGCCGCAAAGGCGAAAAGAAGGCGGCACGCAGTCTGCGCCGCGTCGACGTCCTGCTCCAGGTCCAGCAGACCCACGCACGATGCGATTGCCGCGCGTGCGGCTGCCTCTTTGGCAGCGGTCCTGTCCTCGGCGGGCAGGTCCTCCAGCTGCTCCGCCGAGGGGCCCCCGCCACCGCAGGCCCAGAACCACCGGCACACGAGCGCCCGACCGGCCTCGCGGACCGCCTTGGACTCGTCGGCAGCGGCGCGGCGGACCACAGAGGCGCGCTGAGTGGGCGAGAGGGCGTCCGGTGAAACCGCGTCAGCGAGAACGGCGAGCGCTGCTGCCCGAACCACGGCGTCGACGTCGCCTGTGCGCGCCAGGAGTGCTGGAAGGGTGTCATGAGTGACGGCCATTGCTGCCACAGCAGCCTTGCGCACCTCCCTGCGGTCCAGCCAAGCCGGTTCACGACGGCGATCGCGACGTCGCCGCGCGGCGCGACAGGCAGGGGTGCACTGGAGCCGGATCGATGCGCACGACGGGAGGGGTCACCAGCTGCTGGGGCTGCGATGAGCTGCGATGACGGTGGCACCGATGCGTGTACATGTCTCACCTGCTGGCGTCATGCGCCGCGAGGCGGCGCAATTGGACGTGCGCCGGGCAGTCAGCGTCCGGGCTGGAGTCCTGAAGCCGCTGCAGCGCCTGGCACGCGGCGGCGCGTGCGCCGGCCACCTTGTCGCCCGTGGCCTCGATCAGCGCGTCCCGAGCAGTCTCCCAGTCGTCCTCGTCGAGCTCCGTGTCGGCTGGGGCAGCGGCGAGCACGGCAGCCACGGTACGGGCAGCCCGGATGCGCACGCCCTTGTCCTTGGCGGGGAGGAACTTGAGGGCATACTGCGCAAGCCCGGTCCGAAAGGGGCGACATGGGGACGGGTGAGCTAGGCGCTGGCAACGCCGAGTGACTGGCCTGCGGCGTGGTGTCACGGCAACTGCCGCTGCTGAGGGTCCCGCGCCCAGGCAACCGCGCGGCGATGTTGCAACCATGCGGAGGCAACCGAAGCCAGACTGGCGGGGTCTGGGACTCACTCTCAGGAGGCCGGCCACGGGGCCGGGGACCGCGCCCGTGCCTTCCGGCTCGGAGTCGGAGGCCTCGCCCAGCGCACAGGCGAGGGCCAGCGTGTTCACCACCACATCGGCTGCGGCCGACTTGGGCGGAGCAACCAGCGTGCGGCGGAGGACTGCCTCCACCTCGCTGCACCACTCGGCTGCGCCCCGGCTGCGGGCAGTTGCAATGTGGGCGGCGGCCTGCCGGAGTGGCACGCTGCCGGCAACGACGCCCTCCAGCGCGCTTCGGAGCCTCCCTTCGATCTCCCCGCGGACCCTCTCGTCTTGCTCCGGTGTCGGAGATGCCGCTGGCATCGCACCTTGTCCACGGACCTCCCGCGTGCGCTGCTTGCGAGCAGCCCGCGCAGCTTTGCCAACGGGCGCGAGGCAGAGCTCTGCAGGCCGCCGCAGCCGTGACGTCATCCGAGGGCTGGCGAAGCGCGGAGCCAGCGCTGCTCGCGATTGCTCCACTGCCCGGAGCCGTGCAGGAGAGAGGGCGCCGCGATGGCGCTGTCTGCTGTGCGCTCGTGGGCGCAGGCCGGGAAGCGGCTGCGGCCGCTCGGCTCCCGTGCAGCAAGGCCTCCCGTGCGGGCTCGCTGGCCGCTTCGCGAGGCGCTTGGCGCGCGCGCCGTGCACGTATGCACGCCCTCCCGCGTTGCAGAGGACGTGGATAGCATGGGGGCGATCAGTGTGGGGCGTGCAGTGTCCCTGGTCGAGGAGCTTCGCGAGGAAGCGGCCGCAGACCCAGACACAACTGGCGAGGAGCGGTCCCTGCTCGAGCGCCTCGCCAGTGCGACAGCGGCCGCCCAGCAGGAGATCGGCGTCGGGGGCAGCGTCGCGATGGACGAAGATGAGGCGGTGGGTGCGGGCCTGGAGGCGGCGGACCTCGATGCCGACGAAATGGACACGCTCGGGCGACTCGTTGCTAGGCTGCGGCAGCGCCGCGGGGAGCGCCGCGTCGAGGCCATCCAGGCCATGCACGGCGCCGTGCTTGCCGTGGCCGGCCTGGAGCCCTCGTATGAGGACGGCCCCCGGCAGGTGGGGCTGCGCGCCACTCGGTTCCTGGGCAGGGGCCACGCCGTCCTGCGCGAGGCCGCCCTCGCGTTCGCGCCGCCCGTGGCTCACGTCAAGGAGCTCGTGGCCAGCACGGGTGCTGGAAAGCCCGCCCCCGCCGACGGGGCGATGTGCCCCTGGTGCCTTGGGGACCGCAGCGACGACGGGGGGGCCTGCCCCGAGTCCCTCAGCGGAAGATCCTGCCGAGCCGACCTGCCGGTGTTCTCCCCAGAGCTCCGCGCCGCCCTTGAGGTGCTGGTGGATGAGTCGCGCGGCGGGGCGGCGCTGCTTCCGCTGCTGGTGGGCCGGCTGGCGCTGATGATGGCTGGCAGGGTCGAGAAGCCCCTCGGGCCGCTCGAAACCGCTCCACTGGGTGGCAGCCTCGACGACGATGGCGACCGCGACCAAGGCGACGGCCCCGCTGCCAGCGACGCCAGCCCGGCGGCCGCTGACCCGGGGACTGCGCCGGCGTCGGAGCAGCCGGAGCACGGGCTGCCCGCTGACACCTGGCGCGAGCTGGCGGCGCTGTCCCCGTTGGGCGCGATGCTCGGGTTCGCCCCTGGGGCCGCTCTCCCCTCCGACGTGGGCGGATCGGGCAGCGGCGGCAGGGTGTCGCTCCGGGCTGCGCTCGCCTGCTTGCAGGCTCTGCCGGGCGACGCCTGGCCGGCAGAGGCGAGGCCATTCCTCGCCAGGGAGGCCGCCCTTGTGAGCGACGCCCTCCGATTGGCAGGCGTAGCCCCAGCCGTGGAGGGCCAAGAGGGGTCGCAGTGGACGGAGCTGGACCACCTTGCCGTGGCAGGCGTCGCTCGGCTCTCGGCGTTCGACTTTGCGACGCCGCTGCCCCGGCCGACGGTGCGCCTGCCCAGCGTGTCGGCTGCGATGGGAGGCCCGCTTGAGCCTGAGACGGCGGAGGGAAGGCCCGCCGGCCCGGCCGACCGGCAGCAGGAGGACGAGGCGCTCACGGCAACCAGCCAGCGCCTCGGCAGAGCGCTCTTCCCTGCCACGGTATCGCTGCTGAACCACAGCTGCCGGCCCAACTGCGCGCTGGTGTTCGAGGCGGGGCCCGTCGCCAAGCTGGTGGCGCTCACCGATGTGCTCCCCGGCCAGGAGCTGACCATCTCGTACATCGACGCCGAGCGCATGTCCGAGCAGGAGCGCTACCGCCGCCTGCAGCTGCACCACGCTTTCAGCTGCTCTTGCGGCGGCGAGTGCGACCTCGGCCCCGCGAGCCAGTCCGCCGGCGGGCACGAGGCCATGGCCAGCGCTGTTCCCGCAGGCACCACGGTGCAGTGAGCCATTGCACCGCCTGTGATGCGGCTTGTGGCGCTTCTGGGCGCGTGCGCTGCTGGGCGGCGTTTCTGTCGCTGGTGCACGTTCAAAAGCGCTCGCCCGCGCTCGCGCACAAGCCCACTGGCGCAGCGCTTTGGTCCCCCGGCAGACTCGTGACGGAGGCTCTGAGCGACGCCGGTTCGAGCCCCAACGAGCAATGACGCACCCACCGTTCCGCGCAGCGCACAGCCTCACTCGCCCGCGGGTCAAAACGACACTTCCAGGACCATGCCCGCGTCGCGGGACGTGGCCGTGAGGCAGATGGGGCAGGCAAAGCGGCCTGACCGGCTGGCGAGCGAAGCAACAGCTGAGCTTGACACGACGTGGCCGCAGCTCAGGAGCACCGGCGGGTTGGAGCGACCGCACTGCTGCCGCGTCACCGGGCAGACGAAGACGGAGTGGGGCTGCAGCCTCGCCGGCAGCGACACCAGCACGGGCACTTCCACGCCTGGCGACACAATCGAAGCCCCAGACGCGCTGGCCAGCGACCCCCCTTCCGCTGCGGTCACCACCTGGGCCAACTTCCGAAGGCCTGGGATGGCTAGATCGGCCGCCTCAAGCACCCTCGTCAGCTCCGAGTCAGGGTCGCGCCCGGTTGCAAGCAGCTGCGCCCTTTCGAGCCTCACCGCGGCCTCCGCCGCCCTGTCGCCATGAATGACGTCGGCGTAAGGGGACGAGGCCATGCCTGGCCCGGCGAAGGCGACAGCGGCACACAGTCGCCGGCAGGCAGCGGCAGTGCGGCACGCCCAAGCAGAGGGCGCGTCTCGGGACCGCTTGGCGGGGTCCCAGCCTGCTGCCGCCAGCAGCGCCGGGACTGTCGCCCGGATGTAAGCGAGCGCCAGCTTCTGCCTCGCCAGGACCTGCTCTCGGGAGTCACTGGCGTCCCCAGCAGCAGCAGGTTGCGCTGACTCCGAGCCCCAGCCTGGCGCAACGATTGGCCGCCCAGTGAGCATGCCAGCCACTCTCAATGCGTGCAGGTCCAGCTCCAGCGAGGAGCCCACGGCCCTGAGAAACGCCGAGTGGTCCGTTGCCCACTGCACGGCTCCGGCTAGCTCTCCCCGCCGCACAGCGTCGGACGCCGCGAAAATTGCCTCCAAAGCCGCGCGGTCCGCATCGCTGGGCGGAGCCACTCCCCCTTCCTCGGCAATCTTGGCGGCAAGGTCGAGTCTGCCCTCCTTAGCATAGTGGTCTGACAGACAGCGTGCAATTGCTGGACGCTGCGCTCTGGCCGTGTCCGTGTGCTCGGCTGGGCACAGGAAGGAGACGGCCCCCTGCTCGTCGCGAAGCCGGAGCACGCTGCGGGAAGCTCTCGAAACCGCAGCGTGCAGGGACTGGTGCGACGCTCTCCACGCACCCACACCTGCCAGCCCGCCGCACCACGTGGCCTTGCACGCGCCGTCCCCGGTGTTTCCACGAGCTCCGCTGGCGGCGCTGGCAGCAGCGCCGCCTGCGGCTGTGGAGCCGTCCGATTCGATGCGGCCGTCACCGATGCCGCCGCTACGACGAGAGAGCGGCACTGCTGACGAGGACGAGGACGAGGACGAGGACGAGGACAAGGAGGCTCGGCCGCTCGACCCGGAGGCCGCAGCCTCGTGCGCTGCGCGCGCCGAACCTGCGGAGAGCGACACCGTCGCAAACATGCGCAGCCTCGGCGGAGAATTTCAGCGACGCGGGCGCCACATACAAGCGCCACATGCGAGCGCCACATGCGAGCACCACGCGCTTGTTTGGAGGGGGGTAGCAGAACGCAGCGGGTGGACACCGCCTCGGGCGCGCGCGTGGAACACGCTGCAGAAACTGCAAGCCCGTCGCAGCTGGCCGCAACCCGGCCTGCCTGCGCCGCGGCACGGGATCACCGATGCCAGCACGCGCACATCTCGCGAAATCGCAGCTTTGCGCTGCACACGCGTGGTCTGGCGTGGTTGCTGCGCTCGCGCTGCTCACCATCAGCAACTGCGCTCCTCCCCGCGGCCGCTCGAATGAGGGCTGCCGAGCGCCTCAGGTTCTCCGACACTGCAGATTTGAAGCGGTGCCGAAGCACCCGCAGCTCGCGGTCGATGTCGGGGTCGGGCATCGCTGCGAGCGCTGCCGCGCGGCGTGTGGGGCTGGCTGCGCTGGAATGTCGCCGCCGGTTCCGCGACGCTGGCTCTGCCCGAGTTTGCGCGAATCTGGCGGGCGCCAACTACGAGCCGTAGTCCCGCCGACTCGGCCAGGCGATCCGCGAGACGTCGGCTGGCGGAAAAGCGACGAGGCTCGGCCCGCCCGGGCCGGCGAGCACCGCCTGCGCGCCACCCGGCCCGCACTCAGCGCGTTTCGGAAATGGCCGCCGCCAAGTCGTTCGAGGCCCTGACCAAGGACCGCGAGGCCATGGACTCGACGGGCTTCGCGCTCACGCAGCCGTTCCGCACCATTGCCTCCCGGTGCCACCGCCGCTTCGTTGACTACCAGCGCCTGGGTGAGCTCGCCTCCGAGAAGCGCCGCAAGACCCCTGCGCCACGCGGCGAGCGGCGCCGGGAGCGCCGCGTCCGCACGGCCTGCCGGCAGCCGGGCGCGGCCTCGCTTGGCACGGAGCGTCGGGCGCCACAGCCTTCCTGGGCTTTGCAGGGCGCGCGAGGGCGCGTCGGGCGGGCCCTGGCGGCGGGCTTGCCCGAGGCCGCACGGGAGGGGTGCTGGCTCCGGCGCGCGCTGGCCGAGAACGGCTGGGACCCCGGCTGCGCGGGGCCGCGACGCGCGAGCGCGAGCCGCAGCGCAATGCAAACTTGCCTCCGGCGCGCCGCCCTGCCTCCCCTCGCCCCGCAGTGATTGATGTCCAGAACGCCGCCGCCGTGAACGGACCCAAGGCCATCCTCAAGCCCTCCGAGGCCAAGCTCATGATGCGCGAGCGCTGGCTGCTGTACGCCCAGTGCCTCGAGAGCGAGGTGAGAGCGCGCTGCGGACGCAGCATAGCAGCCGAACTTGCCCCGGCGCGGCGGCTCCCGCGCGAGCCGGCCGCGACTGTACCTGCCGTCGTGTGCCCCCCCCCACCCCCCATGGCTGTGCTTGTTTGCTGCAGGTGGGCCACGAGCCGGCCAACCCGTACCTGTACGGCCGCTACAAGTGAATTTGGCTGTTCGGGACCTGGCGCCAGCTATCGTGCCGGCAAGGCTGAAGCGCGCTGATTGTTTGCCAAGGCCACTCCGCTAGCACTGGGAGAGCAGAGATGAGTGCGATGGCCCTTGCTGTGCGGGCGGCTGGCCGGCTCCTGTGGCGGAGCTGGCGTGTGCGTGCCGGCGGCGAAGCTTCGCTTCGCACCCACGAACTGGTTCTTTGTCGCGCTCAGCAGCTTGAACTCCTGGAGAGCACGCACCTCGGCTTTGCTTCCAGAGATGCGCATCGCGTAGGGGTTCAAAAATCGGCGACGGAGGCCAGCCACTTGCGCTTCGCCTCGCGAGCTTGGACGAGCACCTTCCTCCGCGCCTCCGCGGCCTCGGCGCGCTGGGCGCGGAGCGCAGCGACACCACCAGCAGCGCGAATCGCGGCGGATCGGTGCATGGCCTCGCTGCGGCCTGATGCAGCGGTTCCGGCGCGACCTCCGCCGCCCCACGCGCCAGCCGCTGCCGACGCCGCAGCCGCTGCCCCCGTCGCGCGCCCGCCGTCCGCCGGAGCTGGCGGCGGGTCGTCCGCTGCCCCCAGGGTTCCGCCTCGGGCAACGTGGTCGTGCACTGTCTGCCGCAGCAGCCTGGCCTCCGTCCTGGCGCCAACGGTTTCGCCGCCAGAGCTAAACGCCGCCGCCAGCCCTCGCCTCACAGCGCCGGCTATCGCGCCTGCGACCTTGATTCCACCCCCGATTCCGCGCATGGCTTTTTGCATGCCACTTTCGGCATCCCGCACCCGCTCGGCCATCCTGGATATCTCCTCCCTGTACACTTCGCGCAGAAAGTCTCGCTGCGGGAGGCCCCGCGGTGCTCCAGGTCCTCCTCCCATCGGAGCCCGCTCCGCAGCGGAGCTCGGGCCGTGAGCAGACGCAAGGCTCACAGCAGGCGCCTTCAGTACAGCGGGGCCGACCAGTTCCTCCGCAAGCATCATGTTGGTCACAGTGAACGGGAGAGGCACCACCAGGCAAAACTTGATGGAGTCGTCGTCGGCAAGAGCAGCGCGGCGCTCTTCCGCGCGAATCTGGTCGCGCACTGCCTCCACAAACGGCGCATAGCCGCAGAGCGACCGCAATGGCTCCCTGTGCGACAGCGAGACCTTCCGCTTGGTCTTCGCCCACATGCTGCCTTCGAATTCGTTGGGCACAACGACAGCCACCTGCCCCTCGGGAATGCGCTCCACGAAGCACTGGGCCACAAGCGGCGCCCGCTCGGCGATGATTTCGGCGTACCTTGCGACCAGTGTGTCGACGTCCTCGCCCGACGTGCCTGGCAAGCTGGACGCGACTCTTGCGAGCTCCCTAGTGCGCTTGAGGCGGTCCTTGGCAGCAGTGAACGCCTGCATTTTCCGGTCCCACCAGCGCTTTCCCATCAGCAAGGTGGTGATGACGTCGCGCATCCGCGCCACAGGGTACAGCACAGCGGGCTGGGATCGCACAATAAACGTGCAAAACGAAGCTGAAGCAATCAGTCCGGAGCTGTCACGAGAGAGCCCGCGGGCCTTGTCAACGACGTCGGACGCGCTTGTTCCGGGCGGCCCGGCCTTGAGGATCTCGTGCACTGCTACCCGAACCCGCGACAAGGACACCGCCCCAACATGCTCCGTGTCAAGGTACGCAAACGTCAGGGCCGCAAGCTGCACCTCGTCCATCAGCGCCAGGCCTGAGACCACCCTGGCCCACTGGCCGAAAGAGAGTCTGCCCTCAACTGTGCCAACGTCCATGAACCGCGCGACATGCTCGGTGAAGTTGTTGAACGGCACGCCAAGGGACTGCACCAGCTCCCGAATTTCCAGGTAGCCGTGCTGGTCTGGGCCCAGCTTCTCGAAGGTGTCGTGCCATGCCTCGACGTCGCCGGGGCGGAGCTGCAGCAGCTCGATAACACGGAACAGGTCCGGGCTCCAATAGTCCTGCTGCTTCAGCTCCTGAATTCGGGCCTCGACGCGCTCGGGCAGCGACCCGCCCTCCTCCTTCACCCAGAGCTGCAGCCCAGCGGCCAGCCCGATCTCGGCGAGGTCGAGCCCAAGGGGGCGCATCCCGATGCGGCGCAGCTGCGCGGTCCGCTTGCTCTTCGCGCTCATGGGTGCAGCTGCGACTGCAGTCACCACGCGCTCGCCGCAAAGCCGCCCGCGGAGCTCCAGCCGGCTGTCCTCGTTGGCGTGGTAGAAGCACGTCTCGCCCGTCGCCCTTGCCTGCTCCCGGCTGTGAAACCTCTCCTCGCGGCTCCACTTGATATCAACTGCAACGAGCTTGACGTCGGCCAAGGGCTCGGCCGTGGCCTCGGACTTGACCCAAAGGTGCACATGCTTGGGCTCCGACGGCGCGCTGAGCGAGCGCTCCCAGGCAGCCACTCTGCTCGCGGCTCCAACGTCGTCTAGCCCGGAATCGATAGCACTGGCCAGGACAGCCGCCTTGCGCGCAGCTTGGCTGTCGAGCACGATTCGGCGGTCGGGCAGCGGGGCGGACAGGTCCTGCGGAAGCCTTTCAAACGCTGGCAGCCCTGCTTTCGCAGCCAGTTCCTGCTTCGCGGCGAAGGATTCGAACTCCGCCTCCCCGACGGTGATGTGGAATGCAGTCACGGCCTCGAGCGTGACGCTCCGGCGCATGTGCTTCTGGACTGCGTGCTCCATCGCGATGTTGTCCACCTCCGCCTCGCTGAGGGTCAGGGCTGCCCGCCCGTCCTTTCCGAAGACGTCAGGCCCGCCGACCGCCCGAGCCACCATGGCCGCGAACATGGAACTTGATGCGACGGCCAGCTGTGCGGCCTGCCGTCGGCGCTCTGCCTTCCCTGCCACTTTGGACGCCTCTTCGTCTACTTCGGCCGTGTCATCAGCCCTCTCGGCTGCCCGGTCTCGCTGCCTCGTCTTGCGCAGCTGCTCCATTTCCCGGAGCAAAAAGGACTCGGCCTCCAGCACGGCTGCTCTCTCTCGAGCCTCGTGCCAGGCCCGCCATCGGAGCTGCACCAGGCGCGCGGCGACGTCCTCGAGGGCTGCCCTCCTTGCAACCTGCCCAGCTGACACAGCCCCCACAAGCGACCGCCAGTACAGCAAGCGAGCGCGCGAGCGGTACACACGCTGGATGCGGGCAGCGCACGCGAACCGCGCTGCCGCCCATGGGCGGAACCACCGCACGCATTGGTGCATCTTGAATGTGGCAGCAATCGTTGTTGCGGCATTCTGGCGGCGCCTGTGCGCCTTCCAGCACCTCTGGATAACAACGGCCCCGCCGTTCCTTCGGAATCTCCGCGACTGGCTCGAGGCTGCATCTGGGTCCCACCCTAGCCTCGCAAGCCGCCCGGCGACCAAGAAGCGCTCGTGCACGTTGCGTCGCAGCCGGAAGCCCCGGAACGCGCGCTGCAGAACTCGTGCGGCCTGGTTCTGACGCATCGCAACCGCCTTCGCGACCTTCAGGAGGCCACACCGTCTCCTCGCGCGCTGTCCTCGCACCACACTCTGAATTGCCCTTGCTGCGGAGTGCGAGCGCTTGAGCTTGGCGACCAGCAACTCTGCTCCGGCCTGGCACGCGGCCACTGCGTCAGCTTTCCGCTGCGCCTTCTGCCTGGCCTCGAGTGCGAGGCGGCTCAGCCGGATCCACTCGCGCACCGGGCGTTGAAGGCGCCGTGCTGCTTGGTCCATTGCGCAAAGCCACATCCAGTGCTCCCATGCCATGGCTGTCGCCTCTCTCCGGAGAACTTGGCGCGCGATCCAGGCCGTGATGCGGGAGCGTGCCCGTGCCAGGTGCCTGGCCGCAACACGCCCCCGATGCCCTCTCCAGGTCCTTTGGATTGTCATTGTAGCGCTCCAGACGCGACAGAACAGGAGGTAGACTCGGAGCCTGTCGCGCCAGTATCGGTACGCCCGCTGGATCTTGGCAGCTAGCACGCTTCGCTCGGCTCGACGTTGCATGAAGTGTGCAAGCCCGGTCCTCCGAAGCCGGAACTTCCGCCTGCGTGCAACCTTGCGCCCCAAGGTGCCACGCCACCACGATTGCAGAGCGTTTGCTGCTAAAGCCCGTCTTGCAGCCCGCCTCTGTCGGCGGCGGAGCTCCTCTCGCGCCAGCAACATGTGCCAGAGGCCTTGAATGCGGCTGGCCGCCAGAGCTCGCCTCCGGGTCAGCGCGGTGTACGCCTTCCGCTCACGCATGCGATGAGCATTCTTTTGGATGGTCACCGCCGCAGCGAACTGCCGGGCTCGAACAGCCGAGGCCTGCGCGGCGAGCGTGCGTTGCAGCAGCCACTTGGCCAGCCGTGCCCGCCACCTTGCCTGAAGTTGCATCACCGCCCGGACCAGGCGGAGCTCGCTCACCAAAGTCACATGCTGGACGCGCAACTCGTTCGGCGAGACGGAAGGCTCGAGTCCGAAGTGGGAATCCGACACGCGCGCGAGAGGCAGCATTGCGGCAGCGCATGCCAGCGAGTGCGTCGAGACCCCAGTGCAGTCGTCCACTTGCAGACTGTGTAGCGCCTTGCACCGCCTGGCCAGGGATCCAACAGCACCGACCGTCACTGCCTCGCATCCCGACAAGCCGACTGCCTGCAAGAGGTAGCATCTAGCAGCCAGCCACCGAAGGCCTTGATCCGACACGGCTGGGCAGTTGGCCACGCGCAGCTCTCTGAGGCGTGGGCAGTGATGCGCCAGGGCAATGACAGACCGGTCGGAAACTGCCGGGCACCCGCTCGCAACGAGCACTTGCAGCTTGCGGCAGGACGCGGCTACAACTTCCAAGCCCGCGTCAGAGACTGCCGGCACAAAGGACACGGTGAGCTCCTCCAGCTCTGAACAGCGGGCAGCCACTGCCTTCAAGGACTCGTCCGAGAGCTTGGAAACCGCACCAAGGCTCAGCAACTTGAGGTGGCGGCACCCGTCTGCCAGGGCACGAACCCCACGGTCAGTGATGCGGCTGCACCCGCTGGCGACAAGCGTTTCAAGGCGAGGGCACGATGCACCAAGCGTACGCATCATGGCGTCCGTGACCTTTGGCGCAACGAACGGGCTTGGCATGCCTCCCCGGCGGTTTCGGCTCAGCCGCAGCTCCGTGAGCGCCGAGCAGCCTTCCAGCACTGGCACAAGGGCTCGATCGGTGATCCGGGGTGTTCCCACAAGCGTCAGGGTGCGAAGGCACCCAAGAAGGCCCGCAGTCGTGGCAAGGGCAGCGTCCCGGAGAGGTTCAATGTCATCCAGGCGTAGCTCCTCCAGAGCGTTTGGCCGTGGCTCGCACACAGCTCCCGAGCGTGCCGCTGCTGCGACCTCGATGTCGCGCAGGGCAGCCATCGTCCTCCACTCGTCGCAGGCCGCCTCGAGTCCTCCAGTTGCCATCCCTGCTACGCCCCGGACATCCATTACTCGCAGCTGCGGGCAGCTGCCGGCGAGGAGGGCAATCGATCGGGGCGTGATCCCGCTGCAGTTGCGAACCTTAAGGATGGCCAGCTTGGGTGCGCCTCCTGCGATCCAAGCAAGCGCTTCGTCGCTCATTTTGGTGTCACTGGCGTCGAAGAATCGCAAGTTGCCGTTGCGCATCCCGACGACTCCCAAGTCACCGGCGTTTGGGACACCCGCCATTGCAAAGTGTTCCAACTCGCTCGCGTCCGAAAGCAGGGCGAGGACCCCACGGTCTGAGATGCCGGGGCACCGCGACACGTCCAGCAGCCGCCAAGGTGCAAGCGCTTTGGGGCGCTCGTGGATGCTGATGCAGCCGAAGTCGGTGAGCGCAGGCAAATCGGTCGCGGTCAAGCTGTGCAAGCGCCGGGCCCCACGCGAAAGCACACCCAGCGCAGCGTCGCCAAGCTGTAGACACCCAGACACGTCGAGCTCAGTCAGTCGAGGAAGCATCTTGGTCACAGCCGAAATCACGGCATCTGTGACGGCCACTTCGCACGCCGCGAGCTTGAGCGTCTGAATCTTTGAGGCGGCCCGGGCGATCGCCAACAGAGATCCCTCGGATACGGCATCATCGCAGCCGGACAAGTCGAGCAGGGTGCATCCTGCATGGGAGCGAGCCAGGCTGTCGACCAGGGCCGCCGGCACTGGCCAATACGCAAGCCTCACAGCGCGAAGCGGGACTGCGCAGGCCTCGCCGTGACCAGCCAGGTCGGCGCGTGCAGCAGCAGCTCGAGATCCAGCTGCCGCGGCGCGAGGTGCCTGCTTTCGGCCTTTGCTTGGCGTCCAGCTTGGGCCAGGGGAGGCCCGCTCCAGAGCTCCCTGCGACTGGGACTCGCTGGTCGCCGCCACCGGTCGCGGATCCTCATCCCACTGGCGACTCATGCCTTCCTGGCTCTCGGCGAGCAGCGGGGACTCAACCCTGTAGAGCAGCGCCGAAGACACCCTCACGGCTGTCGCCGCCAGCAGGTGCGGCAGCCCAGAGCGCACGGCTCTCCTTTCGACGTCCGCCAGCGACCCTGTGACGCGGCGCGAGCAGCAGAGGAGCACGCGACAAGTGGAAGCGGAAGGGGTTTGGGAGGGGTCGGGTTGGGCGGGCGGCGTGTCCCGATTGCGTCCGGCGAGCGCACGCTGGCTCACAGGGTGACGCTCGCGTCGCGCACGGGCGCTGTGCCGCTCCCCAGCCACTCGCGCGAGGCACCCTCACCAATGTCTCGAAGGGCTGCACTTGAGAGCCGAAACTGCTCCCTCACCGCGGCAGCCGTGCCAGGCTCGCCTGCCCCGCGACGGGTGCTGGAGCGAAACGCCCTGCCTGGAGCTCCGGCTGCCCTCGACTTCAAAGGTCGCCTGCTTGGGCTGGTCGGAGGCTCGCCGGCGACGGAGGCTTCCACCAGGTCTCGTCTTCGTGTGAGCCGCATTGCGTCGAGGAACAGCGGACCAGAAGCAGCAGCAAGCCACTCCTTGGTCACCACCCGCGGAGGAAACCATGCCTTGCTGCGGTCCTCTCCTTCGTCCGCAAAGCGTCCCACTTGCGAGCGCGCGGCAGTGGCTCCAGGCGCGGAGGAGCCGTGTCCGCTCGCCGAGCTTGCGGCTGCGGCCATTTGCCTCAGTGGGCCTCAGTGGTGGCCCGGTGCGCCAGCACCAGACCTCGTGGGTGTACACGACCACCCGTGTCGAGGATTCCTTGGACCAATGCAGTCGGAGTGCCGCGCCGGACAGCGTTCTGGCGCGCGCAACCGCGGGCCGGTTCGGCGCTGCAGCCAGCCTCGCAAGGGCCTTTGGCGGCCGAGCCTGCGACGATACACTGGAGGAGGTGCGCAAACTAGCTGTGCTCGTGGAGGGCACCGGCCCCCACGGTTGACACGAGGCGGCGGCGGGGGCTGTGTGGCAAGCGCTTGGTGCTCGCCACTGCAGCAGCCTTGCGTCCGATGACACTCGCTCTGCCGAGCGCGACTGTCGGCGGGGCTGCAAGCGCGCCGCCCCCACAAGGCATCGAGGCTGGAAGGCCGTTCGCAGCGCTCGGCCTGCTGGTTCGGCTACCTTCGCGCGCCCGCGAGTGCCCTGCTATCTGCGGGACGGCGACCGCCTCTCCGACGGCAAGCATGGCCTCGCCATTTGGTGGTGGACCTGGCCATGAGCCCGACTTGGCGGGTGCCGCTCCACCAAAGCCAGCTTCGAGGACCCCACCGCCCCAGGAGCACGCAAGCAACGGGCAGAAACGCGCCGGCGATGGCCGGCGAGGCGCGGCGCCTTCGGGAGTGGACATGCACGGCGCGATGATCTTTGCACGCTTGCGGCTGCTCGAGTCCCGCATCGCAGACTTGTCGCCCTCGGCCCTGGAGCGCACCGGCGGCGGAGCCCCTCACGCGCCGCTGCAACCCGCCGACCCGGCATCTGACTCAGGGAGCCGGGCCGCGCAGGAGCCACAGCGCACGCCGCCAGAGCCTTCGGCATCCGGCAGCAGCCGGCAGGCGGAGCGCAAGCGCGCAGCAGCCAACAACCCGTTGCTGAATCCCGCCAGGCGCCGCAGCAGCGCACACGGCGACGCAGACGGCACAAGCATGCCGCCCGAGCTGCCAGGGCAGGCCGGAACGACGCCAGAGCGGCGAGGGGATCCGGGCTCGGCCACGACCGAGACGCCGCCGAGTCGCGCCACGCCAGGCAGCCGCGCCAGCGCCAGACTCACGCCCCCGCCCCTCCCGCCCCTCAACGACCTGGAGTCTACCCCCTCATCGGCTGGGGCCCCTGATGCGGACCTCGCGGAGCCCTCCTCGCCCCCCTCGACCCTGGTTGCTGCTGGCTCCACGGCCTCGCGGGGACAGCCCCACCGCAGCCGCCCGGATGACCCCGCATCCTCCTCGTCGTCTGCGGCACCCTTTGCGGCCACCCCGTCGGACACCGAGGCGACGGCTTCGCCCGCCTCCCCCTCCTCAGCTGTCTCCCGCGCCCCGGCTGACCAGTCGCCGCGCCACGGACGCGGGCAGGGCGCGGCCCTCTCACCCACAGGCCGCAGCGAGCCCGACGCCACTAGCAACGCGGGCGGAGACGCGCGTGCCGAGGCGCCGGCCAGCACAAGCCTCCTCCTGCCCCAGGGCGACCAGGCGGCAGCCGCGCCGACGGCGCCATCCACGCCTCGGGGCGAGGCCAGCGCACCGGCCGCTGCCCCCGACAGGCCGCCCAGCGCCGCCCCCCAGCCGGCCCACCCCAGTGCTGACGGCCTCTCCCCGGCGCGCCGCGCCCCCCCTGCCGCCGACACGTCGACACTGCTGGATCCGCGGCTCGTGGAGCCGGACCCGCCGGCGGAGCCGCAGCGGCAGGGCGGGCCTCTGGCTGCCGCAGGCATCGAGGCCACGTCCCCTCGCGAGGCGCGGTCGGTCGCCGGACCCCACTCCGTCTCTGGCGAAGCCGAGGACTGTGACCTGGATGCCAACGAGCTGTCATTGGCGCAGGACTGGCAGCCGCCGCGCCGTGCCCCTCCGCCCGCCCCTGGTGCCAAAGCCACACCACCGCAGGCAGCTGAAGCAGTTCCGGCTGCAGCGTCGGCGGCGCCAGCCCAGGCTGGGGCTGCCGCAGGGGCCAGCGCCAGGCTGGACACCCCCTCCAGGGCGCGGGCATTCCTCTCTGCAAAGCCTGGCTCTGCTGTGCCGCACACAGTCGCCGACGCAGTTGCGACGCGTCTGGAGCATCCAGATACCGCAGGGGCGGAGGAGCTCGGCGGAGCCGACGCTGAGGACGCCGATGGCAGCGACCGCCACTCCCGGGCGAGCGTGCGATCCGCCCGCAGCGGCCGGCTCTCCGTGCCGAGGGCCACAACGCCGCCCCGCCCCGAATCCGCTGCCGAGTCACCGCGGGCGGCCGGCAGCCCCCCCCCTCCCCTCGCGGACGACGCGGGCTCCCCGCCAGCCGGGCGGCACCCCCGTTCCTCGGGCCAGGAGCCTGCGGCGCCTCCCGGCATCACAGCGCGGCGTCCTGTCGCGGTGTCGGCGCCCTCCCCAGTCCCCCCCTCCTCCCCCGGTCCCGCAACCGCGGCCGGCGCACCGGTCCCCGCCGCAGCAGCCTCCACCGCTCGTGTGCCAGCACCCGCACCGACCGAGGTGCGCGTCCTCGACGGTTTGCTGCGTCTCCTCCGCGCTGCCCGGGCGGCAGGCTTTGACGTCGCCACTGCCGCAAGGGCGGCCGGGCTGTCGCCCGAGGTCGCCTCGCGCCTGCTTGCCGACGAAGCGGGCGGCGAGGGAGAAGCCGGAGCTCTCCGGCCTCCGCTGGCAGCGCCCGCAGCCACCGCGTCGGCGCCACGCGACCAGGGTGCAGCAGCGGCGGGCAGCGGTGCCCCGGAGGGCGGCACCGAAGCTGCTGACAGCGAGCGCCTCTCCGGGTCCGCGGCGGCGAGCAACTGCGAAGACTCGGACGCGTCAGGAAGCGGCTCGGAGGACGGCGAGGCACCCAGCGGAGACGGGGGGGGCCGACCGCTGGAGTCCAAGCCCTCGCTGACGGGAGCTCTGCTGGGCGCGCCGAAGTCGCTGCTGCTGCGCCCGGCACCGGCCGCAGCGGGCAACGCTTCGGCTCGCGCCCCCGAGAGTGCCAGCGCCACGGGCCCGGGCATCTCGCGTGTGGCGGGGCCACGCGACCCGGAGGAGTCGGAGCAGGTGAGTCTCGGGGCCCCGCCGCCCTCAAGGCGAGCGGGCGAGATGCCAGCATCGCTCGCTGGGGCGCCGGGCACCGCGGCTGCCGGACGGGCCGGGGGCAGGATGTCGCTGTCCGAGCTTGACCGGATCGGCACGCTGGTCGACGAGGAGGGTGGGTCTGACGACGATGGCGACGACGGCGACCTCGGTGGCGACGCTGTGGCCACGGAGGCAGACGCTTCGCAGCAGCGGCTGCGGAGCGGCGGGCCGGATGCGGCCAGAGGCCGACGCGGCGCTGGAGACAGCGGCCTGCGAATCGGCGCCGGCCCCGGGGCCTCGCCTCCTTCGGCGTCAGGCGTGGCCGGCGGCGGGCGCGCTTCGCGGGGACCCGGAGCAGCATCGTCCCCGAGCCTGACCCCTCGCCAGGGCGCCGCCTCGCCATCTGCGCGAGCGCCTGGCAGGTCCACTCCCCGTCCCCGCCTCGGGTCGGGGTCCCCTCGCGCCAATGCCAGCTCTCGCAGCCTGGCGCGGCTCAGCTCTGCCGCTAGCATCACGTCGGGCGTGCAGGGTGCCGGCATCCGCGACGCCACGGCCCAGTGGGCTGGCGGTCTCCGCGGGGAGGACATGACCGAGGCGGCGGCCTCGGCGGCCCTGCGTAGGCTCAGGGGAGCCAACGCCGCGGCGGCGGCCAGCCTTGGCCTCTCCAGCCAGTCGCCCGCCTCGCCGCGCAGTTCGACGGCCCTGCCACAGCACTCGGCACAGCGAGCCCGCGAGCGACGAGCGCGATCCCCCGGGTCGCAGTCGCCTTCGCGGAACGGCAGCCTTCACCGTCCAGGACGCAGCAGCAGCGGCAGTGGCGCCGGCGGGGCACCTTCTCGCTTTGAGGCGGCGGACGGCAGCCCGTTTGCTGGCGGCTGGGGTGGCGAGCGGGCTACCTCCCTTCAACCGTTGGGCATCGCACACGCCGTGGCCGAGGCCGCCGCGGAGGCCGAGGCTGCCATGGCTGCCATGGCTGCCGGGGAGCGAGCCGGGCGTCGATCGCCGAGTCGCCCAGACATCTCGCGCCAGTCGCGCGCCAGGCACCGCGTGAACAGCAGCGGCAGCGGTACTCGCAGCCCGCTCGGCAGAGCCAGCCCCACACCCTCGCCGAGGCACTCGGTGCCTGTGCCTGGCGGTGGCCATGCACGGCCGCGGCCTCGCTCTCTCGGCAGCGCGGGCGACGCCGAGGCGACGCATCCGCTGCCCCCCCCGGAGTTCGTGGCGCCCCCCCTGGCTGTGCAGCTGCACGAGCTCCACACAGCCGCCGCGCTCACGCTGCAGCGGGCTGCCCGGCTGTGCCTCGCGCGCAGGGAACGCGAGGCCCGGCAGCGTGCCGCAGCGACCATCGGCTCCGCGGCGGCTCGGTGGCGCGACACGTCCCGCCGGGCGAAGCACGACGCCGCGGTGCGGATCCAGGCACTGGCCAGGGGTCGCTCTGCCCGGCGGGACGCCGCGGCTGCTGCGGAGGACGCGCAGCAGGCCCGAGAACGGGCTGGCCTCGCGGCCGCGGTGGCCGCCACTGTGCGCGCAGTGGAGCAGGAGGTCGGCTCGGAGCGCGTCATCTCCGGCCTCAGAGCCGTTGGGGCTCTTCAAGACGGCCGCCTTCGCGTCCGAATTCGTGTCGTCGACGGAGAACCGCACGTAATCCATCATGGCAGAGCCGACGCGCAGCCGCTCAAGGCGTACCTGCACGAAGTGGCAGGCGCCATTCCGAGTCGCGAAGCGCCCGAAGCGCGTCAGCAGCGGCTGCCCCAGGGGCCGGCTGCAGGAGGGAGCGGGGCGAGCCCGCGCGGCCCAGCTGCCCCGCCAGGCGTGGCTGCGCGGCGCAAGGGAAGCCCCGCGGCCGTGTCGGCAGAGGCGACTTCATCCCGCTCCAGCCCGGCAACGTCGGATTCCCCTGTGCGTGCCCTGCCGGACGGCACGGCCGCTGTGGACTTTGGCGCCGTTGCGGCGGCTGCGCGAGCCATGCGCGAGTCGCTGGGCGCTTCTGCGGGCGCCGCTCGCGAAGGCGAGGCGGATGCGGCGTCGGCCGGCGACGGCGCAGTTGACGGAGCCGCACATGGCGAGGGCGGGCCGGGTCGCACCGGAGAGACGCCCGCCATCGCCCTGCCGGCGGCGGCTGACGCAGCGAAAGCGCCTTCGGCGGGAGCGCCCGAGGGCAAGGGCGACGCATCGCCGACTGCCGCATCCACGGCCACCCCCGTGGCCCCTGCAGAGGCGGGCGGCGACGACGGAGCCCCGCGGGCAACGCCTGCCAGCGCGCCCGGCAAGGCGCCTGCTGCTGCGCCCATTGACACGAGCGCTTCGTCCGTGGCGTGGGAGGGGCACGACCACACCGCCGCCAGCCTGGTTGGTCCTTCTCGCCGCCGTCGCACCCCTCCTGCGCCCGAGGAGGAGCTCAGGGCGGCGTGGGAAGCGGCAACCAAGGCGCTGGGCGGCGACGCGGCCTCGCTGTCGATGTTCTCCTCGGACCTCACGGATGCCGGCGTCGACGGCGTGGCGGGCGACTTTGGCCAGGACGGGCGCGCCTCGACGGAAGAGCAGGCCGACGGCGGCCTCTCCCCCAGTGCGAGCCCGCTGCGGAGGCCGGACCCCGGAGCGCAACTCAAGAGCCTGGCGGAGGCCGCCCGCGAGGCAGCTGCCCAGCTGGGCATGCAGGCGCCGCCCGAGGCCCAACGGCGAGCTGGCGGCCAGCGCGGGCCGCCAGCCAGCGATGCGGCTGCCGGGAGCCCCGCTGGCAGGGGCGGGGCCAAGGCCACGGACGCGGGCACCGAGGCCCCTGAGGAGGAGGAGACAGCGAGCGGGCAGGGCGGGGAGGGGATCCACGACGACGACGACTGCTTGTCGGATTCCGGCAGCAGCGGCGGCCGCAGCGGCAGGGGAAGGAACGCTGCGCGCCGGCACAGGACCAGGCACCGAGCATCCGCCGGCGGCCGCAGCGATGACAGCGACGAGCGTCACCGCGGCGCGGCTCTCCTGGCGCGGCTGCTGCGCGCGAGGGGCGCGTCAATCGAGCACGGCAGCGGCGGAACACGCGCAGCATTAGCAGCCGAGGCAGCCGCAGCAGGTGATGCAGCCTCCGATGCGGGCGCCCGCGAGGGCGCGGGCGGGGCGACGGCGCGGCGCACGGCCTCGCCGCCCGCTGGCCGCTATGCCTCTGCCGGCGCGCAAGTCGCCTCTGCCGCCTCGCCGGCGTCTCCGGCACAGCGCGGGCCGGCGGGGCGTAGCTCGGGCGGCTCTGCCAAGAGCGGGGGCTCGTCGTCGCTCATTCCCGTGCGCACTGCGCGTCGGGCGACGTCTCGCCCGGGCGAGGAGGAGAGGGCGCTCGCGAAGCAGGCGGCGGCCGCGAGGGCTGCAGGCCGCCGCCACGATGGCGATGGCGATGGCGATGACGGCGGCGATGGCGATGGCGATGGCAGCGGCTATGGCCAGGCCGACGATGGTGCCAGCCGGGACGCGGACTACGAGCGCCATCGTGCGCGAGGCCGGGGGCGGGCAAGCAGCAGGAGCCGTCCGGGCCGCGCCGGGAGCCGAGGCGGGCCCGGGCGCAGGGGCGTCTCTCAGGCGCGTCGCTCTGCGAGTCGCGGCGCTCGAGGCGGCGCGAGTCGAGGGTTTGCCGCTGACGCTGCTGCCGGTGCCGGTGCCGGTGCCGGTGCACAGGCCGGTCGGCGAGCCAGCTCCGCGTCGCGGCGACGGCACCCCGGGGCGGTGCATCCGGGGGCGCGCTCTCGCAACGCAGGGTGGTCACAGTACGCTGGCGCTGTCGGCACGACCATGACCCCCGGCCGGCGCGTGGCGCCAGAGTCAAGGCTGGGCCGCGCCAGACCCGACTCGGCGCGTGCACGAGGTCCGGTTCCGCCGCTGGGCGGCGCCGACACAGCGACGCTCATGCGCGACAAGCTGCTCAGGCGCATGGGCGCAGCAGTGGGCGCGACAGGAGGGCGGCGGGACACTGCCAGGGCCGCGGCGCCAGCAGTGCCCAGCAGGTCGCGATCGCGCGCCGACGGCGGATCGGACGCGGGCAGCGCCGTGAGCAGAGTGCGGGCTCGAGTGGCCCTGGACACCGCCAGAGCGGCCAGGAGGTCGCGCGACGCCCGCACAGCCAAGGCCGAGAGCCAGCGGATGCGGCGCATGGGGGACACGGCAAGCGCGCGGCGGGAGGCCGCCAAGGGCAGAGCCGCCGAGGCGGAGGCGGACCAACTTGCGTCGGCAGCGAGGGGCAGGACCCTCGAGCTGGAGAGCATGTCCAGGGCCGAGAGCGGCGCCAGCCTGCACCACGCGGCCATGGCGCGAGGGAGGTCGACAACTGGCGGCCGTGCTGGGGGCATGGGCGCTCGCGCGCGCTCGGCTCACGCGTCCGCTGGTTCCGCCGGGCGGCCGGCTATCGGGCCGCGGCCAGCCCCCCCGGTTGCCGCTCGCCGTCGCGACCCCGTGGGCCGTCGAAGCGCCTCGCACGGGCCAGGCTGGCGGGGCGGCAGTCCCGCGAGGGGACGCAGTGCCCACCAGGATGCCGACGACGAAGACTCCCCGCGGAGCCGCGCGCGCAGGGGAATGATCACGCCTCCGCAGTCGCCGCCCACCGTCGGCAGAGCCGACACGGGGCGCAACGGCGAGGGAAGATCGGCGGCCCAGCTGGCCCGGGAGCGAGTGCTTCAGCGGCTGGCCGGTGCCGGCGCTCGCGACGCGCCCTCGACCTCGCCCCTGTCCTCGCCCGCGGCCGCGGCCGCTGCAGCTTCGTTGGGCAGTGCGCCGGGCAGGGCCCCTCGGCGCGGCGCAAGCCCTGCCGGAGCTAGGGCCGATGACGGCTCTGCTGCGGCTCCCAAGCCCACATGGATGAGTGCGCTGCTGGGCGGAAGCGCGCTGCGTTCGGGCACGGGCCGGCCGGCGAGGGGCAGAGCTCGCCGCCGGCAGGCTGGCGACGGCACTGATGGTGGCAGCGGAGCAGTCAAGTCTGGCCATGGCACGGCCGCTGGTGCCGGCGGTGAGGGCGGCGGAGGTGGTGGGCGCCGTGCAGGCGCCTCGGCCTCGCCGGAGCCCCAGGCCACCGGGGACCTTCCAATCCCTGCCACGCCTCCCCGCATGGGATCCGTTGCTGCGTTGCCATCCAGCCCGTCGGACTCCGACTCCGGTTCCGACGCTGACGACGATGACGGGAGCACTGGCAACGCCCGCGGTGGTTCTGCGCACGACTCGGGCCGCCTTGCCCCGGGCGCAGCGTCCTCGCGCCCCGCAGGGGGTCCGACCGCGCATAGCAGCCGCGAGGTGGCGGTGCGTCGCACGGCGGACAGCATTCTCCGAGCCCTCATGGCCAGCCACTCGCGGGCACGGGAGTCAGGCGATGCCGAGGAGATGACGAGGGTCAGAGCCGCCATCGCATACAGCGCCTCCGTTGACTCGCAGTCAGGGGACCATCACCATCACCATCATCATCATCAGCAGCAGCAGCAGGCCGCACCTGGCGTCGTCGGCCGCGCCGTGTCAGTCGCAACCGCGGCCGACCGGCCCAGCGGCGGCGGCCGGGCAACCCAGCTGGCTGCGCTTGAGCTCATTCTCCACGGCTACAGGGGCGGAGCGCGCTCGCCTCGCACCGACACGCACCCCTCGCACCCCTCTGTCACTGGTTTCTTTGCGCTGGGCGGTGACCACACCGGGGGCGTGGAGCCCCCCGGACCCGTTGACACGCTGCCCGTCTCGACCAAGGCGCTCGCGTCCGCGCTGGCAGAGCTCCAGGAGGACCCCACCGCCCGCCCTGAGGTCAACCCCGCCGCTTCGTCCTCATCGGCAGCGGCCGGGCCGGCACCCTCGGTTCCGGCAGGCCAATCGCTCACTGGCCCGGGAGGGCGTCTCAGCGAGGCTGCGGGGCCCTTCGCCGGGCTGCTGCCGCAGGGAGGCCTCTCCAGCCGCCGCCGCCGCCTCAACTGAGGCCCGCCTCTCGGGCGGACGGCAGGCTCTCGGCCTCGAACCCTGTGCCTGCGGGCGGTCGGGTCGTGCAGCTGCTGTTTCGCGAGCCATCGGAGCGGTAGGGCGGACAACGGAAGCAGCGCTTGTGTCCGAACCCCCCCCCCCGCCCCCCAATGACCAGCATCATGTGAAACAAAAACTTCGGTGTTTGCATGATTGAGCTTTGTTCATGCTGCCTTGCGTGCCGAGGGCGCGCTGTCCTCGAGCGTGTTCCAACTGCAGCAGCGTCATTCCAGCGCTCCGCGCGTGCGCATCGCCCTTTGCGATGCCGTCATGCAGCCATGCACACTTGCAACGAAAACCTCCCGACAGAGTCAGTGCCCCGCCGTCGCCCAAGCTCGCAAGCGCAACACCACGCCTCCGTGTCACGGCTGAAGCGGCAGCAGCAGGCCCAGCGACGTGGACGCCAGCTTCGCGGAAACGCCGGAAGCGCAGGCTCAGGCGCAGGGGCTCTACCGCCGCTCGCGCCTGGAGGGGCCGCCCGGGCGCTCGCCCGTGGCCACCACCTTCTTCTTGGTGCGCTGCTTGCCCTGCCGGCGGGCCCCCACCTCGACCTTGTCCTGCAACATGAGGCCGCGCCAGCGCTCCTGCACGGGGTGGCGCGCGGTCGACGGCTTGATCTGGCGGAGGGACCCACGCAGGTCCGAGGTGAGCTGCACCTCGACGTCCCCGCGCTCGCGAGCGTCCTTGCCCTTGAGAAGCAGCTTCGGCTCCGCTGCGGCGTCGCGGGCTGCCTTGGCGCTGAGGCGCTCCTCTCGGCGCTGGCGCTTGGCCTCGAGCTCCTCGCGCGCCTTGCGCGCCAGCGAGCGGTGCGCCGCCGCGATGCGATCGAGCTCGGCTGCCTTGGCGTCGCGCGCGCGGACGGCGGCCTCGGCGGCAAGGCGCTTCTCCTTGTTGCGCTGCACCGTCGTCTTGCGGCGGTTGACAACGGGGGGGTTGGCGGAGAGGCTCTGGGGCACGCCTCCCGGGGCGGCGCGCGAGGAGCCCTCGTCCTCGTCCTCGTCGTCAGAGAAGTCGGGAATCACGTCCAGCGTCCGTGAGTAGTCCGGGTCGTCCTCCCAAAGGGCGGCGAGGCGCTCTCGCCTGGCGACGAAGGCGCGCTCGCGCGCCACGGCCTCGCCCACGGCGTCCTGGTGGTCCTCGAAGCTGGGGTTGTAGCTCAGGCCGCCGGCCGGCACTGCAACGGCGGAGACCTTGCGCCCCTTGGGCACAGTGCGCGGCTGGCGGCGGGCAAGCTCGGGCTCGCTGGGCACCGCGGCACCGCGCAGATACTCGTGCGAAAAGGCGAAGCTGCCCTTGGGGGCGTCCTCGCCGCGCGCAATCACCGGCGCCTTGGCAGTCGTGTCCTCGGCCCACAAGTCTGCCGCCGGCTCGGCCGCCTCCATCGAGGTCAGGAACGAAGCGCTGCCGTCGGCCTTCCGCGAGGCGTGACGCTCCCGCTCGGCGGCCTCGGCCTCGGCCTTGAGCCTCTGGGCGCGCTTGGCGGCGCGCTTCGAGACCTTGCGCGTCTGCACGCGGTGAGTGGCGGTCTCCGCGTGGGCCGGCGCCTCCGGCAGCGTAAACAGGCGAACCTTGGAGCGCTCGGCCCCATCGTTGTCCGCGCCGGAGCGTGGCCGCTTCCCGGGCCGCTTCGCGCCGCCTTTCGACATGCCGCTCGTGTCGAGCGAAAAGAGCGCCTCGTCGGTCATGCGCTCGAGGCGCGAGGCCTGCGCCGCGTCCTCGGTGAAGGCATCCACCTCGGACGCAACCGCCTTGATTCTGCGCTTGCGGCGGATTGAGGCCATGGCGAGGCGGGGAGGCGAGCCTCAAAGTGCGACTCTGCTTGGGCGATGCTCTTTTTTGCCGGCGCGTCTCGGCAGAGCGAGTCGAACCGCAACTGGGGCGCGCAACTGCAGCGCAGCCCGCGCCCGCCACTTGCGGGGCGCCTTCGGCCATGGGGCCGTTGCGGCACCATCCCGCCGCTGCAGCCAGGCCCGCCATACGCACACAGCCACACCGAGTCCTGCATGCGCTTCGGGCCCAACGAGCTGCATCGGAGCCACTGCTCATCATCCGCGCGGCGCGCCGGCAGCTCGGCCGCTCGCAGCCGCTGCTGTTCTTGCTCCCCTCTGCGCGTCGGCCGCAACATCGGAGCCCGCTCCGCGCACCGTGGAGTGCGATCGTCTGCGCTGCCCCCTGGATGCGCCGGTGCAGCCGTTGCGGTCCGCCCCGCGCACGGCAGAGCGCGACCGCGGCAGGCGCGCCCCCCCGCGCCCGCCGACTTTGCGGGGCTTCCGCGGCTGCTTGGGCGCCTGGTCTTGCGCGACGTGCCGTGACGTGTAGACCCCCGCCCGGAGCAGCATGAGGCGGCGCACCTCGCAGCCGCAAGCGGGGCAGCTGTCGCAGTCCCTGTGCACGACACACTCGCAGCCCGACCCGGGGCACAGCACGGCATTGGTCGCATCCGCGGGCGCATGTATCGCAGCCGACGCGGAGCGAGCCCCGGCCCCGGCGCCAGTGCTGGCTTGGCCAGCTGGCTCGTCTGCTGCCGGGGTCGCCGCGGCGCGGGCCGGCCGCCACCTCGGCACCTCGAGAGAGAATCCTGCCGGCCCAGTCACACACCCGTGCCGGAGGGCATTGCCGGCGAGGTCCAGCACCAGGCACTGCCGCTTGCGGGTCACGCCGCGGCGCGCAACCCACGACGCGGCCGTCCCGCCTGCGCCAGTCGCGGCGGCGTCGCCCGCAGCCGGCCCCTCAGAGGGGCCCCCTGCGCCTGCGGCGGCCGCGGTGGCCGCGCCCGGCTCTGCCTCCTCGTCCTCAACTGCCTCGCAGCGCCGGAGCCCGCGCCCCACCTGCTGTACGTACAGCGACTGCGGAGCGATGCGGAGGACGGCGGGACCAGCAGCTCCCGGCACTGGCGGCGGCAGCGCTGGTGCAACCGCCAGCGACGCGCGCGCGCGCGCTGCGGGCTGGACGCAGCCGCTTGCAAGCCGTGTCTCACCTTGCTCTGGGTGGGCCTGAGCAGCAGCACGCATCCCACTGCAGGCTCGTCGAATCCTTCCGAAAGCACCCCTACGCTGCAGAGAACCCTTGTCTCGCCGGTTCGCAGAGCGTCGAAGGCGGCGTCCCGGTCAGCCTCCTTGGTGGAGGCCTCCACCACCGCTGCCGCGACTCCTCGCTCCCGCAGCGCGGCCGCTAGCAGGGCTGCCTGGTGCACCGTCACGCAGAAGGCGATGGTACGACGTCCCTTGGCGTGCCGAACCCACGCTGCTGCGGCCGCCGCGACGACAGCCTCGGCTTCCATCGCCTTGGCCAGCTCGCGCTGGTCAAACTCGGTGGCGCAGCCCCCTCCATTGCGACTGCCGTCGCCCCTCCGCCCCCCGGCAGTCCTGCTGGCCCTGCTCTCCCCCTTGCCGCAGCGCCGGCTTCCCACCCCGGCAAGCGCCCGGCCCACCAGCGCGTGCGCGCATGCCAAGGTCACCGGCGGAACAAGCACCCCGCGGTCCACCAGCTCGCCCACGCCAGGCCCCTCAAGAATGCGGTCGAAAACCAAGCCGAGGCTCTCGTCAGCCCGCAACCGCGTCGGAGTGGCAGAGAGCCCCACCACGACAGCCCCGGCGGCGCGATACGCTCCGCACATTCTCGCGTACGTCGCTGCCGCTGCGCAGTGCGCCTCATCAATGATGACTAGCCCTGCTGCCGGAAGGCGCTGCCGCTTCCGGCCTTTGCCGCCGGCTCGCCCGCCCGAAGCAGCTCCCTCCCGGGTGCAGTCGCCCCCGCTTTCGGCCGCCCCCCTGCCTCGCCCTTCTACCCCGCTCCCGCTCCCGCCCCCGCCACCGCCACCGCCACCTTCGACCTGGTCGATCAGGAAGCGCGCCACTAGCGTCTGTGCGGTGGCCACGACCACCGGGCAGCCAGAGCCATCAGCTCGCCCGGCCTGAACGTACCCCACTGCGTCGCTCCCGCATGCCAGGCTCAGCGCCTCGCCGGCCTGGTGCGCGAGCCTCGTGCGGTTGACCACGAAGAGGGCCCTGCTGCTTGCCTCACCGTCGTCGTCGGAGGGCTCGCAGCCGGAGTCGGTGCCCACAGCCAGCCGGATCAGCTCGGCCGCTACACGCGTCTTTCCGCCGCCCGTGGGGAGGTACACGAGCACCGACGGGCCAGGCGCGTCAACGGGGGGCGCCCCGGCGGCACGTGCTGCGCGGTTGCGCCGAACCAGGCCCCAGAGCGAGTCGACCATCCAGCGCTGGTAGTCGCGCAGGCCGCGCGCGTCGGCTGACTTGGGCTCAGCTGGGGCAGTACAAGCCGGGCGCGCGGTCGGCGCAGCTCGACCATCTGCGTCGCGGCTGGCTTCGAGGCTGACGGCCGCAAGCTCGGCAGTGAGAGCGTCGAGCTCGGGTTCCGACCCGTTTGCGCCCGCCGGCACCGGCTTGCCGCCGCGTGCCCCCGGTGCTGCGACCGGGTTAGAGGTTCGCATGGGAATCGGCGGCTGCACTGGGGCGGGCTGGGCGTAAGGGCGCATGGGGATGGGAGGGAGCGAGGGCGCGCTGCCCTTTCCTCGCGACTTGAGCGGGATGATGGCGGGAGGCGGAGCCCCGGCCTTGGTCGCGCTCGGTCCTTCGCCCGCACGCTTGTCGGCAATGCGCATCGCAGCCATGCGCTCAGCAAGCCCTGCCAGGTCATCTTCGGCCATTCCTCGGCTGTGACGCGTTTTTGCGCTCGGCCGCAAGCTCTGCTCGTGGTTGCAGGTGCCAGTTGCACACAGCACAGGTTAAAGAAGGAGGGCCTGTTTCGTCTGGGTGGGTTTGCCGCGTGTGTGCGCGTGCAGGGCGCTCATGCGGATGCAGGCACTTCGCTGTTCGGGCAGCCAATAAAAGCCTGCAAAAATACCAGTGAATTTAAACCAGCGCGCCACCGTATGCGGCCTCCCGCGCCAAATTAAAGGCTGCGGGACGGGCGAAGATAGGGTTCGCTGCTAGCCCGTCGTCAGGTCAGCACGCACTCAAAGGTTGTACTGGAACTGGAGGCAAAGGATCTCCTTCTCCGCGCCGTCCATGGTGGTAGTCCAGCGCATGGTGGAGGAGAGGGTGCCGTGGGCGCCGGTGGGCATGTCCGAGGTCTCCTCGGAGTGCACGTGACCGGACAGGGGGCAGGGGGTGGAGCCGGTCTTGAGGTCCTCGCAGAGGTCGTCGGACTGGTTCACGATGGGGAAGCCGGAGAGGGTAGCCTTGTAGTAGGCCTTGCCGGAGGTGATGGTCACGCCCTCACGGATGGTGTAGTCAGTGACGGTGGTGTAGGCCTGTCCAGGGGTGGGGTTCTCCGGGGACACGGTCACTACCACGTTCTCAGCGAGGTCGTCGGCGGCGCCGCAGTTCTTCACGGCGCGGAGCACCATGTTCTCCACGGAGGTCTGGGCGCGCAGGGAGCGGCCCTGCTTGGCGAGCGCCTCGGCGACGAGGCCGCGCATCTTGTTGTCAACGGCGGCGATGTCCACGGCGAAGGCCTGCGAGGCGGCGAATTGGCGAGAGGGCGGGACGGAGAGACATGTCTTTGCAAGGTGCAAGTTTGGCACGCGGCGGCGATCGAACAAGCGAAGGAGGGTGGCGGGAAAACTTCGGGCAGGAAGCGCGCCTCTCGCCCCGTCCGAGCGCGGGAGCGCGTCGCGCGCGAGCCGCAGTTGCAGCGGGCTGAGCCGAGCCGCCTGCCCGGCCGCCCGGGCGGGTCCGCGGCCGCGGCGGGGAGGAGGCTGGGCCGGCACGACTCCAGGCTCAGGCCGAACGCTGATGGAACACAGCCGGATCAACAGGTTGAAGCTCCAGCCTGGCCCGCTGTGGCCGCCGGCCGCTGCCCGGGCCGATGAACTCGGGGGCCGCCGCGACACCGACTCGCGTGGGCCGGGCGGCGGGGCGGCGGCGAGTCCGGATCGCTCGGGCGGCGGGCCGGCAAGCGGCAACGGAATCGCGTTCAGCGTCCCGCCTGCCATTCGCGCTGCAAGCCCTTGGACACCGGGGCGCGGCATGGACCTCGGCGAAACTCACCGAGACGAGGAGGCAGGCGGCCACGGCGAAGGCGAAGGTGCGCATGTTTGGTGCTTCTTCGGCTGAGGAGCGAGAGTGCTGTCGGAGGCGCTGCGTTTGGCGACGTTGGATATATATGGACCGTGTCACAATATTGAGCCAGCGGCAGCAAAGGCATGACCCAACGGCCTGGTGGGCCCCGAGGCACCCCCAGCTGAGGCCCCGGCTCGCGGCCGGCTGGCCTTTGTGCAGCGAGGCGCGCCAGGCCGGCGCCCTGGTGCTCCAGCTTCGACGTCGCGGAACTTGAACATCAACCTCGTGTCGCACGCCTCGTCCTGCTCTCTGCATCTTGCCTTTCAGGCGAGTGCCGCCTGATCCGAAGCAGGCCCTGGGCGGCGGCTGGAACAGGCCAGTCCGCACGCACGCCACTCTCCCGCAGCTAGCGGCCGAGACAACGACGCCAGCTCGCCGAGCGAATCTGGGGAGCAGGCGGAGAGAAGTGCAACCTCAGCGACAGCTCGCGCCGACGCAGACCTGCGGTGACACCCACAGCGTGCCAGACGCTGCTTACAGCCGCGAAAGCTCGTCCACATGACCGCCATACAATGCAAGGCGCCGTGCGGGGCTCTTTGGCCGGCGTTGCGTGTGTGAACTCTGCCCCACAGGCCCGAGGCCGTGCGAGGCTGCCATCTGCCTGCACCTTGCGGCGGCGTGACAGGCGCTTTGCACGCCGGCTGCAAGAAGACAGCACCCACCCACCCAACGATGTTCACCCACACCCTCACACACGTAGCACCCGCCAGACCCCTGGCACGCTCGCCCAACAAATACACCAACCGCCCAGTGCAACAAATTGCCCGCGCCAGCTCCAGCCACCGCGCTGGACCAGCACTTGCTACCACAGCATCCACCACTGCGGACTCATGTGTGGAGCCCCACCCCAGACTTGAGGCGTCGCTCCAAGTGCAGAGGGTGGGCCTCAGGCGGTCGTTGCCGCACAAGCCAGATTCCGCAGTCGCACTCAAGCGCGCGGCGCCTCAGTTCCCTGGTCCTCGTCTCCTTGATCGGCACCCACAACGTCCCGGGCGGCAGGAGCGCTCGTGTCGCACTCGCCCGCTGCTGTGGGCGGTGCGGCTGGGCCATTTCCGGAAAGGGGCATGGAGCCTCCAGGCGCCGTCGCGCCCGGCGAGCGAGGGCTGTCCCCAGGCGCCGGCGCCGGAACTTGCACGCCAATAGCCAAGGCCAGTCGCTCCGCTGCAGCATCGATTCCGCCCCCGGTCACCACGAGGTAGACGGGAAGCCCGGCCAGGGACAAGAAGCCGCCAATGAGCAGGCCGCGGCGCAGCTGTCCGGACGCAAAGCCAAAGAGGCCGCTTGTCAGCGCCCCCGCGGTCAGGAAGTTCCAAGACTCTGCCTTCCCTCCCCGCGCCAGGGTGATGGCCCTCTCGACACCGGCGAATGTGACGAACAGCGCCCCGGCGCGAAGCAAGCGCTTCCCGCCGAGCGCCATCGCGTTTGCGGCAGCGTCCGCCACTCGAACCGGCCGACCGCGTGTCTGGGCAAAACTGGCGCGCGAGCCCTCGGATCCGCGGGGAGGTTCGGACGGGCGGCCGGGCAGCTGCGGCCGGACAGCGAGGCGGATTCGGGTGGCCGGATGCGCGCCGCACACGCGCGGCTCTGCAGCTGCTGGCGCGAGGCGAGTTCGAAAGGCGGCAGGCGCACGCAACCACTGAAGTCGCCGCCACGCGAGTCGCGTACCCCACCCACGCGCCACGTAGTGGGCCTCGTTGGCCGAGCGCGGCGCTGCGCATCTCACGCCGAGGCTGCGCCGGCGCTCGCCGCCGCCGCGGGCTCTGCCGCTGCGGCTGCAGCTGCGGCAGCGTCCTCGTCGAAGAGGCCCAGCTTGCGCATCACACCAAAGGTGACCTTCTCCAGGTTCAGGGTGTAGAAGTGGAGGCCCTTGCAGCCGAGCGCCATGAGCTGCTCGCACATTTTTGCGCCGAGGTCGATGCCGAACTGCTTCACGGCCGCATCGTCCTCCTTCACGGCCTCCAGGCCCTCGCGGATGCTCGTAGGCACGCGGGTCTTGCAAAACGCCGTCATACGGCCGAACCCTCCGGCGTTCTGCACGAGCATGAGGCCCGGGATGACTGGCACGGTGATGCCGTACTCCTTGCACGCCTCGAGGAAGTCGGCGAAGACGTCGACGTCGAAGAACATCTGGGTGATGATGAGGGAGGCGCCAGCATCCACCTTGGCCTTGAGGTACTCCATCTCCTTGGCGAAGTCCGCATCGGAGCAGACGTAGTCACCGTCCTCGAGCGACACCACGCGGCGCTTCTCCTTGTCGCTCAGCTCCTGCCCCTCGGCGACCTTCTTGATCGCGCCGGGGTGGCCCTCTGGGTACCCGGCCGTGGAGATGCAGAACTGGTCCTTGCCGTAAGTCTTGACGATGTGCTTGGTCAAGTCCAGCGCGCAAGTGAAGCCACCCTCCACGGCCTCCCAGCGCTCCTGGCCGAGGGGCGGGTCTGCGCTTTGTCGGTGGCGAAACGGGCAGGGTGCAGGGCCAAGAGCAGGTCCGAGGTCGCAGGGCTGCAGCGGGGCGGAGGCGGGGCGAGCCGAGTGCGCGTGCCGGATGCAACGGACGGGGCGGCCGGGCCAGTGCCGGCCGGCTCGGCAAGACGGCAGCTGCGGAGCTACGGGCCGTCGGAAGCGCGGGGCTCACCTCCGCGAAGCGCCACGATGTTGCGAATGCCGGCGGCCTTGGCCCCCTCGAGAGCCTCGTAGATCTTCTCCTGGGGCATGTTGGTGCTGCGGGCTCGGCAGTGGAGGGGTGCAAATGGAGGCTGCCACTGGTGGAAAGCTCGCAGCACGTGGCGAAGCAGGCTCGCTTTGCTGCTCGTGCTGGTCCGCGCGAGTGGCCGCGTTGCGATTTCCGTCAAACCCTCCAACTGTTCCAGGGAGCGAGCGGGACACAGAGGCGACGGCCGGCCCCGACCGCGCTGTACATCACCAGGTGTCTCCCATTTACGTCACTCGGCGCGTTGGGGCGGAGGGGGGTGGCGATGGGGGCGGGGGGCGCGGATTTTATCGAGCGAGCAAGCGGTTCGGAGGCAGGAACGGTCCGCCTCACCAAGTGAGGTGCATGTTTGGCTCAAGGCCAGCGGCCTTGGCCTCCTTGCACAGGTCCAGGGTCAGGTCGCTGGTTGAGCCGCCGGCACCGAAAGTCATGTCGATGTAGAGGGGTTCTGCGAATGGCTCGGTGCACGGGAACGGATGCAACGACGATCCGCGAGCGCAAGCTGATGGTCGCACCCTTGAGCCGCACCCGCGGCCGGGGGAAGGGGCAAGCCTGCGCGCCAGCGTTCGCGTGGGCTCAATGCGCGGCTTGCGCGCTGCGTCGAAGCCCGTGCCTCGGGCTGAGACACTCACTCTGTGCCTTGAAGCGGGGCATCTTCTTCTTCAGGTTGTTCACCCCGTCCTCCGTGCGGGGAGGGTAGTACTCGAAAGCCACCCACGGGGCGTCGCCAGAGTGCGCGGCCATGAGCTCATCGATGCGGGCTGCCATTTTCGGATGCCTCGACTCCTGTGAGCCGCGGGCGTCAACGGCCTCGGCTGTCGTCACTTGCCGCCACGCGGGCTCTGCACCGTCGCGGCAATTCGCAGCAGCGTGGCGAGGGGACACGGGCAACGGCGCGTGAGCGAAGCAGCGCACTTGGCGCCCACCTGTCGTGCATTCTACGGGGCCAGGGAGTGCGGCTTTGCGTCGCCGGTGGGCGCTGCAGCCGCACCGCTTGCGCAGCAGGCAAGGCGACGGGCAGCGTTCTCCCGCGCCCACCTGAGCCAAGGAGGGCTTCTTCGGGGTTTGTGTCACCTGCCCGAGACACGACTGGGGCGGCTGCCTCGCTCCTCGCCCAAGGCTACGGCCAGGCTGCCGGCCCCGCGCTGCCCGGGCTGCCAATGGCTGCCACGTCAGCCCCGACTCCCGCTCGCCCGTCCTGGCACGGGCGGCTGGACCGCTTGAATAGCGATCCTCAGAACAAACGAGGCAGCTTCGTGCTGCTCTGGGTGCAGGCGACTGTTCGCGGGGACGCCAATGCTGCGTTGGACTTTGGCATCGCGCGGGCCAATGCCGCCGGTGTGCCGCTCGTTGCTGTGTTTGGCATCGACACTTCTTTCCCCGAGGCGACAGCTCGCGCGTTTTCATTCCTGTGTGACGGCATTGCGGATGCCGCATTGAGCATGGCGCTCAGGGGAGTCAGACTTGTGGTCCTGCAGCGAGACCCCGCAGCCGCCGCCCTCAGCTTCTGCGTGGCACCTGCCGCCAAGACCAGCTCGCCGGATCCCACCGCCACTCACGGAGCGGACAGTGGCAGTGGCTTGAGCGAGAACGCTCCCACGCCAGCAGCAGCTGCCGCACGAGCTGCCGCAGTGCCCACGTCTCGCGAACCCGGCTCGCCAAGCCTGGAGCTGCTTCCGGCCCAGTGGCGGCCACGCGAGATCGTCGTGGACGCTGCGTACCTCAGGGTGTGTGTGTCCTGGCGCCAGCGCGTTGCCCGCTCGTGTGGCTGCGCGTGCTGGCAAGTGCACTGCGATGTGACCGTGCCTCCGAGCAAGCTGCTGGAGCGCCCTGCCTGCCGGGCTGCGGCAGTGCGCCGAGCGCAGAAGCTCCGTGCGACAGCATGGCAGCGGCCGATCGCGTCCGTGGCAGTGCTGCGACCAGAAGTGCCCTCTCTAGGCCTGAGTTTGACCCAGATTTCGTCCTGGTCTGCCTGCAAGCAGTCTGCTCTGGAGGGCAAGCCGCTGGCTTCGGAATGCGATGCGATGCCAGGACGGGCATCTGCTGCTGCTGCCTGGCACGCAGGGGCCGCTATGGAAGTGCCACCGATCTTGCCCTCCCTCCTTGACGAGATGGACTTGCTGAACGAGCCGCTCCACGCGGTTGCGCGGAGCGCGGCCCTGCGGCAGGATTGCGGCTCTGACGATTTGCGAGCCAGCCAGCGCATGGTCCAGTCCCAACTTCATGCTGTCGGGCTGCTTGGCGATGAGCTGGACGATAGGGTGTCTCCGAGTCGGTGGCGAGCGACCTGGGAGCACGTGGCAGCCAGCTTGTGGGGAGCAGTGAAAGCCGTGCTTCCAGAGTCTGCACGCGCCACACCTCCCGTGGAGTGCATCCGTGGTGGCAGCGCGCAAGCACGCGCGTGGTTTGACCGGTTTCTCGGCCTCGATGCAACCCGCGGAGCAGAGTTGCGCAAGGCCGCTCGAGGTCCAGCAGCGGCGCCCAGACTCTCCCGGCCGGCAACAGGCGGCCTGGACCCGTCGGTGCTGATGCAAGCCGGAGCGCTGGGACGCTACGCAGGAAGCCGCAATACCCCCCACTTGAGGTGCACAAGCCTGATGTCTGCGTTCCTCCACTTTGGACACATCGGTCCGGTGGAGCTTGCTGCGGCAGCGACGTCTCGGCGCGGTGGATCGGAGCACACGCTCAAGTGGCTGGACGAGCTGCTGACATGGCGGGAGATGGCTATTCACATCGTCGTGTCGCGGCCTCGCATCTACGATCTCTACGATGTTGTTCCCGGCTGGGCGAGGACCTCGTTGCAGGCTCACACGCGTGATCGGCGGCGAAACATCATCCCGGAGGCTATGCTGATTATGGCGAGGTCGGGGGATGTGATTTGGGACCTGGCCCAAGCAGAGGCGATGGTGTTTGGCCGGACGCATGGGTACTTGCGAATGTACTGGGCAAAGCGTTTGCTGGAGTGGACAGCGTCGCCTGAGGAGGCCCATCGCCTGGCCTTGACGCTCAATAACCGCCTCTTTCTCGACGGGCGAGACCCGTGCTCGTACCTCGGAGTGGGCTGGTGTTTTGGCTTGGCTGATTCCCCCGCGGCCAAGGAGTCCGAAACGTTTGGCCTTGTCCGGCCGCCCAGCAAAACCGCTCAGCAGCGAGTTAACGTTCCGGAAGTGCTTGCCCATGTGCTTGCGGCGTGCCGCGCAGCTCGCGGGGCAGGACTTGTGCGCATGGTGAGCGCATTGCTGCATCCGAGCCTGGGAATTGCAAGGCTCAGTGCAACGCCGCTGCTGCGGAACGTGACTGGTCGCCCAAGGGGGGAGGTGCGCGAGTCTCTGCCGGCCCCAGTTGCAAAGCGTCGTCAACGGCAGTTAGGCATCGCTGAATTCGCGACCGCGTCGGATTCGCGACGGGCGCCGAAGCGCCCTCGCGACGAGGAGCCGGCAGCGCAGCCAGACCCTGCGTGAAGAACGTTGCAGCGCTCGCGCGTTGGACCCCAAATGCAAATTGCCACCCCTCAACCAAGCGCAAGCCTGCCTCGCGAGGCAAATTTAGGCAGAGCGGCGCAGCCAACCGAGTCGTTGTGCACTCGCACGCTCGACTGCCCGTCTGCTAGGCCTCGAGCCTGTCCGTCCCGCCCCCCCGCCAGACCACCCCCCGCATCGGTCTGGGCTAGCATCTGGGGGACCAGCCAGCGAGCGGAACCTCGATGAGCGGTGAGGCGCAGGCCGCTGGGCGCATCTTACGCGCGCTCCCTCGCTTGAGAGCTCCTCGTTGCTGGGCGTGAGCCGCGATGCGTTCGAGCCCCATCGAAATGCTTGAATGCATGAATTTCCATCGCTCCTGCGCCGGCTAACACGCAGGCGCCGCGCCGGCTAGACGCCCCCCGCCGGGCAAGCCGGTGCCCAAGCCAGGCTCAGGCGCTCCCCCGGCCAAACCCGCCGTGAAGCCTCCTCCAAAAGCGGGCGCGCCCCCCAAGTCAGGTGGTCCCGGATCGCCCAAGCCCCCGCCCGGGGTGAAACCCAGCGGGGCAGCGAAGCCACCCGGCGCGAAGCCTCCAGGAGCCAAACCTCCTGGGGCAAAGCCACCCGGAGCCAAGCCACCGAGCGGACAGTCCCCGAGCCCGATAGGGCCCCCGAAGCCGAGTACGGGTGCTTCGCCTCGCCCGCCCGGTGCGAAGCCGCCAGGTGCGAAGCCGCCCGGTGCGAAGCCGCCCGGTGCGAAGCCACCCGGCGCCAAGCCGCCACCGGGTGCCAAACCCTCCAGCACAGCGCCGCCCAAGCCAGCTGTGCCTGGTCCCAAGGCTCCTCCAGGGGGCAAGCCCAGCCCAGCCAAGCCGCCTCCGGGAGGCAAGCCCAGCCCTGGGGCAAAGCCCAGCCCCGCAGCCCCGGCCAAGCCAGCTGCGCCTGGTCCCAAGGCTCCTCCGGGGGGCAAGCCCAGCCCAGCCAAGCCGCCTCCGGGGGGCCCGGCCAAGCCAACTCCGCCTGGTCCCAAGGCTCCTCCAGGGGGCAAGCCCAGCCCAGCCAAGCCGCCTCCGGGGGGCCCGGCCAAGCCAGCTCCGCCTGGCCCCAAGGCTCCTCCAGGGGGCAAGCCCAGCCCAGCCAAGCCGCCTCCGGGGGGCAAGCCCAGCCCAGCCAAGCCGCCTCCGGGAGGCAAGCCCAGCCCTGGGGCAAAGCCCAGCCCCGCAGCCCCGGCCAAGCCAGCTGCGCCTGGTCCCAAGGCTCCTCCGGGGGGCAAGCCCAGCCCAGCCAAGCCGCCTCCGGGGGGCCCGGCCAAGCCAACTCCGCCTGGGCCCAAGGCTCCTCCAGGGGGCAAGCCCAGCCCAGCCAAGCCGCCTCCGGGGGGGCCGGCCAAGCCAGCTGCGCCTGGTCCCAAGGCTCCTCCGGGGGGCAAGCCAAGCCCAGCCAAGCCGCCTCCGGGGGGCCCGGCCAAGCCAACTCCGCCTGGGCCCAAGGCTCCTCCAGGGGGCAAGCCAAGCCCAGCCAAGCCGCCTCCGGGGGGCCCGGCCAAGCCAGCTGCGCCTGGCCCCAAGGCTCCTCCAGGGGGCAAGCCCAGCCCAGCCAAGCCGCCTCCGGGGGGCCCGGCCAGCCAGCTGCGCCTGGTCCCAAGGCTCCTCCGGGGGGCAAGCCCAGCCCTGGGGCAAAGCCCAGCCCCGCAGCCCCGGCCAAGCCAGCTGCACCTGGCCCCAAGGCTCCTCCAGGGGGCAAGCCCAGCCCAGCCAAGCCGCCTCCGGGGGGGCCGGCCAAGCCAGCTGCGCCTGGCCCCAAGGCTCCTCCAGGGGGCAAGCCCAGCCCAGCCAAGCCGCCTCCGGGGGGGCCCGGCCAAGCCAGCTGCGCCTGGCCCCAAGGCTCCTCCAGGGGGCAAGCCCAGCCCAGCCAAGCCGCCTCCGGGGGGCAAGCCCAGCCCTGGGGCAAAGCCCAGCCCCGCAGCCCCGGCCAAGCCAGCTGCACCTGGCCCCAAGGCTCCTCCAGGGGGCAAGCCCAGCCCAGCCAAGCCGCCTCCGGGGGGCAAGCCAAGCCAGCTGCGCCTGGCCCCAAGGCTCCTCCAGGGGGCAAGCCCAGCCCAGCCAAGCCGCCTCCGGGGGGGCCGGCCAAGCCAGCTGCGCCTGGTCCCAAGGCTCCTCCGGGGGGCAAGCCCAGCCCTGGGGCAAACCCAGCCCCGCAGCCCCGGCCAAGCCAGCTCCGCCTGGCCCCAAGGCTCCTCCGGGGGGCAAGCCCAGCCCAGGGCAAAGCCCAGCCCCGCAGTCCCGGCCAAGCCAGCTGCACCGGGTCCCAAGGCTCCTCCAGGGGGCAAGCCCAGCCCAGCCAAGCCGCCTCCGGGGGGGCCGGCCAAGCCAGCTCCGCCTGGCCCCAAGGCTCCTCCAGGGGGCAAGCCCAGCCCAGCCAAGCCGCCTCCGGGGGGCAAGCCCAGCCCTGGGGCAAAGCCCAGCCCCGCAGTCCCGGCCAAGCCAGCTGCACCTGGTCCCAAGGCTCCTCCAGGGGGCAAGCCCAGCCCAGCCAAGCCGCCTCCGGGGGGGGCAAGCCCAGCCCTGGAGCAAAGCCGCCTCCGGGGGGCAAGCCCAGCCCAGCCAAGCCGCCTCCGGGGGGCAAGCCCAGCCCTGGGGCAAAGCCCAGCCCCGCAGTCCCGGCCAAGCCAGCTGCGCCTGGTCCCAAGGCTCCTCCAGGGGGCAAGCCCAGCCCAGCCAAGCCGCCTCCGGGGGGGCCGGCCAAGCCAGCTGCGCCTGGCCCCAAGGCTCCTCCGGGGGGCAAGCCCAGCCCTGGGGCAAAGCCCAGCCCCGCAGTCCCGGCCAAGCCAGCTGCACCTGGTCCCAAGGCTCCTCCAGGGGGCAAGCCCAGCCCAGCCAAGCCGCCTCCGGGGGGGCCGGCCAAGCCAGCTGCGCCTGGCCCCAAGGCTCCTCCAGGGGGCAAGCCCAGCCCAGCCAAGCCGCCTCCGGGGGGCAAGCCCAGCCCTGGGGCAAAGCCCAGCCCCGCAGTACCGGCCAAGCCAGCTGCACCTGGTCCCAAGGCTCCTCCAGGGGGCAAGCCCAGCCCAGCCAAGCCGCCTCCGGGGGGCAAGCCCAGCCCAGCCAAGCCGCCTCCGGGGGGCAAGCCCAGCCCTGGGGCAAAGCCCAGCCCCGCAGCCCCGGCCAAGCCAGCTGCGCCTGGCCCTAAGGATCCTCCGGCAGGATCCAAGGGCCCTGAGCGCCCCTCGACTCCTTCTCGCACGCCCCCCGCGGCCCCCCCTCGCCAATCTCCGGCTGGAAGCCCGAAAGGAGCCGCGGGGCGCACACCACCAGCTCCGCCCAAACGTCCGTCAGCACCAAGCAGCCCAGCATCTTCAGGACCGCGAAGCCCACCGCCAAAGCCAGCTACGGCTGATTCAACGCCAGGGAGTCAAGGAGACAAAACTGATCCTGCGCCAAGCGCGACCGAAGGTGCGCACCCAGCTGCAGACAGTCAAAAGAAGGGTGGTCCTCCTCCCAAGGGCGACAAGCCCTCTCCGTCTGCGGCAGCGGTTGACGGGAAGAAGGGCGGTCCTCCTCCCAAGGGCGACAAGCCCTCTCCGTCTGCGGCAGCGGTTGACGGGAAGAAGGGCGGTCCTCCTCCCAAGGGCGACAAGCCCTCTCCGTCGGCGGCAGCGGGTGACGGGAAGAAGGGTGGTCCTCCTCCCAAGGGCGACAAGCCCTCTCCGTCGGCGGCAGCGGTTGACGGGAAGAAGGGCGGTCCTCCTCCCAAGGGCGACAAGCCCTCTCCGTCGGCGGCAGCGGTTGACGCTGAGAAGGGCGGTCCTCCTCCCAAGGGCGACAAGCCCTCTCCGTCTGCGGCAGCGGTTGGTGTGAAGAAGGGCGGTCCTCCTCCCAAGGGCGACAAGCCCTCTCCGTCGGCGGCAGCGGTTGACGGGAAGAAGGGCGGTCCTCCTCCCAAGGGCGACAAGCCCTCTCCGTCTGCGGCAGCGGTTGATGGGAAGAAGGGCGGTCCTCCTCCCAAGGGCGACAAGCCCTCTGCGTCTGCGGCAGCGGTTGACGGGAAGAAGGGCGGTCCTCCTCCCAAGGGCGACAAGCCCTCTCCGTCGGCGGCAGCGGTTGACGGGAAGAAGGGCGGTCCTCCTCCCAAGGGCGACAAGCCCTCTGCATCGGCGGCAGCGGTTGACGGGAAGAAGGGCGGTCCTCCTCCCAAGGGCGACAAGCCCTCTCCGTCTGCGGCAGCGGGTGACGGGAAGAAGGGCGGTCCTCCTCCCAAGGGCGACAAGCCCTCTCCGTCGGCGGCAGCGGTTGACGCTGAGAAGGGCGGTCCTCCTCCCAAGGGCGACAAGCCCTCTCCGTCGGCGGCAGCGGGTGACGGGAAGAAGGGCGGTCCTCCTCCCAAGGGCGACAAGCCCTCTCCGTCGGCGGCAGCGGTTGACGGGAAGAAGGGCGGTCCTCCTCCCAAGGGCGACAAGCCCTCTCCGTCTGCGGCAGCGGTTGGTGTGAAGAAGGGCGGTCCTCCTCCCAAGGGCGACAAGCCCCTCTGCGTCGGCGGCAGCGGTTGACGGGAAGAAGGGCGGTCCTCCTCCCAAGGGCGACAAGCCCTCTCCGTCTGCGGCAGCGGTTGATGAGAAGAAGGGCGGTCCTCCTCCCAAGGGCGACAAGCCCTCTCCGTCTGCGGCAGCGGTTGACGGGAAGAAGGGCGGTCCTCCTCCCAAGGGCGACAAGCCCTCTGCATCGGCGGCAGCGGTTGACGGGAAGAAGGGCGGTCCTCCTCCCAAGGGCGACAAGCCCTCTCCGTCGGCGGCAGCGGTTGACGGGAAGAAGGGCGGTCCTCCTCCCAAGGGCGACAAGCCCTCTCCGTCTGCGGCAGCGGGTGACGGGAAGAAGGGCGGTCCTCCTCCCAAGGGCGACAAGCCCTCTCCGTCTGCGGCAGCGGTTGACGGGAAGAAGGGCGGTCCTCCTCCCAAGGGCGACAAGCCCTCTCCGTCTGCGGCAGCGGTTGACGGGAAGAAGGGCGGTCCTCCTCCCAAGGGCGACAAGCCCTCTGCGTCGGCGGCAGCGGTTGATGAGAAGAAGGGCGGTCCTCCTCCCAAGGGCGACAAGCCCTCTGCGTCGGCGGCAGCGGTTGACGGGAAGAAGGGCGGTCCTCCTCCCAAGGGCGACAAGCCCTCTCCGTCGGCGCAGCGGTTGACGGGAAGAAGGGCGGTCCTCCTCCCAAGGGCGACAAGCCCTCTCCGTCGGCGGCAGCGGGTGACGCTGAGAAGGGCGGTCCTCCTCCCAAGGGCGACAAGCCCTCTCCGTCGGCGGCAGCGGGTGACGGGAAGAAGGGTGGTCCTCCTCCCAAGGGCGACAAGCCCTCTCCGTCGGCGGCAGCGGTTGACGGGAAGAAGGGCGGTCCTCCTCCCAAGGGCGACAAGCCCTCTCCGTCGGCGGCAGCGGGTGACGGGAAGAAGGGCGGTCCTCCTCCCAAGGGCGACAAGCCCTCTCCGTCGGCGGCAGCGGTTGGCGGGAAGAAGGGCGGTCCTCCTCCCAAGGGCGACAAGCCCTCTGCGTCGGCGGCAGCGGTTGACGGGAAGAAGGGCGGTCCTCCTCCCAAGGGCGACAAGCCCTCTCCGTCGGCGGCAGCGGTTGACGGGAAGAAGGGCGGTCCTCCTCCCAAGGGCGACAAGCCCTCTCCGTCTGCGGCAGCGGGTGACGGGAAGAAGGGCGGTCCTCCTCCCAAGGGCGACAAGCCCTCTCCGTCTGCGGCAGCGGTTGATGAGAAGAAGGGCGGTCCTCCTCCCAAGGGCGACAAGCCCTCTGCATCGGCGGCAGCGGTTGACGGGCAGAAGGGCGGTCCTCCTCCCAAGGGCGACAAGCCCTCTCCGTCTGCGGCAGCGGGTGACGGGAAGAAGGGCGGTCCTCCTCCCAAGGGCGACAAGCCCTCTCCGTCTGCGGCAGCGGGTGACGGGAAGAAGGGCGGTCCTCCTCCCAAGGGCGACAAGCCCTCTCCGTCTGCGGCAGCGGTTGGCGGGAAGAAGGGCGGTCCTCCTCCCAAGGGCGACAAGCCCTCTCCGTCTGCGGCAGCGGGTGACGGGAAGAAGGGCGGTCCTCCTCCCAAGGGCGACAAGCCCTCTCCGTCTGCGGCAGCGGTTGGCGGGAAGAAGGGCGGTCCTCCTCCCAAGGGCGACAAGCCCTCTCCGTCTGCGGCAGCGGGTGACGGGAAGAAGGGCGGTCCTCCTTTCAAAAGTCATATCCTCAGTGCAGACGGTGCTGGCTCCACAGCCAAGCCTTTGCCGGGTCCCGCTAGAGGTGCGCAGTCAGAGGAGTCGGATTCGGATTCATCCTCAGAGACAGGCTCTCACGGGAGCTTCGTCAGCTCCTCCCTGGGCTCTCTTCCTGAAGGCGTGGAGGGTCCGCCCGAGGACCTTGACGATCCTGTTGCTATGCCTGTGGAGGGACTCGATCTCAGCCAACTTCTCCCACAAGAGACAGAAGAGGCGCGCAACTACAGGATGGCTCTTCTGGGTGCACGGTCAGCTGACGGAGACAGTTCCGACGGTGACCACAAGGCAGGGTCTGATTTGGGCAGTCCCAAGCCATCAGCTGCCGGTTCGTCGCGGGCCCTGCACACGACCGGCGCCCGCATGTCGCCGTCCATCGTTGGACGGCAAAGCCCTTTGGCGAGCGCCTCCAATGACCAAGCGTCTGCTTCCAGGCCAACCCCAGTTGCTTTGCCGCCGGCTTTGCACGCAGGCGGCACTTTGCAGCCGGGGACGGCATCTTCGGCTGGACCCACCACTGCGGCGGCGGCTGCAGGCGAGCCACCGACGATAGCGACGTCTGGGCCGACGTCTGCGACGCAAAACAGTGGTCCAATGTCGCAGCAGCCGGTAGCAGAAGGCTCCGGGGGCAGAGATGCGGTCACAGCGACGCCAGCCGCGACTGTAGAGCCATCCCTCGAAACTCCCCTGGCTGAGGGGGATCCAGCGACGGCACCTGCCGATGTCCCGCCCGACGCAGGCAATGCGGGTAGCGGCGTCAACGACGAGGGCACTTCACAGCCAAGCAAGCCGTCCATCTCGGACAAAGACCTCCCGCTTGGCCTTGGAGCAATCCCTGGACCTCCATCTGCCTCCACTGCAGACGCTTCGGAGACAGCCAAGCCTGCCACTCAGGATCGCGAGCTACACGCACTTGTGGCTGACACCGCGCCGGCGGGCAGGGGCGCTGTCGTGTCAGTCGATGCTCTGGACCCCACGCCCGCTGGCGTGCCAGCAGGCGCAGACCAACAGCCGCCCAGTACCCTCGCGCCGGACGCCGCGGCATCCTCGCACGCAGTTGAACCTGCAGCTGCAAGCGCTGGCGCTGCTGGAACTGGCCCTGCCCCCGCGGGGTCGGGGACCCTCAAGCCACCCGGCGACCAGGAGCAGGCGTCGGCAGCGGCTCGGGCGGTGGGCGCCGCCAGCGCTCCAGGTCTGCCAGACACAGACCCAGTCCTCGCGGCCTCCGCCGCCGGTTCGTTGACTGCTGGAGCCTCTCCTCCTGGCGTGGACAAGCCCTCCGCTGCAGCCGCTGGAGAGGCTGCCACAGACCGCCCTCCGGCACGCAGTGCTGACGCTCCCCCTGCCGCGCCGACGGACGCCGCGCCCCTCCTCATGCCCCATGTGCGCACGGTGAGCTCCGCACCGCAGCCAGGCGACGCTGAGCCCGACCCTGTCCTTGCGGCGACAGCGACCCCGCAGCGGCCGCAGTCATTCTGGAAGCCCAGCTCAGATGTGGCGCCAGACTCGCCAGGGCATGCGGGATCGGCGGTGTCTCCCGGGGGCGCAGGCGCTGCCGCTGCGAGGGCTCCCGAAGCCAGCAGCACGGGCGCCACCCGGCTCGAGTTCCCCACTGCCGCAGGGGAGGACCCCGATGCCGTCCGAGAAGAGCACGTCGTCGGAGGGCTCGTCATTCGGTCGGCCTCGAGCCCCCAGTCGCTGGGCCTCGCGCCCCGCCCCGCCGAAAGCGTGGTCGTCTCCGGGTCGAGGCAGGCTGCGTGGCGCATCGTAGTGGAGTCAGCACGGAGCGCAGAGCGCAGCCAGACCACGTCTCCGCCCGGTCGCTCGCCAGCGCTGCCCGCATCGCCCGCCAGGTCGCCGTCGCCGGCTCAGCCGAGAAGTGCACGCTTGGCCGCTGCAGCTGCAGCAGCCGCTGCTGCCGCCTCGCCACAGAGCGCAGACGCGGGTGCCGGTGCCGCCAAGGGTGCCTCAGCAGGCGGGGCCTCTCGAGCTGTCGTCGTCGCACCCCCGGCCCCCAGAGCGTCGTCTCCCGCACGGCGCAGGCCGCTCTCTCCCCAGGCAGCTGCGTTCCGCGCCAGGGCAGCTGACATCACCCCGGCTGACGCGGGCGCCCACCGCATGCGCACTGCGCTCGGCCGCGGCATCAAGGCTGCGCTGGGAGGCGGCGACGACGCGGCGCGGATGACGGCCTTCTTGCTGGAGCAGGGGAGGCGCCGAGCCGCCGCCGCCGCAGAGATGGAGGGCGCCGCGCACCCCGGGCAGGAGCCTGAGATCCACGATTTGGTCACAGGCGTCGCTGACGCGGCGGCAGCCGCCGTATCCACCGGCCTCCTCACCCTCCCGCAGGCCGAGGCCGTGGTGGCAGCAGGCGGCAGCGTCATCATCGGCCACGTTGCCTCCAAGGAGGCGCGCGTTGCCACTGGCCCTCCCATGCCCCGCATCCACGAGGAAGAGTCCGAAGACTCCCGCAGCACCAGCCGGACGGCGAGCCGCGCAACCACTCCTGAGCGAACCGCTCGGCCAGCCGTCGAAGACCGTCCCTTGCGCAGCGCAGGGCGACCAGTGGCGCCAGCCGCTGCACCCGCGGGACCAGCGTCTGCTGCAAACGTAAACGCAGCAGCCGCTGTCCCTGCAGCAGCAGCCGCTGTCGCCCCTGCTGCGGCGACGCCGCCGATGTCCTCCCCCCAGCAGGCCGCGCCTGCTCCGGCAGAGCCCATTGGTGCCGGCCGAGGCGCAGCAGGCGAGCGCGCCGCCCCGATCCCGGATCGCTCCACCGTACCACAGCCATCGGGCCAGTCGCACGCGTCGACACCCCTCTCTCGACCCGGCTCCGCCGCTGGCTCCGGCGCACACACGCCCACCTCTGCCTCGCAGAGTCCGTTCAGCCCAGCAAGCCGCTTCGAGGCGGCGGCGGCCAAGGCGCGCATGGCCCAGCGACTGGCTGCAATGGCCAAGTCCGCCCGCGGCGCCCCCTCGGAGGAGCTTCAGCGTTTCCCGCCGTCCTCGGCGCCCGGATCCACGGAGCTCACTGCCAGCCCAGGCCAGCCCTGGGTCGGCGAGGGCACCTCCGGCTACTCTCGCGTGGACGGCGACCGCATGATCACCTTCTCCCGGGCCGTGGCCATCACGAGAGAGCGCCCCGCCTCCGCCACTGCGTCGCCGGCCGCGTCCACGAGGGGTCCGCGAGGCGCCGACTTCGGGTCAGCGGCCCTCTCGCACCCCTCCTCCTCGGCGGCGAAGCATGCCCTCGACCTCGTCGCAGCGGAAGCGCAGCGCCAAGCCGCGATTACGGCCGCTGCCATCGTCGCATCTGGGGCGCCGCCCCCGCCGCCTCCCCCGCCCCCGCCCCCCCCGGCAGCGTTCGCCTCCGCGAGTCGCTTTGGCCGTGCGGCCGGCGCCGCGGCCAGCCAGGGTTCCGGCAGCGAGCTTCAGAGCGGCGCGCGCCCGCATGCCGCAGCCGGCAGCGAGCACGGGGTGGCGGCTTCAGGAGGCAACGGCGTGCCGGCCCAGCCGCCCCAGCAGGCTACGCCGCGGCCGGCAGGTCCGATGGCAGGCCTGGTCCCCGTGTACGGTGCAGACGGCCGCGTCAAGGCCTGGGTCGAGCAGGAGCAGGAGCAGCAGCACCAGCAGGCCGCGGAGCCGGGGAGCGCTCCGGGGGCGCCCCTGGAGGCCGAGAAGGGCCCTTCGGGCCATGCAAGCACGGGGCCACGCCCGTACGAAACCGCCGAACTCGTGGCCCGCTACCTGCGAAGGGCAGGCGTGCTATCGGGCGACGAGGCAGAGCCAGGGAACGGGGTCCGGGCAGAGCCCCGGAGTGATCGCGGGGCTGAGCGCGACCCCGACCGCGCGTACGACTCTCGCCAGCACACGCAGCGGGGTGGCAGCGGCGCTGCCGCCGACGACGCCGACGACGCCGACGCCGACGCCGACGCAGTCTCTGAATCAGAGTCCTGGATGCAAGGCTCGGTCTCCATCCCCGGCGACGGCGACGGCGCGTCGGCGCGCGCCTGGCAGCACGGCAACAACCGGCCCACTGACAGCGCCAGTGGCGAGGAGGCCACCGACGCCGCCTCACTCAGCCGGCGCCTCCTCAGTGCATCTCACGGCGTGACCGCAACGTCCCCCGAAGGCCGTGCCGCAGGCAGCGGCAGCCCCGACGGGCCACACTCCCCCGGCGTTGACCCCGCGGCACTCCAGGCCGGCCTGACGGCCATGACGCGCCTTCTGGACGAGCTGTCTCGGGCAGCGGACCCGGAACCGCCTGCGCGCAGTGCCGCCCACGGCGCCTCTCGCCAGCTCGGTGGCAGATCGGCCCGGGCGGGGAGCGCGCGCCCCGCCGATGAACAGTTGGCTCTGCAGGCGGCCCTGGACGAGGCAGTGAACGCGCTCACCGCAGCCACCCCCCGCGGCGCAAAGCCCCCAACGGCACGCGCCGGCGCCAACGGTCATGCCACCTCGCCTGAGCAGGGCAGGCCCCGCCGGCTGCCCCCCTCGTTGCAGGCGCACGCCTCCTCCGCGGGCACCTCCCCCCGCCGGCGCCGTGTGCCTGGCCACGCTGCCTCAGCCGACGTCAGGCGCCTAGACTCCCTCATCGCCGCCGAGAGCGCCGCCCTCCTCCGCGACGCTGCCGAGCACGAGGCTCGAGGGGGTCTGTCCGCCTCCATGCGGGAGGCCGTGGAGGACCTCCAGCACGCCGCAGCGGAGCACAGGGCGGCCGCGGGCCTCGGCCCGCTTCACGCGGCCGCTCCGCCCGCGCACATGCACCAGGCAAGCTCGCAAGGCCGACCGAGCGATGGCTGGACGGCTCCCCACGCCGGCACCCCCCACGTTGCCGCCGCCGCCAGCACCAGCACCAGCACCACCCCGGACGGTGCCGCCGCCGCGCCCTCCTCTGAGTTCCAGAGGACAATGGACACCCTCTCTGCGCGCGCCGCGGCCGCTATCGACCGTGTTTCGGCAGCCGACGACCCGCCGCGGGAGGCGCAGCCGCAGCCCGATGCGCCCCGCGGCGCCGCTCCCCCCCAACCCCAGCCGCATCCCGTGCACCCTGGCAGCGGCTCCAGCTCTGCCTCGACGTCTCCCGCCTCGAGGCGCCCCGGCGCTCCCCGCCACGTCATCGTCGCTGCGGGCGGCAACATCGAGCACCTGGACACGGCGACTGGCCAGCCGAGCGTCGTGCGCACGGGCCTGCAGCGCCGCCCTGCGCCCGCCCCAGCCGCTGCGTCCCCCAGCAAGCAGCGCCTGAACTCATTCCTGCGCTCTCGGCAGGCCGTGGGCTCAGCCGGGCGGTCTCGCTTCGGCACGCCGTCGCGAGGGGACATCTAGGCCACGCTTCCCGCCTCCATCGTGGACCGAGTGTGGCCACGCATTGCCACTCTTACACCTCTGCCCGAGTCGGGCGGCCTTGCGTGTTTTGATTGCCTCCCCGTGGCAGAGCCACTCGCCGCGCAAGCGAACCAGAATTGCAACTCTGCGCCGCCCAAGCCGCCCGCCCTGCCAAAGGCCGACACGCGCACACGCTTGCAGCGCAGTTGAGCGACGGCGCAGAGGGCCGGGCTGGCCATGCCGAGCGCTGGCAGTGCATCCGGCTCAGTCGTCGGCCTGGAGCGGGATGCGCAAGCCGGCCTGTCCGTCACCCTCATCGCCATGGGCGCCACGGCCTTGCAGCGACGGCACACGGGTGGCATGAGGGTAGACTACTCCGCGGTTTCGACCATGGTGGATGTTGTGCACGCCGCTGAGCGCCGTGCAGGAGGGCTGCTTGAAGGCGTGTCCATCGCCGACGTGGTGGTCATTCCCAGCCGCAGCGGCGCCCTGCTGCAATGGGCGACACTGGACCGTGTTCGACAGGAAGTGTTTGCGGCCGAAGCGCGAGCCATGACGAGCACGGACTCGGGCCGTCGCCATGCGGGCTGCGTTGTGCTGACGGGCACCGACGCGCTGGAGGAGGTTGCCTTCGGCCTCGACCTGTGGCTGCCGGCGAGCCGCCGGCCTGGCGGTGCCACCGAGGCAAGCCAGGGGAGGCCTGACCAGACCCCGTCAGTGGGAACGGGGGTGGTGGTCACTGGAGCGATGCGGCCCGCATCGGCGCTCGGTTGGGACGGCCCCGCCAACCTTGCGTCGGCAGCAGCGACAGTGGCCTCGCTGTTCCGCTCCCAGTTCCCGGGCGGCGGCGGGGCCGGGTCGACGCCCCTGGTTTGCAGGGCCCCCACGGGAGGCGCCGCTGCAACAGGCGTGGTTGTCGCAATGGATGGTCGCGTTCACGCCGCGAGATTCGTCCGAAAATCCCACACTCGCGCAATGGGGTCGTTCGTTTCAAGCGTCGAGGCGGGCGGCGCGGGGGCTGGCCCGCTTGCGGAGGTGCGGTCGGGGTGCGTGCATTGGCTCGTGGGGGACGGGTGTGCTGCCGCCGCCGCTGCTGCTGCGGGCGCTGGGCGGAGCTCCGGGTCGGCCGCTGGCGGCCCAACTTTGCATCGGCGCGTGTGCCCCGTGCTTCCCCCGCATGAGCCGATGGGTGAGATAGGGCTGGCCGCGCTCGAGGCAGTTGTCGTTCACTCGCTCGCTGCGGGGGCCTCGGCAGGCTGGCCGCTCGACGGTGCCCCAGCCTCCACGGCAGCCGCCCCGCGCTGTCTCGTGCTCCACGGCATGGGCACCGGCTCGCTGCCCCCGGGGTGGCAAGAAGGGGCGCGCCAGCTTGTTCGGCGCGGCTGGCGCGTGTGCGTCACCAGCAGGTGCGGCGCAGGCGCAGCCGCGGACGACCACCTGTACGAGGGCAGCGTGAAACGGCAGGAGGCCGGCGGTTTGGAAGTCACGCGTTTCTGGCATTTGCCGCCGATTCAGGCCGCTGTTGCCATGGTCTTCTCGCGCGCGCAAGAGGTGGAGCGCGGCGCCACGGTGCGAGCGAGTCGACTCTGACAGCACTGCCGCGAGCGCGCCATGCGGCCCTTGACGGATGCGCGAGGCTCGAGCTGCCGCGGCACTTGTGACCAGCGACCGAGCAACAGCGAAACGTGCCCATGCGAAGCGATGACCTCGGTGTCACTCGCTGCTATCCGCGCCTCGTGGGACGATTTCGACTGCGCGCAGGCGAGCAGCCCGCTGGGCGAACGCCCCGCGCTTGCGCTCAAACGCCCTGCACGCGGCGGCCGGCCTGCCACGCATCCACGTCGCGCAGCGCTTCGCGTCGCCCCAACGCTGGGAGGTACGGGCCTGTGCAGCCGTCCGCCCGGCTGCCAGCGCGCAGCGAGGGGGCGCCACTCGGCCCGGCTCTGCCGGCTCGCGCGCCCCGCAGGTGATTGCACCGGTGGGCGCTGGCGCGACGGCCCCGCTGCCCGGCGGAGGAAGCAGCCATGGCGACCGTTGTTGTCCTGGGAGCTGCGGGCACTGGTGAGCCCGCCAGCGGAGGCCGCCCCAGCGCTGGCCGCACGCAGGGCGGGCTGGTTGCGCCCCAACGACTGCGCGGCTGTTTGCGGATGACAGCCTTGCTCCGCGCCCCGCGACTAGCGGCTGCAATCGCCCCTTGTTCGCGCGGCCCCCCCGCGCCGGCCGCAGGTAAATCGTCGCTGGTGGCCTCGCTCTGCGGCGGCGCCGTTCCCCGCGCCTATTCCCGTGAGAACCGAGCCGCACGTCTCGCTGGCTGCAAGTGCTCCGTGGCCCCGAGCCGTCCCGGGCCCGCTGTGCTGCCCCTCCTCCCAGCGCCGAGGCTGCCTGTCGCGTGAATCTGCCGCGCCGCAGCCACTCGCGCTCCGCTGGAAACCGCGACCGTCTTCGTGGACGAGGCGGACCCGTCGCTGTCGGTGGATGCCGTGGTCATCGATGGCGCCGGCGCGGCCTCGGACCCCCCGCTGCCTGGGTCCCGCGCCCCGTCGCCCGAGCTGGTGAAGCTGCTGTGGGGGTCCCAGGCGGTAATCATCACGTACGACGTCACCAGGCGGTCCACGTTCGAGGCCGCAATCACATACGTGAGCCTAGGCAGAACGCTGCAGCAGCACGACCGGCCGGCCGGCGTGCATGCCCCGGGTCTGCGTGCCGCCCCGCCGCAGCAGCGCGTCTGCCTCCGTGCCGCTGGGCGCGCACGCAGCGCCACCAGTGCGCCGCCCGCCCCTCTCTCTTGACACGCGCGCGCAGCTGCTCCAGGGGGTGCGCCACGCCGCCCCCGAGGCCTTCACGCTCCTGCTGGGCACCCACACGGACCTGGAGAGCGAGCGCCGCGTGAGCCCCGACGAAGCGGAGGACGCCACGGGCCGGCTGAGCGCCGCCTACTTTGAGGCGAGCCCGCGGACGGGAGAGCACATTGGCCTGGTGCGCACGCTGCTGCGGGTGCGGCTCCGGCAAATGGCTGAGGCATCGCAAGCCGATGCGTCCCCGGCGGAAGCAGGCCAGGACCAGGACCAGGGCCAGGGCGGGGACATCGACAGGGCGCGTGCCGAGCACGACCACGACCACGACCACGACCACGAGGACGAGGCTGATGCACAGGCTGAATCAGCGTTCCGGGAGGATCCCTCACGCAGCTGGCAGCCGGTGCAGGCTCCCAGGCAGGAAGGGCTGCGGGGCCCCCAGCGCGGGGACGCGGACGGCTATTCTGACGTCGAGGAGGCGGAGTGGGGTCCCGACCGCGCCGACCACGCCGGCAGGCTGACGCCTGAGAGGCCAGCCTGGGACCACCCCGGCCAGGCCGGCCTCAGCGGGTTCACGGACGGCGGCGCCGACACCCCTCCGTGGTCGGGGGGCGCAGGCGAGGGGAGAGACGACGCAGCGCACCCGCCCCACGGCGGGCACCGCCCGTCGGCTCACTCTCCAGCTGGGCTCAGCACGGCAGAGCCGTCTCGCCCCCTTGCCCCCCTGACCCCGGCTGACGCGCGGGCAGCGCTCTCGCGGTCCGATCTGGCGCCGCCCCGGCCCCCGCCCGCACCGCTCGCCGCTCCCTCCGCCGGCCACAGTGACGTCGCGGAGACGTCTGCGCGCCCGTACCACCAGAGCGGCGAGCAGTCGCCCCCCACGTCCCGCGGTGGTTCGCCCGACCGCCGGCACCGAGCTGACTACGACCCTCCCTCGCGCCCGCTCTCTCCAGCCGCCAGCTCGCCCAGAGGTGACCGCGCCCCGTCCGACTCGGGCGGGCGCCCCGTGGGGGGCGCTGGCGAGGCCGAAGGCCGGCCGGCAAGCGCTGCTGCCCGCGGCACTCGCCGCGACAGCGGCGCCCCCTCGGACCGCTACGCGCAGCTTCAGGAGCAGCTCCGCGCCGTGGAGCGCGCAGCCGGGCTGGACGCCGCCGTGCCGCGGGTGAAGACCATCACTCTCGACGACCTTCGCGGCGACGCGCCGCCTGCCGTCGCCGAGCAGCCGCGCAAGGGCGCTCAGCGGCAGGGTGGCTACGCCAGGCGGAGTGGGTCGGGGCCGGGTGCCGCTGCGCGGCCGCCGCCCGCCCGCCGAGGCGCCGGAAGGGGCGCTGCCGGCGCTGGTGGCGCAGCGGGCGGCGATGCGGGGGGCTACGCCAGGGCCAAGCGGACCAGCCACGGGGCCCGCGGCAGGGCCAGCCGCGCCGGTGCCGCACGGGGCGCGGCCGCTGTGGACGGCGTTCCGGCGTGGCAGGCGGCCGGAATCGTGGCGGAGCCTTCGCGGGGCACGGGACGCAGCCCGGGCACGGCCGGGAAAGGCAGCCGGGGACGGGACCCGCGTCGGGGTGACAGTCCGATGTCGGACAAGCGCGGGGCGAGCGGTATGGGGGGCCGCGAGGGGGGCGCGCCCCGGCCTCGGGATGTCAACGCCGCTGGGTCTGCGGCGGCGCGCGGCCCTCGCGCCGCCGATCCGCCGATGCCGCCGGCATCGAGGCTCCCCGGCCGCCCTGGGAGGCGCAGGCGCGCCGTTGCCGACGTCAGCCTGTCGGAGCCGAAGCAATCCTTCCGAATCCCGTCCGCATCGTCGGCGTCCGGAAGCGGGCAGGACCGCGAGCATGGCCCGACGCCATCCGGCCGCGGTGCGGGGAACGGCCGCGCATTGGCCCCGTCCGGGGACGAGGGAATGGGAGGGGGGATGAGCCTGCTCTGGGAGGCGGAGCCCAGCCTGAGCGGCGTCACCGGGGACGACGGCGACGACGACGGCAGTCTCGACGGCGCTGGTCGGGACGCGGTGCGGGTCGGGGTGGCGCTTGGCCGGTCGCAAGGCAGTCTGAGCCGCGTGGACGACTACGAGCAGGCCCTGCGCGAGTACGAGGCAGAGCTGGGGGCGGGGGGCGGCCTGAGCCGGCCCTCCCAGCAGCCTGGAAGCGGCCACCAGGCCTGGGACGCCGACTCGGACGGGGAAGGCGGCGCCGTCACCCTGGGCGCGATGCTGCAACAAGGCACGCTTGCCTCGGCGGTGGACGAGAAGGACCAACACTCGCACGGCGAGCCGGCCGCGTCGCGCGCGTCGCCAGCCGAGGCTGGGCACTGGCCTGGCCGGCACCCCCATCGCGGAAGGGGCGCCGACATTGGCAGCCGGGGCTCTTCCTTGAGTCGAGGTGCGTCCGCCAGCCGCGGCCGCAGCCGCGGTCGCCCCCGCCCTAACCCCAGTGACGGGGCCAGGAGCCGGTCCGGCCGCGGCCGCGGCCGCGACAGCGGCCCAGGCAGCGCGAGCAGCAGCCCCTCTGGTCGAGCGGCCGCGCCCGTCGGACTGCCCATCCACCTCCCGGGCACCTCCGGCGCCAGCAGCACCGCGCGCTCTGGGAGGGCCTCGCACCGTGACCGCGCCCGCTCTGCCGCCCGCCGCAAGCGCGAGCTGCTCTTCGTCGTGGACGTCAACGTCGGCGGGGAGGTGGTCGGGCAGCTGCCCGTGCGGCGAAGCACCAAGCCGCTGTCCCTGGCCACCCGCTTCGTCGCGGAGCAGGGCCTCGGGAGCGACCTCACTGTGAAGCTGACCAAGGTGATCGAGAACCGCCTCCGCGCGTTCCTCGACGACGAGTCCAAGCGACTAGCAGCAGCCAAGCGGCGCGGCGTGCGGAGGCAGGTGGAAGCCTTTCGCCACCGGGCGACGGAGCCCAAGCCGTTCACCTTCGCGTCCGAGCGGCTTGCAAGAGAGCGGCGCTCGGGGGGCGGCGCCAAGCCTGTTGTCGGCCGCCTGCGGGTGAGGGTGCGCTCCATGGGGCGGGCGCAGCAGGGAACGCTGGTGCTGCGGCTCGGCGATCGGGCCGAGGACGTCGTCGAGCGGTTTCGCCGCACTTACGGGCTGGACCCAGACGAGGTGCAGACGCTGGTGGCTGCGGTGGCGCGGCGATTGGAGGAGGCTGAGGCGAAGGACGAGGAGCGCCGACGGGAGGCGGCGAGGCAGGCGTCGAAGGCGGCTGGCAGCAGGAGGGGAAGCGTGAGCGGGGCAGGCCGGACCAGAGGGGCGCTGGAGCAAGGCGGGGACAGCGCAGGCGGCCTGGACTCGGCAAGGGGACGTAGCGCCGTCGCGCGCAAGCCCGCCGTTGAGTGGGCGAGGTTCGACGACGAGCAGGAGGCTGCCGTTGCCAACGGCCGGCCCAGGAGGCCAAGAGCAGGCAGGAGCGCCGGCCCCGGGGCGGCGAGCCCTGCGCCTGGCTCAAGCGCCGGCGCTGCCAACGGGAGCGGTGCAGGAGCTGGTCGGGGGCAGCAGCGGCGGCACCACGGCGACCGGGCGGTGCAGGGCCGGGGCGAGCACCGTCCACCTGCCGGGCGGGTGGGTGCGACGGACGAGGAGGGGGCACCTAGTGGCCGCGCGCCGGCCTCTGCCACCTCGAAGCGCCACGCTGCCGATCGGGCGCGGCAGGGGCTACCAGCAGAGCTGGAGGACGAGGAAGGAGTCGATGCTGACGTCGATGTTGATGGTGCCGCCAGTGCCGCAGGCGAGGGGTGCGAGGAGGAGGCCGAGGCGGAGGCGGAGGCGGAGGCGGAGGAGGCGGCAAGGGCAGCGCGCGCTGGTCCGGGCGGCCTCACTGACTCCCGCGGCCGCCGACACTACTATACGGACCTGCAGCCCGGTCTGCGCGGGCAGCAGGCGCCCATGCCCGAGCGGCTGCGGCGGCCGTTCGGGCTGCCTGACGAGGAGGCGGACAAGGCTGGCCGCAAGGAGGCTGCGGTGGCGACGATGCGCGGGGCGCCCACGGGCTCGCCGCCGTCGCGGACGCCGCGACACTCCCCTGGCCAGGCAATGGATGGCACCGCGGGGGCGTCGTCGAGGCGGCCGCCGCTGTCGGCGCGGTCAGCCGCCACGCCAAGGGCTGACCTCCCGTCAGCTCGCAGCGGCTCTCCCGCTGCCAACATGCAGCGGATGAGCGACGCGCGCCGCTCGGCTGGCTGGGCGCACGACGACGAGGTCCAGTTCGACGCCGCGAGCGGGTCGCTCCTCAGCCCGCCCAAGGCGCAGGCAGTCCCGTCGCCGCAAGCGCGTCGCGTGCTGGAGCGCAAGGCCCGCGAGCGGCAGAGCGTGGGCTTTGCGGCAAGCCGCCCCAGCGGCGCTCTGCCATCCGGCCGCGCGCACCAGCCGCTGCGCGAGCGCAGCCCGAGCCCGGGCCCGGATCGCAGCGGCAGCCGCAGCTCAGGGCAGTATGCAGCGTCCGAGTCGGAGTGGGACAGCGACGATGAGGACGACGACGAGGACGAGCTGCCGCTGAGCGCAGGAGGGAGGCAGCTGACGGAGAGGCAGCAGGCGCTGCTAGCCAGCACCCTCGCTGGCGCGCGGCCACCCTCGACCCAGGAACGCAGCGCCGCGCCGCAGCCGAGCGACCCCACAGCGTCTGAGGCGCGTGCCCCGCCTCGCGACTCCGAAATCGGCCGTCCTGTCATCCTTCGCATCGACCTCGAATACGAGGAGGACCAGTGGGCCGCCATTGATGTCCGCGAGGGCGACAACGTGCAGCTCCTTGCGCAAGACTTTTGCCGCGAGTGCGGCTTGGAGCCTGACATGGTGCCTGAGGTTGTGGCGACGATTGTTGAGCGTTTGCAAGCGCACCAGGCAGCGACCGCTTCCCAATGAAGATGCCATGAGGAGCGCAGGCACCGTTGTTGGCAGCGCGCAGGCACTCGCGGCGCTCTGCTGGCTCTGTGTGTCTCGATTTGCGTCGCGGCGAACTGGCCGCGCACAGAACCCTGACTCGGCCCGCAGCGCGCACTCCCCGAGCTCCCCAAGGGCCCGAGGTTCCAGACCACACCGCAACAACGAGAGGGGATGTTGATCAGGCCCGCCCGATCCAGTGCGGGGCTGGCAGCGGCCGCTGCGCCAGGCAGCGAGTCATCTGCAGCCCAACACTCCGAAGCTCGCCACTTGAACGAGAATGACCTGGCGACCGCGGCTTGCTTTCTCAGGATGAGCGTTGCGGATGCCGCGCTTGGCATCGCACCCACCAGTCCCGAGGCTGTCAGGGCGCTCACAGGTGGGGCGGGAGCGGCAGAGAGGCCTTCCTGTGTAAGTGGTGAATTTGTGTCCAGCTCCAGCCTCAGCATTGCTCGAGGCGCGTATGCATGACCAAGCTGGACTGATGAGACCGTGCTCGGTCTTGAAGGGAATGCGCAAAGACGTTGAGTCGGGCAGGACAGCGCGGAATGTGAGTTGCTCGAGTTACGGCCGTGAGCGCAATTTCCGCTGACACTCCCACGCTCGGATGCTCCTCGCAGTCAGTTTTGCGTGCACATCGCCCACGGCAGGATGCAGCGATGCTTGGCAATGCCGGGTCACGGGGCCAGGTCGACTCGCGCCACGCTGGAGTTGGGGCCCAAGGCTGCGATTGCGCCCGCTTGGGCACGAGCGCCGGCCCGAGCGCGGTGGATGCCGAGCCAGACGGCAGTGCCGCGATTGACAGCATGCATCTGTCGCTGCCTTCCGTGGTCGCGATGCTGGACGGGGACGAGCGGGCGGCACGCAAGGCTGCGCAGCGGCTTTGGCGAGAAGCTGACCAGGGGGCAGCCGCCTCCCACCCGTGGCTGGCCGACGTGGTCCCGGCTCTCGTGCGCGCCCTCCGCAGCGGCACCGCGCCGTCTGGCCTTGCTGCGATGGGGGCAATCCAGTCGCTCGCGAGCGATGACGGCGCTCATTCGCCGCTCCTGGCGGCAGGAGTGGTGCCAGCAATTTCCCGGACTTGGCCGAGCGCCAGCGACTCCTGGCGGCTGCTTGCGGCTGCCACCTTGCGCCACTTGTGCCAGGCAAACCAAGGCCGGTGCGAAATGCACGACGAAGCCGTGCCGACGATCATCGGCGGGAGTTTGCTCGGGGTGTCGGGCGAGACGGCGGCCATGTGCGCGTTGGTCCTGTGGGCGCTCGCCAGGGACCCGCACGGCTGCCTCGTGGTCGCAAGGTCGGGGGCGTGCGAGTTGCTGGCACGATTGGTTCACCGTGACCCCTGCGGCTGCGCTACTGCGTACGCCCTCGGCGCGCTGTGCACTGTCGCCGCGGATGAGGCGTGTTTGAGCGTCATCGCGACCGGCTGGACGACGAGGGCGGCTTGCGCAGGCCTGTCGCATCCAGCCCGGCGGACGCTGGCTCGTGCAGCTCGCCTAGCAGATCATCTCTCCCGAGAAGCGGCTTCCCTGCGCCTGATGCGAGACGAGGAGGCAATGCTGCGCAAGTTGGACCAAGTGTCTCGCGCAGGCGACGATGCAGCTGCCACGCGTGCGCGGGCGGCTTTGGAGAGGGTGCGTGGTGGCCAGGCGGAAGACTGAATTGTGCACTCATCGTTTCAGCAAGGGCCCAATGCAAGCTGGACGGGGTCTCCATCCGTCTGGCTGCCGACTTGGCCCAGGGAGAGCGTGTTGCCGCGAGGAGTGGCGGTCGGGCCGCCACACCGCTCGGGGAGCCCGTCGCTTGCACACCGTGGCTCGAACCGCAGCACGCAATACACACGCCTAGCGGCGCCCGCCCCACAGCGCCACGAGACTTTGCTGGCCCTTCCTGCTCAGAGGCGGCTTCACCCGTGCCCCCTTGTCCGGCTGGGGGCCCGCGGCAACCCAGCACACAGCCGTTCCCGCATCGCCCGCGGTCCCGGGAGTCCCTGGGCCACCACGGGCTCCACTATCGTCCCTCACAGGAGCGCTCCACCGCTTGCGCTTGGCTGGCAGGTCAGCCGTGCTCGCGGGTGCCGGTCCCGGACTCCCAGCTGCTGCCCCAGATCCCGCTGACCGCCCGCGCTTGGGCTGCTTCCTGGGAGCTGCCCGTGGCATCCCCCGCGGAAGCTTGAGAGCTCCCGAGCTTGACAGCGCCGCGCCGTGCGCAACGCCGCCATGCTTGGGCGGTCGGCACTGCGGCTCAGCAGCGCGTCCCTCTCCGGGCGGGGATGGCCGGCAGGGCCGGCTGTGGGCGCTCTCCTCGGCACTCGGAGGGGCGTCAGCACGAGCCGACCCCGGAGGCGGCAGCGCTGCGTCGCTGGCCTGCCCCTGCTGGGAGCGCAGCGCGACCCTCGGCCCTGCCGCAGCAGCTAGCCAGCCTGCGGGTGCGTGCCCCCCCCACGCCTCGGCGGCCTCTTGCTGGCTCAGCATGGTTCGCGGGCTCTTGCCGTCGTCTGGAAGAACCGGACCCTCCTCCCAGATGCGCTGGCTGCTCGCGAGCCCGTCGCCGCCCCATCCGCCTCCCATTCCCCCGCTTGCTGCGGTGGCGCTCATCGTGCATACGGGGACGCTCTCCGCTGAGGGCGCTGGCGCCGCATCGCTGCCGTTGGTGTTGCCTGCGCTGGCGAGCGCAACGCGTTGCGCGGCCTGTGCGCTGCCCACAGCAGGTGCGCTATCCACAGCATGTGCGCTGTCCACAGCAAGTGCGCTGTCCACAGCAAGTGCGCTGTCCACAGCAGGTGCGACCGACCCTGCCGCACTGCCGCCAGCCTCGGGCCAGGAAGAGTCGTCGACGCCGCGATGCGGGCGCGGGACGGCCGCCCCTTCTTCCTGGTCCGGCTCCGGGTCGCTGCTCAGGTCGCGCGCGAAGGCAGACCTGCCGCGCGCACCCGCGCCGCCCAGCCACGCGTGTGCTCTGCCCACGGAGTCCCGCCCGATACCCCCAGCCTGGCCGTTCGGGTCCAGCGACGACGTGTCTCCAGCAGCCCAACGGGCCCGCCCCCGGCAGGTTCCAATGCCGCCGGCCTGGCCAGCGACCCGCGCCTCTCGCTCTGCCACTGGCGCGCGCGCGGTAGCATGCGTGCATGGAGCTGTTGGCGATTGTGCAGCCAGCGGTTCGCGTCCTCCCGGGTCGCTGCCCCCTGCCTCCGGGCGGGCGAGGGCAGGTCTCCACGGCTGCGCCGCCAGCAGCGCGTCGACCGCAGCGGCTCCCTCCAGCTTGGAGACGGCGTCTCGCCGATCCCAAAGAGCGCGCGTGAGCCGCTCCCCCAGGAGCAGGGTGCCGCAGCCCCGGCACCACCCCGACGTCGGCGCGGCCCCGGCCGGCCCGAGCAACCCGCAGGCGGCGCAGTCGACCCTGGCCCCCGGGGCGGCCGGAGCACCAGGGGGCGCTCTTCCACCGGCACACACGGCAGCCGCCTGCCTGCCTGCGGCTCGCTCGCCCGGGAGCGCCGGTCCCGAGGCGAGGACGACGGGCTCGACTGACGAGCAGCGCGCCGGTGCGACCGGCTGCCGGGACGACGCAAGCGGGCTGCCGACCACCGACAATGGCTGGCTGCGAGTGACCACGTGGGCTTCACTGTCCGACCCTGGGCCAGGGCTGGGCGTTGCCTGGGCGGCGCGGGACGGGCTGCGACAGCTGGCCACGCCCTCAGCAGCGAGCGCCCGAACAACAGCCTCCGGGAGCGCTTCCTGCGAGCCGACGAGGCACGGCTGCGGGGTGAAGGCGCTCTCGGCCAGGAGCTGCTGGCTTGTGCCCCACGCCTGGCTGCCCCGCGCGGGCGAGCCAACTGTCGATTTTGAGTCTTGGCTGCAGGCCACGACGATGCGCTCGGCTCGCTCTGCGGCATCAAAGAGACGCTGCCGCGGCTGCCTGCGGGCTGGAGAATGGGGCGCCCCGGAAACCGAACCGACAATCACCGGGCTGTCCACCGCGTCGTCGTTCAGAGCTCGGGTCGCGGCCCGATGCGGTGTGCTGCTCATGGCCGCCTGCCGCAGCAGCCGCCGCCTCCTCCCCTACCCGGTCCCGCGACGCCCCTGTCACCAGGAGGCCCCGAGAACAGCAAGGCAGGCCACGCCTCGCTCGCCGCTATGCGGACCCGGAGCTGCAATCAAAGGTCGTGTGCCATCAACAAAATTTGCTCGCGGCCCGGGCAGAGCCAGCGGCGTAGGCTGAGCTACGCCTTCCAGCCAGCCGCTGGGAGCCCTCAGCCCTGCAGGAAAGTTGCTGCCCGCATGTTGCCAGACTGCGGCGCATGCCTGGTGCACAGGCATCGCTTCCAGAGGCGCTGCCGCTCGTGGATGCACACTTGAGCTTGAACAGGTCGCTCTATGCAATTCGTCGCGAGGAGTGCCCGCCGTCCAAGCCGCACAGCAAGTGGGCGCGCCGGTCCCTGACAAGCCCATTCCCAAGGCCGGCCGGTCTGGGAGGCCTGGCTGTCGGAGCTCACAAGGGCAGAGCTGCAGCGGTTCCTGTCGCGCTCGTCGATTGGCGATCGACGAGCGGCCGTCGTGCGGTCGCAGTCGACAGCAGCACCTCAGTCCCACGGTGGTGCGGGGACAGCTTCGGCGACGGAGCCATGGACGCCAAGCCGTCGAAGAAGGACGAGATCAAGCGCATGGCAATGGCCGGCGAAATGGATGCCATCGAAGCGAAATTTGGAGGTGAGGAGCAACGTCGGGCGCGGCGCGCGCCGGCGCCCCACTCTGCACGCGCCCGGACTGAACGTGCCTCTCTGTTTCCGGGCCGGCGAGCAAGCAACTCGCAGCGAAGGCTCGGGCCAAGGCCGAGGCGTACAGGAGCAAGAAACTCAAGGCAAAGCCCGCGAACGACAAGAGCGAGGCAACTGCCCACGGCGCGCAGACTGGCAAGGCCTCATCGTCTGCGGGCGGCCCGGACCCGAAACCCAGCAAGCCCACTGTATCCAAGCCAAAGGTGTCTCTGGGGGTGAAGCGCGGCAGCGAGGCGCCGTCGAAGCCGGCTTCCGACCTGCCTGCGACTCCGCCCAAGCCAGCGGTGAAGGCATCGTCAGCCTCCAAGCCTCGCCTTGCAGTCAAGTCCGTCAAAAAGGCGGCGTCCGGTTCTGCCAAGCCACCGAAGCTGCTGTCCTCCTCGGGCCCCAAGCGCCCCGCAAGCGCGTTCTTCCTCTTTTGCGGCGAGCGGCGAGCAGCGCTCAAGTCCGAGAACCCTGACGCGCCAGTCACGGACATCGCGCGACTGCTCGGCCAGGAGTGGCGCGCCCTCACGGAGGCCCAGCGAAGGGTGAGCAGGTGTGCAGCGGCCCTCGAGGCAGAGTAGCCAGCGGCACTTGATGCGCGTGCGGCGCAGATTGCGAGGCGAGGCGTCGCGCGGTTGCCCGCTGCTTCGGTTTCACGCGCAGCCGTTCGAGGAGCAAGCCAAGTCTGCCCGGGAGAGGTTCGCAGCTTCGTCGTCAACCGCATCGCGCGCCACTGGCGCCAAGCTTGCGACTGTGCGCAAGCGCAAGCCGCTGGCGGGACGCGCGTCGCCAAGCTCGCCGACTGGAGCCGCTGGCCGCACTGAGGTTCGGCGTCGCGGGCACCTAGTCTTTTATAGCGATGGCTGGATCGAGGACTCCCGGACCGGGGAGCCCCTGTGGAGCGACCCCGAGGAAGCGATGCCGCTCGAGGAGGCGGCAATGGACTACACCCGCTTTGAGGTGGAAGCCGGAACCGAGGTGGTCCTGGTCGTCCCTGCCCTCCTGGAGTTCTTGGAGACTCACAAAGCCGAACTGTCTGCAGCGAAGCGGGCCAGTGGGCTTGTGTGCACGCTCGACTTGGAGCAGACGTTTGCTACCGACGGCATCGTGTTCGCGGTTGTCGAGTCTGTTGGCCTCGCCATGGACAGCGCCACGGCCAGGAAGGTCAAGGGCGAGAAGGAGCGCGCATTTTGCTCCGCTGTCCGCACCCTCAAGCTGCGGCTGGCTGGAGACGAGGGGGCTCATTCAGCGGAGCCGGTCTCCGTGCCTTGGCTACCGGCTGACCACGACCTTGTGACTGTCGATGCCCACGTCGTCACTCGCGGAGCCTACGAGGAGACTACGCTCGAGCGCGAACTCAAGCCCGGGATGCAGGTGACTCGCCAGTTCGCCAAGGCGGACGACCCCAAGGTTGGCCAGGTGTACGAGGGCCGAGTCTACTACGTGGGGAGGCGGCCTGGCAAGGCAGGGGAGGACTTCCCTGACTCGCCATACATGTGTGTTCGGGTGGTGTGGTGAGACAATGCGAGTTTCAGGCCGAATCATCCCAGACGATGATGCTGAGCCACTCCCAGAGGCTCTGCTCGCCGCCACGTTGGTTTGCGCGGCGCGCCATTTCGACCGTTTCCGCAGGTACGAGCAGGACCGTTCGACACGGCGCTGGTTCATCAAGGTCGACCAGACGGACAACCTGGCCAGCCCATGGGACCTTCGCACCTCTTCCAATTTCGTGCACCCGAGCAACGTGGCAGCGTTTGCGTACGACGTGCCAGAGCTGGGAGACGCCGAGCAGGTGCTGGCCTACATTGGAAAGACGGAGCCCGCGGCGGCCTTCAGAGAGAGGGGCAGCGGGGGCGCGTCCGGCGATGCCGCCGTTTGGCTCCGAGCCATGGAGCGCAAGTGCAAGCAGGGGCACTACGCGGGGTCTGCCGGCCTCAGCCGGCTCTGGGAAGACTTCCGGTTGATGATTAGCAACGCGAAGCGGGACAACGAAGAAGCATACTGGGAGTGGCGGGCCGCCGACATGCTCGAAGCTGAGCTGCGAGCAGTGAAGCGGCGGATGCGCGACGGGGCTGGTTCGCTTGCGGCTGCCAAGAGCGCAGTCCCTCGCGTTCGGCCACGGCCGGGGGACCCTGTTCGGAAGCGGCCCCGCGCTCGGGACTCAGGCGAGCAAGGGCTGCGCCGCCCACGGAAGGCGCCACGTCTTGTCATCGAGGCCAGCGCGCGGGGCCGTGTCCGTCGGTCGGCTGCTACATCTGCAATGCTGGCCATGGCGACCGCCTCGCGCCAAGACCTCCAGGTCGAGGTGTCGGAGAGCTGCGCAGAAACGCCGTGCGAGCACGGCCTTGGTGGCGACGGCAACGACGATGCCAGCGCCGAGGAGCAGCCCATGACCGCGCCTGTGAGCACCAAGAGGGCCTCGCGGAAGGACCAGAATCGTCGTCCCACTGCAGCCAGCCGCCTGCCCAAGTCGAAGCGACCTGCCAAGGCCAAGACCGAACACGGTACCTGCGATACCGGAGATGCATCACCGAGTCCCCCTGGATCAAGTTCCAGCGGAGAGGGCGCGGGCCGATCGGCCCCTGAGGCAGGCGAAACCGAGGAGGCCGCGGGCGATGACCGCGACGAGGACGATTCCGACGAAGGCGGCGACGACAGCGATGCCGCAAGCGAGAGCTACGCAGACGAGTAGGCACATCGCCTGCCCAACGCGAGCTCCCCCCGTGCTTGCTCGTGCGTGCCGTGCTGCGAACCCGATTCACGAGCTCTGATTCTGCCCTGCTTGCGCCTGTGCTCCCGGCCTCGAGGCCCCAGCCCGAGCACCCGGCCGCGCCAACGAAAGCGTGCCACCCGAGCCATGCAGCTTGCATGGCCAGGACGCGGGCGGCCGGTCTCCGCCCGTCATTCCGTCGTAGCGTCGTCAGTTGCCTTTGTGGCAGCAGCAGAGCCTTCGGCAGAGCCCCGCCGCCCCACGCAAACGCAAACTCACGAATTGCGGCTCAGCCCCCCGCCTTGGCCTCTGCAGCCCGCCGCGGTTGGGCAGGTGGCACCCCGGCACACCTCAGCCTGCTGCAATGGAGGCCCGCAGGCCCGGGAAGCGCCCTCGCTCGGACTCAAAGGGCCGCGGCGGGAAGAAGCGACCTGCCGGCCCGGCTGCCGCCGCCGCCAGCACTCGCGGCGCCTCCGCTGCGGCCGCCGCGACCATGGTACCGCTCGATTCGTTCAGGCACGCGATGCTGCGCGTTCCTGGCGGCGAGCTCGTGGATGCCTTCGTCGCGGACGGCGGTCTGGGCGCAAAGGACGGTCGTGCAGTCCTCGTGGTCTTCGACTCGGTGGCGAGCGAGTCTGACATCCTGTCCGCCATCTCGGGCTGTGGCGAGGTCGCGAGCGCGCGCACTGCGCCTCTCCCGGTGGCGGAGGGCGTTTCAGATTGGGCGGCACTTTTGGTTGTGTTCGAGGAGGACGGCGCGCTTGAGCGCGTCGCCAAGGCGGGCAAGCCCCCCGCGCAGGCAGGCGAGGACGGCGCCTTGGTGGGAATGGCAAGTGAGACCCTGCCCGCGGGCGCGCCCTCCCCTCGTTCGCGCCCAGCAGCCGACCACGAATCTGACCGCAGCGCCCCACGGCAGGCCGCCTGCCAGCCCAGCCGCTGCTGACTCCTCCCCCCGCCGCGCCTTCCCACCCCGGGGCCCTTGGTGCTACCTGTGTCATCGACGCTGCTGCAGAGTGGGTGGCTGAGGCCGAGGCCCTGCTCCCCAAGCCGACCACGCTCGCTGGGGAAGTTGATGGCGCGATGGCCGCGTTCGAGGCGGACGAGAAGGAGGTGGAGCGCCAGCGCAAGGAGATGCTCGGCAGACCCGACGCTGATGGGTTCGTGACCGTCATGGCGGGAATCAAGAGCAAGGGGGCCGGCAAGACAGCGCGGGCCGGCATGGCTGGCCCGGATGCTTGGGGCTACGTCAGCGAGAACCGGCGCGCCAAGAACAGGCGCGGCGCCACCGAGGCCAAGGACTTTTACTCTTTCCAGAAGCGCGAGAAGCAGATCAACGGTGAGACGCTCGCCGCCTCTCGCTCGGGCGCTGCCCTTGGCCCTGCCTGGGTATGGACGGGTTGCGATTGGTGGCCCAGTGCCGATGGCGTGGGGCGCGAGCGTGCGACTGCCGCTCAGCGTCGCTGCCCAACGCTGGCGCCACCTTTCCCGCTTCGCCCCATCTCCCGCGCGCCCGCGCAGAGCTGGAGGAACTGCGCAAGAAGTTCGACGCGGACAAGGAGCGCGTGCAAAAGATGCGCGAGTCGCGCGTGTTCCGGCCAGTTTGAGCGCGCGCGGGCAGCGCGGCGAGGCGCCCCCCTTCCCCCGTTCCTCCGTTCCCGTGTGTGCGTGGCGTGGCGTGGCACTTCTGTCTGGCTGTTTGCGCTGCAAGGCCGGCAGCGCGACCACAGACATTGCCCGGTGCTGCCAGGCGCGCGCGCTCTGAAACCACACGCTGGGCAGGCTTGGGCTCTGCCTCCGTTTGCATCGAACCTGGGCCAGCAGGCGAAGCGCTTGGAGCACGCCAGGCCACGGGTGCGTGGGGGGCCATGGCCGCAACGCAGGCCATCAGGCACCGCAACAGGCGGACGGGGCTGCCCTTCATCCCCATAGACCCCCACAATGACCCGCGCAAGGGAACTGTCGGGCCCATCGGTGCGACCTCGCGTCCCGCTTGCGCGTTGGTTGCGGCCACGCCTCGGGCTGCGCCCTGCGCACGAAGCTCGGCCCCCACCGCCCCCCCCACCGTGGTTGACGAGAGCAAGCCCATGGCCTGCCCGCGGCGCAGCGGGAAGCGGGCCGGGGCCGCCGGACATCCGGCGGCCGGCGCCCCCGGTTGCCGAGCCGTTCGGCACTCCCACCGCCTCGCCTCTGCCCACGGCACGCGGCGGCGCCTGTCGGGCCCCGGGGCAGGGGGTGAACAGCGCGCACTGGGCCTCAGCGTGGGGTTCAGACTTTCCTTCCCAAGCGGGGTCGACTGCCGGTGGTGCGTGAGCAGCGACACCCCTTTCCGCCTTGTGTCCCGTGCTGCGCTCGCAGGCATCCACCCGTCCACGGGTGCGCCCATCATCATGGCCTGCGGCTGCGTGCCGGTCCAAACCGAAACGGAGGAGACTGAGGTGCGGTCCACGCTGAGCGGCGTGGTGCTCGCGGGCACCTGCCTCGCGCTCGTGAACCTCGTCCTCGCCACCGTGGAGGGCGTTCTGGGGGCCGAGGCGGAGGCGCAACGTGCCGAGGCCCAGCGGAGCGGCGTGGCAGCACGCCTGGAGGCGCAGGGTCTGCAGTCGTCGTCGACCTCCTCGGCGCTTGCCGCGGTCCTGGGCGCGTTTGGCGCCGACGCATGGCAGATGGCTGTCGCCATGGCCGTGCTCACAGGCAGTCTGGCGGTGCTAGCGGTGCCACTCACAGTGACGGCTCTGGTTCGCAAGTCCAGGCGGCTGACGCGCGTGGCTCAGGTGTTCGCAGCGCTCACAACCGCGCTGACGCTGCTTGTCATCCTGGGACTCGGCGCTGCGGGGCACCTTGCGACGCGCGACAACGCGGCTCTCAGCGCGCTGTACATCGTGCAAGGCGTGCTTGTCACCGTCACGCTCGGAAACGTTGCGATGAGGCTCCAGGGGCTTGCTGGGGAGGCAAGCTTCTGGCTCTTCGCCAAGACCCACGCGATCGACCTCAACACGGAGGTCATGCTGGAGCTAGAGCGGCGCCGGGAGGAGGAGGAGGAGCGGATCCGTAAGGCGCTGGCCGACGCCGAAGACGACCTCCACGACAAGCACGACGACAACGACGGCGACGACGAGGACACCAAGGCAATGGCAGCCTTCCTGGCCACCCCTGCGAAGGCCGGAGCGGCGGGGACCGGGGCGAGCACGCCCGCGCCTACCGGCGCCGCGTCGGCGCTGCTTCGGGCAATGGGCCGCCCTGGTCAGCAGACAGGCTCTGCTGCCGGCGACGCGTCGGCGCCGACTCTGTCAGAGCCCCAATCGGCCAAAGCCACCGAGGGCCGCGGGGCGGACCCGGCCTCGTCCTACGGCGCAGCGGCTGGAGCAGGCGGGGGCGAGGCGTACGGCTTCGGTCAAGGGGGCGGGTACCCTGCCGCCTCGGAGCCGGTGGGGGCTCACTGGCGGGGTGACGGGTCGTACGTGGACGAGCAGGGCGGTGTGACGGACGCGTACGGCGGCTACACGTGGCCGGATGGCGCGGGGTACACGGACGCGTCCGGGTACTTTTACGCCGCTGACGGCGCCGGCGGCTACCTCCAGTACCCCACAGAGCCCCCCGAGTGGTCTCAGGCGTACCAGCAGCAGGCAGCGGCCGCGTCGACGTCGGTGGGGGGCGCGCAGCAGCAGGCTGCGGCGGCGCCACCCGTGGCCCAGGACCCCGCGGCAGAGGCTGAGGCAAGAGCGATGACCTCTTTCGGGTTCGAGCCCTCGGCGCCGCATGCGGCACAGGCCGGCGCAGGAGCCGCTGCGGCAGCCGCGCCGCCGCAGCAGCAGCCTGGTCGCATCGCTCGACGAGCCTCCTCCGCCTCCTCCACCTCGGAGCACGGCGGCGCCGCTGGTCCTGGCGGTGCTGGCGAGTCCGCGAGCGCCGAGGCGGAGCTGCCTGCGCCTGTTCCCATGACCGGTGTGAGCGGCCCGGACGACACACTGGTGATGCCGGCCCCGCCCGCCGGGTCGGGGCCAAGCACGGCGAAGCATCGGCCGTCGCCCGCGACCAATTCGGCGATTTCTCGGATTCGCAAGATGGCGCCGAAGCGAATCACGCTGTCCACGCCAGGGGCGGGGCAGACCACAGCGGCGGAGCGAGCGGCCGCGACGGCGGACGAGCAGCCGCCCGCGCGGTTCCCGCTCTTCTGAGGCCATGGGCCGACACGCCGCCGGCGGTTCGCGGCTTTGGGGCGCCGAGGCAAAGGCACGCCGGAGGCGCGGTTCCGTGATGAATGCCAAGAACAGCCGCAGCCAATCACGGGTGCACCGCTGAGCGCCGTTGCGGCACAATGCATTGCGCGCATGCTGGAACAAACAGTGGCAACCACACAGTGCATGTCTCTTCACGCAGCTCGCAAACGTGTCCGAATCGCAAAACCATAAGCAAGGTCGACGCAACCAAACGCGGCGGTTGACCAAGCAGCGCGGGAGCGCGTGTGCAGCTGTGCAGCTGCAAAGCGATGGGCTCGTCATCGCAGGCGAGGTCCGGGCCCGCGGCCACAGCCCAGGCTCGCGCACGTCGCGGGCGGGGCCTGGCCGAGTGCCGGGGCCGCTTGGGGCCTCACATGCCGGGGACACTCTCCGGTCCCGGGATGCTGAGGCTTGGTGGCAGGGCCACCCCGGAAGAGTGAAAGTGCCTTCTGAGAAGGCTGGGCGAGCGGCCCCGTGGCCCGTCGAAGGAGACCGCTCCGAGGCGCGGCAGGCCGGACTCTGCACCGACGGCCTGCTGCCTGGTCGGGGGGCCCGTGCTGGAGAGTGAACGGCGAGGGGTCGACAGGGTCGGTGCTGCCGCGCCCAAGGCAGACTCGCCGCCGTGCAGTTGGCGTTGTCCGTCGGCCCCGAGGGCAAACTCTTGCCTGCTCGCGGCCGATGTGGCGGCCCCCACGACCACAGTGCGCGGCTTGCTGGGCGAGGCCTCCACCGCCTCGAACGGCACGGCGCCAGGCCCTGCGCCCGCGCCCTTCCCGGACGCAGGCCGCCGGTCGAGGATGGGGAGCTCCGCGGCAAGGCCAGCGGGGAACTTTGCGCCGAGGTCGAGCGACGCCTCGACGAGTCCCTCGCACCCGTTGGCCCCGAGCAGGTGGCCGAAAATTGCCTGCCCAAGGCTCTCACAGCCCGGCCCGGAGAAGGTTCCTGGGGTGAGCAGAGCCTTGGAATCGGCCCCCGAGCCGGCTGCGGCGCTGCCGAACCGGCGATGGCGACGCGTATCCGCGAGAGCTCTGACCGTGGCGACGGCTGCGGCTGGCGACAGCGAGGTCTTGACGGCGACGGAGGTGGCCGGGTGAAGCCTGGCTCGCTCCTCCCGGACGTGGTGAGCTGCCAGCTCCACAGCCCCCCGCCCCAGCACACCCGAGCTGTCCGTGTCCAGGACGTCGAGCCAGTACGCTGCGGAGGTGGTTGCCATGCGGTCGGCCTGGGCGAGGCTGAACCGGACGAAGTCCTCGAAGTTGAACACACCGCTGACGCCGGAGCAGGTGCCGCCCGTTGCCGCCCCGGCCATGACACGGTCGAGGTAGAAGGGGGGGATGATGCAGGCGGGGCCGCGGGGGAACCCGTTGATGGCGAGGGTCACGTCCGCCGCGGCCACGGCAGGACTGCGGAGCAGGCGGGCCGGCTGCCAGCGGGTGCGCGACGCTCGCGCGTCGGCCTCTGAGAGGATCTGCAGCATGAGGGGCGACGTGGCGGCGATGGGGAGGGTGCCGGCGACGTGGCTGCCGTGGGGGGTGCGGGAGGGCGACGGAACCGGAGTGAGAATCAGAGCGGGGGGCGGTGAGAGATGGCGGCTGCTGTCGGTGTGGCTCCGGCGGCCGCGACGGCGGGTGCCGCTGCCTTGGCCGCCGTCGCGCTCAACGGGATCGCTGTCAGCGTCGGCATGCAGCGCCTCCAGGCGCGCGGCCTCGTAGCCGAGACCGCGGGTGGCTGCTCGTGGCTGGCGCCCATGCGCCGGCGTCCGGTGCAAGGGCTGGGGAGGGGCGTGGCTGTGGGGAGTGTCGCGCCGCGTGGGCTGCGCAGCCGGCCGGGTCGACCGGCGCTTGGCTCCCCGGGCATGCCGCTCAGTCTGCCTCCGGGCTCGGGGGGTGACCTCCACCCCGTCCGCCTGCTCTGCCTGCCCTGGGAGGCGAGTCTTGCCCGAGCAGCCGCTGCTGGGCGCACCCGAGCCTGAAGACGCCCCGCCCTCGTCGGCCCCGCCCTCCTCTGCATCTTCTGGGTCGGACATGCACTCAGTGAAGTCTCCCTGGCGGGCGGGGGGCTGTCGGAGCAGCTCCACACCGGAGCCAGCTGCGTCGTCGTCGTCGTCGTCGTTGTCGCCGTCGTCATGAGCTGACCCTGAGTCGGGCTGCATGGCGCTCATGTCAACGCCCACGGCCGATGAAGTGAGAACGGACGACGCGCGGCTGCGGCCTTCGTTGGCCGCAGCCGCGGCTGAGGCGGCCGAAGCAGCAACGGCAGGTGCCGACGGCGCGGACTTCGTGGAGGACGTGGCTGACGATGACAGGGATGCCCCGAAACTGCCGCTGCCGCTGCCACTGCCGCTGCCGCTGCCGCTGCCGCTGCCGCTGCCGCTGCCGCTGCCGCAACGCCCACTCGCTAGCTGTGCAGCTGTTGCGACGCCACCCTGTGCCCGGCCCGACCACCTGCGGCGGGGCGCCGGCGCGCCGTCGAACGAGACCGCCGCCGCTGAGCCGTGCTGGACGGAACCGGGGGTGCCGGAGCCAGCCGATGCCTGTGACAGCGAGCTCGACGATTCGGCAGAGCTGGCTTCCCCGTAGGACTTGGTTCGCATGTCGGCCGCCCGGATGAGCCCGTCGCCGTCTCTGTCCAGCATCTCGAACCGGATGACGTGGCACATGACGTAGCGCGGGTCGAAGGGCACGAGGCCGGCCAAGGAGGGGGAGCGGGCTCTGCCGAAGGCGGCTCGCACGCCCAGCGCCTCCACGTCCGAGCTGCTGATCCACGTGCTGCCTGGGCCCCGCGCGAGGGCTGCGAAGAAGCAGACGACCACTGTGACGTAGGCGGACCGGAGGCGGGCGTCGTGTCGCCAGGGCCACTCGAGGACGGGGTGGCGGTCGACCAGCGCCTCGACGAGGCTGCGGAGGCAGGCGAGGGACACGCGCTTGCCGGTCATGGAGCGCCTTGGGGCGAAGCAGGGCGGCCCCTCTGAGGTCCAGTGCGGGGGTGATGGGCCGGACCGCTCGAAGACGCCTGCCCTGGGCGGAGGGAGCACACGGCCGGCCGCGTCGTGGTCCATCACGGCGGGGCGCAGCCCAGAGATCTGCTGGGTGAAGTGGATCCAGCCGCTGGGGGGCGATAGGGAGGTCACGCGCACATCAGAGGGGCGCGGGGGCCAGGAGATGCCCACCGCGTGCGCGCCGTAGGCTGCCCGCAGCTTGCGCAGCGACACGGCCAGGGGTACAGTCACAACGCAGGTTGGGGACGAGGTCGAAGGCAGGCCGTGTCGCTGGCCAGGCTTGCAGCCATGGGGTTGCAAGTGCGCGTGGGCGCGAGGTTGGGGGGCCTGGCGGCAAGGGTCCGAGCCGGACTGCGACGGGCTGGCCGATCCGCAGCTTCGGCCGGAATGCAGCCGAGGGCTCTGGTCGTCAGACGAAGGCGTTCGGGCCCGGGCGCGGGCCAGCGCAGCGCCCGCTTGGGACAGGCCGCTGTGGAGGCGGAGTGCCATGGTTTCCACGGCGGCGTCGCAGAGGGGCCGGGCTCCGATCGAGGAGTGAGATATCCTCGCCGGTGCGCCCGGGAGCCGAGGCAGGCCGGGCGCGCCAAGGCTAGCAGGCGGGGAGGGGGGCCGGCCCTCGTGCGAGGCCGGCGAGAGGCGGAGGAGGCCAAGGAAGGCGGCTGCCTTGCGCTCGCGAGCGCTCCATCGTTGGGAGTCGCGGCCGCCGCCGCTGTTGGCGGCGGCGCTTGCGCGGCTGAGGGAGCGGCCCTTGACCGAGCCCGAAGAACGGGTCGACTGATTGTCACCAGACGACGCCGTGCCTGCCCCTGCCGAGCCTGCAGCGCTTGGGGAAGTTTCTCCGCTCGATGTCGCGGCCCCCGGCTTGGACCGCAAGACCGCTTCGGCTGGGGGCCAGACAGCAAGGAGCTCCAGAACGTCAACGGCAGCGCCGTCGACAACGTCCGACACGTCCACAAAGCCGCCGTGGTCGGGCGGGCGGGCTGACTCCCGCCGCGGCTGCTCGGGGCGCCCCGCCGCGCTGCCCGGTTCCGAGTCCAGGCCAAGCACCCAACGCAACCAGGGGCGCCCGATGCGCCCAGGCGTAACAACCTTGTCGTCCGCCATGAGGCCCGCAGCTGAGAGGCTTGCGACCGCAGCCACCACCGCCCGAGCGAGCTGCCGCGCTGTTGCGAGGTCAGCATCGGGCCCTGACTCTGGCCCAGCGTCCCCCGCAGGCCGGCCGTCCCGCAGCCTGCCAGCAACAACAACGGCGCGTGCTTGGCGGGCGCATCGCTTCGCTGCGAGCTCCAGGCAGTCTGGGAGCGGGTCGTCGCACTGGAGCCCGTGACCGTCACGATGGCTTCTTGCGCCTGGGCACGACATGGACGACTTCTGGACCGCTTCGAGCGCCCCCCGCACAGCATCCTCCGCCGAGGGCCACCTCCGCGAGACTCCCTTTGACCTGTGCCCCCAGGAGGCGTGCCTCAGGCACACAGCGCCGGCGAGCGTGATTGCGCTCTCGGCGCTTGTCGCCCCGAGCTCGCAATCCACCGCAGCGCCCGTGGGCGCGCCCAGAAACGTCTCAAGGCCAGCCAGCACGTGAGCTGCGCCCCTGCACGCGGCGGAGGCTCGCCTCTCTTCGGACATGCCCACCTTCATGGTGGCTTGGTCGAAGAGCGCCTGCACAAAATACGACGGCCAGGAGCGATCAGCAGCCAGGCGCGCTGCGCCTTCCGAAAACGGCGTGCAGCGCGTGCCAAACGCATAGGCAGCCGCATAGGGCCCCACGGCGGACACCCGGGCCACCACTTCCGGCGCCACAGCAAGCTGGGCCGTGAGCATTTCGGACGGGAGGGCGTCGGCCGGGTCGTGCAGTCTCCACAAGTCAACCGGCAAGTCCCTGACCGTGATCGCAGCGCCGGCCGCAACGAGGTCGTGCAACACAGTCCACAAAGGCGAACTCATTGCGATGCGAGTCCTTCCCGGGGGGGCATCGGTTTGCAGAACCGGCGAGTGCTCTGTGCGCTCGCAGGAGGAAGCAACCTCGCTTTGAGCCAGAGAAGTCACCGACGTCAAAACGCCTGCAGCCGAGGTCCGCTGGCCAGGCTGGCGGGCCTGGGGGTGTGCGCAGCACCACATGGGGGAGCGGGGGAGGCAAACTCCCAAAGCGACTCTGGTTGCAAGCGATGAGCGCCGGGACGTGAGCGAAAGCTAGCGGCTGGTCGAAGCGCTCGTCCGGCAGATGCTGCGATGGAAGCAGTCCGGCTGGGAGCTGATCCGCCGCAGGCTTTGCAGGAGGCCGAGCGAGGCGCCGGGGGCAACAGGGCAACCGGGAGCGAGACTTTCCGCGCTTGGGTATCACTGCCGGGCCTTGGGCTGCACCACAGCGGCTGGCCTGGCGAGCAGGCTGTGCGACTGCGTCCGTTCGCGACGGACGACCGGCCTCGCTCTGCCTTCGTCCGCGCAAAGCGCCGTCCCGATGCGCGCTGTCTCCAAACTTCAGAAGATGTGCAGGTTCGTGTTCACGCCAAAGGCTAGGGCTAGCATCGCAGCGCTTGCTGGCGCGGCGGGCTGCGCCGGGGCTGGGCAGGGGGCGTCGCAAGGGGAGTCGCCGCGCGTTTGCGCGATGGAGCAACGCGCGGGGGCTGGCTGGCGACCTGCCGGCGCAGTGCGCACTCCGCGGGCCCTGGGAGATGGAGGGCCGTGCCCCCGCCTCAATGGCGCACACCAAACATCCCCGCCGAGGCAGGTGGGCCGCATTGGCGAAGCAGGAGGAGGAAGAGCTGCGCAGGCGAGAAATGGGCTGCTCCCGGTGCGCCACCATTGCCGGGTTCCTGCCCCTCCTGGTGGTTGTGATTGCCACGGGCGCGCACATCCAGCATCTATACAGGGAGCGCTTCCGCGTCCCGCCGGCAGCTGTGGGGGCGGCATGGGCCGCAACCTCGGTGGCCGCAGCGGTGGTCGAGCTAGCGCTCGTCGTTGCGCGCGTGCCCAGGAGCTCCATCGGAACGGTTGCTCTTTCCCTGGCCTGGTTTGTGTCCACCCTGGCGCTGTGGCGGCCCTGGCACGGGCTGGAAGAGGGGCCAGCCGGAGCGCAGGACGGAGCGCTGGCAGCATCGTCATCGTCGTTCGCCGCGGTCCTGACTGTGCACGGCGCCACTCAGGCTGTGCTCCAGATCCAATGGGCGTCGCTGTTTCCCGCCATGTTTGTGTCGCGGCGCGAGCGGGCCTGGGGCTCGTGGTGCAAGCAGATTGCGTCCACGGGGGCGCTGCTCACGGCGATGAGCCTCGTGCCCGCGCTCAGCGGCCCCGACTGGGCGACCTCCGAGCACGGCGCCGCCCTGGTGGTCTCAGCGGCAGCCGTCTTCTCCGTGTTCGCCGCGGCGATGCTCGGCAGCGGCGCGCACCCCGACCCGCAGGCCGAGGCGTCAGCCGCGGGAAGCCGAGGCTCTGCGAATTCGGCCGCCCTCGCAGCTCTTCCCGGCCGCGCCCAATGGCTTCAGCAGTGCTGGCCCCGCTTCCAGCGCCAAGTCGCGTCCGTTTGGTCTCGGCTCTCGGCCTCGCCGTCGCTGCGGGCGTTCCTGGTGTCTGACGCGCTCGCCGCTGTCGGCAACAGCATGCTGACTGCTCTCTTCCCGCTCTATTGCCGCGTGGCCGTGGGCATGACGGCCAAGCCTGAGCGCGTTGACGTGCTCCCCGCGGCTGTTGCGGACGCGCTTCCAGACTGGGCGGCTGAGTGGACCTCGCTGGAGCTGCTTCCCGCAGCGCACATACCCGCCGCATACGCGGTCTTCTACATCACAAGCACGCTTTGCGGGCCCGTCTGGGCATGGGCGGGGGCCCGCATGGACCTCGTGACGCTCTGGCAGGCGGAGACGGCAGGCTACGTCCTGTCCCTCTGCCTGCTGCTGGTCACCGACTCCTTCTCGTCCGTCTTGATGGCCAGCGCGTGCATGGGGGCCTGCGCCAGCGGGTTCACGCTGCTCCCTGAAATTCTGGTGGCCCGGCTGGTGGACGAGAGCGACGCCCTCGACGAGGCCCTCCGCTGCGCGAGCGGCCCGGGGGCGCTCTCTTCTGGCGCCTCCCTGGGGTCGTCTGGCGCTGACGCTTCTGCGGGCGGCCACGCAGGCGGGGCGCGGGGGTTGCAGGCGGAGGATTGCGGTGGAGGCGGCGGCGGCGGCGGCGGCGGCGGCGGCGGCCGGGCCTTGAGCCCTGCGCGCAGCAGCGCGCAGTCCATCGTTGCTAGCAAGTCGCTCTGCCGCCGAGCAGCGTCGGCTGTGCAGGGGCTGCTTGTTGCATGGGTGCTCTCTTGGGCAGGCTACACTCCCGGAATCGGCATGCGCGCGCAGGGCGGCAGCGTGGCGCAGGCGCTGCGCCTGGCCACGGTGGGCGTGCCAGCTGCGTTCTTCTGTCTGGCCGGCGTTGCGCTGTCGTGGTACAGGCTTGGGGATGCTGAGGACGGCGTAGCAGTTGGCGGCCTTGGGGGCAGCAGCGGCGGCGACAGCACGAGCGGGCCGCGCCGCAGCAGGCCCGGCAGCCCTTCGCGGCGCTCGCGCTCGCGCAACTCCGGCGGGCCAGAGCAAGGAAAATGGGAAGAATCGCAGCCGCTCATGGACACCGCGCGATCGGTGGCCCTGACCACGTCTCGGGGGTCGGATGCGAGCCTGGACACACTGTACCGCCGCCTCAGCGGGCCCGCCGCGGCCAAGTCGCGTCCCGCGGTGGCTGCCCCGGGGACCGTCGGCGGCCGGCCTGGCGCTGACTGAGCATCGGCCAGGGTGACAGGGCGGGGGCAGCCGAGTCCAGGTTGCCGTCGTTGACGATGAGTTTCTGGTGGCGGGCCGTGCTTCGTGCCAGTGTGACGGGTGAGAGTTCGTCGAGACGGTCGCGAAGCGAGCCGGTTGCAAGGGCACCCAGAGTTTCACGGTCGCGGCGAATGTCCACGCTTACAGCCCACCGACCACGCGGGCCCACCCCACGACTCGGCGAGGCAAATACAGAACCAAAGCAAACGCAAGCGCATGTGGTTTCGCGTCAGCGGCCGAGCCCCGGGCCCAGGCGCAGCAGCGCCTCGCCTTGCTGCTCAAGTTGCAGCTTCGCTCTCCGCCTGCGGGCGGAGCTGGAGCGCCCAGATGCGGCCTTCAGCTCTTGCCTGCTGCGTCTCGATGCACGCGCTCGCGAACCAGTGCGCCCACGCCAGGAACAGAGGCACGGCCAGCCCAGCCACGACGAGAGCGCAGTATGCAGCGACCACAGCCACCCCGATCGTAGCCACGCGAGCTGCACCTTCCCGAACTTCCTCGGGGTGCTGACACCACAACAGAGTTGTTTCGGCACGAGCGGACGCGTAGGCCAGGGGAACGCCGCGCCTGGCCAGCGCAACCACTTCTGCGAACCGCGAGGCGGCGCCGCTTGAGTCCCGCACGGCAAGAGCCCAAGCTGACACGCCACACGTCCTGTAGCGGCTGTCCGCGATGGAACCCCCGCGAGCGTCAAGGCTAGCAAGTGCTTCAGGGGAATGGCCTCGTCGCCTGCCACACTCGGCCGAGCTTGAAAACGCGCTGGGGGCGCTGCGCTCGGACTCAGTGGTGGACACGCAGTAGCCAACGATGCGCTTCCCCGCCCCCAGGGCCTGCAGGGCTTCGGCCTGTTGACCAGATGCTTGGAGGGGAACAAGAATGGGAATGGCTGTCACCGAGCCTTTGCTCGAGATGCATGCAGACAAGTCTCCGCTCGGCGAAAGGCTGCCGCTCCCAAGGCTGTCAGCCTTTGTGAGCAGGCTGTCGACTTGCTGTTGCAGCTGAACGCTCAAGCGAGCAAGGTCTTCGGTGGCCGTCGACTCGTTGCGCGCGACCCCAGGCAGTGCAGCCGCAGCCAGGCGTATCGCCGCTTGAGCAGCCTTGCCAGCTCCTCTGTGCTGATCGCATCCCCGCGCTGTCGCATGCACTGCTGGGAATGCCCCATCGATCCAGCCGCCGACGATGCCGCCCGCGTCGAAGTGGGTGGGGGTTGTCGTTGTGACCATTGACAGTGCAACCTGCCTGCTGCAGTCTGAGTCCTGCGCGCTGCCACCAGGAGGCAGCAGGCCCATGCCGGCCAAGGTCGCAGCCGTCGGGGCATTTGGGTCAAGGATCTTCAACACGGGGGGTGGGAGAGCCAAGGTCGAAGGCAAGGACCTTGGGTCCAGGTGCAGCAGGTGTCTGGGCGCCAGCGCGGCGTGAACAACGGGAGCCGTCTGGAGCACGGCGTTTGACAGGAGCAGCATGGCTTCTCCGCCGGCAACGGCGCAGACGCTGGCCGAGACCCGGACGCAAGCGATGCATCCGCGACGAGGGGCACAGCTCCTGGCCGGGAGCGTTGAGCGAGTTGCCGCGCCTGCGGCCCGAGCCCGAGCCCGAGCCCGCCCGGTCCGGTGCGATGCCGCCTTGCACACCTGCGTCCTCGACTTCCGCGAGGAACCGTGCTGGGGGCGGGCCGGGGCGTGGAACGGGAGGGTGCGCTGTCCGGGTGACGACGCTCGCAGCCAGCCATCGCAGCCACAGGTCTGGACGACAGCACCCGGCGTCCCAGACAGCCAAGCTGACCGGGAGACACAAGGGGAGCGACTTTGGCACCGACCGTATGTGCGCAATCAGCTGGCCAGCCTCCGAGTGGCGAACGCTCGCTCTCGCGAGCACCACTGCCACAAACACGAAACTCGATGCCGACAGAGACGACAGCAGCAGCAGCAGAGACGGCCACGCATTTACCTCGCTGCTCACTGCCCCGTCGGCCACCATCCACCCACAAGCGGCTGCAAAGAGGGCCAGCGGCGAACCCGCCGCGAGCGCGAACCCGACCCCGAGGCACAGGAGCACCGGAACCGTCGGCATCGACGTCTCATCGTCGACGTCGCTTCCGTCGCTGCCAACGAGCTGGCCGGATCCTGCGTCGCCGTGGTCGGCGTGAACTGCGCTTCCTCCTGCTCCGGTCGCGGAGGCTTCGCCGTGTCGTCGGGATCTAGGCCGCTGAAGCGGCCTTGGGCTTTGGAGCCATGCTGCGCATGCTGCGATCGCTCCAAGCGCGCCAGCGCGGGCTAGCGTGCCATCGCGGTGTTGCCGCCCCGCGCTGTCGCCAGGCACCGCTGCGCCGGGTCGGGGAGTCAACTGTGTCGGCTGCGGAGCGGCGTTCGGCCCTCGCGGAACGACGGCGTCGCCGGCCCGAAAGCGCGCCGGTGAGCCACTGCCGGCGTCGTTGGCCGAAGACAGGGGCGAGTTCGGCGTGCTGCTGCCTCGACGCGGGGCGCCTCGGGGGCAGCCTCCGCGCCGAAAGGGCGCTGCGGCAGCCGAATCGGGAGTTGCCGATGAGCTGTCGCAACGCTGGCGCGCGCTCTCCCCGGCTTGGCTCGGTCCCCAGCCACGCGGGGCCGGACCCGTGTGCGCCCTTGGAGAGGCCTTGTGGTCTGCCAGATCGGCGCGCGCCATGGGGACGAGTCCCGGGTCGGACCGGCAGCGGCGATGCGTGCAAGGCAGGTTTCCCACAGGCTCTCGCAGCCCCTGCCACGCCAGCGCCGAAGCCTCCCAGGCCGGCGCTTCAGGGGCCGAGTGTCCTCGGCGGCGGACTGCTGATGTGCACGCCATGCTTGCGATGGGGGCGGCCGCAGCGGTCGCTGCCATCGGCACCCGGAGCGAGATCTGGCCCCGAGTTGCCCGCGAGCAGCGCGCACTCGCGAGCCTACCGGCCCGCCTGCCCGAGCCTGAGTTGCGGGCGGCGCAGTCTCGCAAAGATAAAAAGTGGCGCCCCAGGCCGGCCAGAGCTACAGCGAGAAGTGCAGCGCGTGGCGACGCCTTGTGCAATGGAGTTGCTGTGGGGTCAGTCTCAGCGCTGCACTGCCGACGCGCAGCTGCGTCTCGGGCAAGTTACATTCGCACCCAACGGCACAACCCACCGCCTGTCACGCATGTGCACGAACCTCGCCCTCCCCCCCCATCCCGCGCCCGCCCAGCTCATTGGGCCGGCCCGGCGGAACTGGCGCCGTGGGAGTGCGGCACAGCCTTGGCCAGCGCCTCCGCCCCCTCGGCCAACGTCGCCTCCAGCTCGTCGCCGAGCGTCGCCTCGCCGCCAGCGGCCTTGGAAATGTGCCGCACCACCGTTGCCAGGGACTGCGCCGCTTCCGTTGCAGAGTGCGCCTCCACAAATGCCTCCCCGCTCTCGCAGGCGGCCATGAGGCGGGGGTCGAGCGGAATGCTCCCGGCAAACGGCACGCCCGCGCGCTCAGCCATGCCGCGCCCGCCGCCCTCGGCAGGGGCGAAAATCTGCGTGACAGTGCCGCAGCAAGGGCAGGCAAACCCGCTCATATTCTCCACCACGCCCAGCACCGGGGTGGCCGTCTTGCGGCAAAACGAGAGCTCCTTCCGGACGTCGGACATGGCCACCTGCTGCGGCGTGGTCACCACCACCGCGCCGGCAACGGGGGCCTTCTTCAGGTACTGGGCGAGCGAGATGTGCTCATCCGAAGTTCCGGGCGGGGTGTCGATGATGAGATAGTCCAAGGCGCCCCACTCAACGTCGGTGAGGAACTGCCGAATGAGGCCGTTCTTGCGGGGCCCGCGCCAGATGACGGCGTCGTCCTCGTCCGGCAGCATGAAGCCGATCGACATGACCCCGAGGCCCTCGTCCAGCCAGACGGGCGACCATCCGGTGGCGCTCTGGTGCACCGTTTGGCCGCGAAGGCCCAGCATGCGGGGGACTGCGGGAGGCGGCGGCAGCGGCTTGCAAGTGGCGGAGGCTTCTTCGGGGCTGGCAGCCGAGCGCGACTTGTGACGGCCGCGGGCAGGCGAGCGCAGCCAGGCGACTGGCCAGCAGCCCGCTTGCAGAGGCGCCCGCGTCGCACCTGCCGGCGCTGCTCTGGCTCACTGGAGGGGCCTGTGATGTCCACGTCGAGAAGACCCACGCTGGCGCCCGACGCAGCCAGGGTGAACGCGAGCTGCGACGACACGGTGCTCTTGCCGACGCCGCCCTTGCCCGAGAGAACGAGAATGATGCGCTTCACCTCAGAAAGCCGAGCCGCGACGAGGTCAGGGGCTGTGCGTGCGGAGGCGGGTGGACGGGGGGGGGGCAGCGAGGCGGGCGCTTGCGGCGTGGAACAACCAAGCGCACTCTTGACGCGCACGGGCGGCTTCGCGCTCTCTCTCTCTCTCTGCGCGGGGCTTGGCCATGCGTACAGGGTGCACGCGCTCGCGTCTTCATCACGCCACCTCACTCGGGTCGACCGCTCGTGCCTCTCCAGAAGCGCAGATGGCCTGGTTGGGGCAGCCAGCGCAGGCGTCAGACTTGCCCGCATCAGCGGCCTCGACACCGGGGCACCCTGCGCACATAGCGGGGGCACATCGTGCGCACGGGGGGTTGTTTTGCCGCGGGGGGTCGGCCGCGCGCGGTGCATGCGCTCGTGGCACGCGGCCGCCTGTTTTGCGCTTTCCGCACTGCTGCGACGTCATGCCACCGGACCAGGGCCTCACCCTCGGCCGCATCCTTCGGAACCGTGCCCACAGGGGCACTGTGGCCTAGGCCCGAGGATGGGGCGGACGACGAGGACGACGAGCTTGCCATGACCCTGCAGGGCGGCTCCGCCTCGCGAGTGACCGCCAGCGCAAGTGCTCGCGCAGCTCTGCCGGGCAAGCCAGCTGCAGCGAGAGCGCTCTGCACCACGTCACTGCTCGCACGCCAGCCGCTGGAGGGCTCGCTGGCGAGCGGCGCTTGAGAGCGCGAGCGCATGCGCGCACGGTGGCGCAGCATCCGGCGGCTCGCCTCGCCGCGCGCGGTGCCCCCTCAGGCTGGAGGCGGGCGTGCAAACCGGGCGATGCGCTTCACGGCTTTGCAACACAGAGCGGTCCGCTGGCCGCCCTTGTCGTTTTGCAGGCATGCGCACACGCACCTGTGGGTGCGATCAAGTCCCGCGCGCACTGCCGCAAACGAGCCACGCCGCGGCGCAGCAGGCGGCCGCGGCCACAGCCCCAATCGCAAACGCCTCCGAAACCTCGGCATCCCGCCCCAGCACCATGCGAAGCGTCGCCGCGCACACGCCTCCCGCGGCTGCGCTCACGCTGCCGTCAGCCTCGTCGCCTCGCATGAAGGCTGCCGCGCGGGCGTCACACCGGCGCAGGACCGCCTCCATCGCCGCCGGCATCTCCGCCACCACGCCCGGCACGCCCTGGCACATCCGGACGACGCGCGCAGCCATGTACGTGTTCATCTCCCAGATGTCGCCCTCTGCAGCAAGCCTGAACGGGGTGCAGCGCTGGTAGCCGGGCGGGCCAAACTCCGGCTCCACAAACAGCTCCTCCGCCCCTGCCGCCACGCGCGCGCGCACAATCGTCCGCCACCAGCTGAGGTGCTCCTTCACCTCAAAGGCCACCTCGGGGGCCGCCGGGTGCGGCACCTGCGGCCCCTCGCTGTAGCCCACCCGCGCATGCACCAGAGCCGTGCGGCCGGCAACAGCCTCCAGGATCACGGGCCACTCGGCGTCGCTGTCGCTCCCAAACACCCGCTCGCAGGCGCACACCCAGTGGCTGAGGTCGGCCGTGATGCGTAGGCCCGGCACCGCGGCGGCGAGCGACCGTGTCTGCCACGGGTTCCACATCAGCCGCCTCCGGTGCGTCTCGTGGCTGATGCTGATGCCCGCCTTCTCGGCGATGCCCACCGCTCGCGAGAGGTACTCCACCGCCTTCTCGAGAGGCCACGAGTCGTGGCCGCCGTGGACGTTCACATGCTCAGCCTTCATGTCTCGGCAGCGCCACAGAGACGACTCTAGGTGCAGCAGGTGCTCCTCCATGTCCTGGCTTCCCACGTAGGCTTGGTTGTTGGTGCCCATCGCGAGCGGGTCGGCGCCGGGGCGCCCCGTGTAGCCCGCTGTGTGCACCTGAGCAATCAGGCGGAGGCCGGCCGCGCGCACTCGACTGCGCGTGAGAGGGTGGCACTCGGGCACGGCTGGGTGAGTGGTCAGCAGTCGATGCGAGCACATGGCGGGTGGCGTTGCAGGGTCCGCCCCACCGTCCCTGTGGGAGGCTCAGCTGCACCCTTGAACGCACTCGGCAAACTTGAGCTCCGCTCCTTCGGGTATTCCGCAAAGGGCAGCCTCGACGCCATCAAACCCCTCGGCCTGCGATGGAAGCGTGCATGCCAATGCGCAGCAGGGCGTGGGTTGACGCCAGGACGTCCGGGTGGGCACCAAGCGCGCGAGCCGCATTTTTTCTTCACTCGCCTTGATGCGCCTGAGGAGGCCATCCCACTGAGCCGGGCTTCCCATCTCGGGGCAGCCCCAAACCGTTTTGATCAGCACGATCCTCATTGCGCCGGCGAGTCCTTGGGGGCCGGGTGGCGGGCCTGGGCGGAGGAGTGTGTTCGCCATCTGCCTCGGCGCTCTGCCGCGCGATTTCCCGGCCAGCGATGCTGCGCCGAGTGCGCAAGCCGGACGGAGCAAAGGCGAGATCAGCGGCCTGCAGGAGAGGCATGGCTCGCCATTGCGCGTCGTCTCGTCCCGCCCTGGCTGTTTGCCATTGCTGTGTTTGCGGCGTGCTGGTTGCGACAGGCGGGGCTGACTCTCAATTGCCGCGCTTGCCAGCAAATCAATGCGCAAGCGGCGGGGATACCGCACAGCCCTGCCGGGCGCCTGGCTACGCAACCGTGTTAGGGTTCCAGCACTGCCGCCCCGAATCGTCGCCGGGGTCCAGGGCCGAAATGGCGTCGAGCTCGTCGTCCGCCAGCGCAACAGCGTCCGTCGCCGTGGCCTCTCGTGCGCCGTCAGCCTTGGCGGACAACGCCAGCCCGGACCCTCCGCGCACCAGCCGGTGGGGGAGCGCGTTGCTCGTGACTCGCAGCGTGCTTCGGCTCCGGGGAATGACGCTGAAGCCCTGCTGCAGGGCCCAGAGCAAGCAAAGTTGCGACGGCGACAGTGCGTGTTTCGCAGCGATGGACTCCACCGCCGGGTTCAACAGGAGCGCATCGCTCCCTTGGGCCAGAGACGCGTAGGCCTGAATGTGGACGCCCCACCGCCGGCAGGCTGCCTGGATCTCGCGCTGCTGGCACAGCGGGGAGACTTCGATTTGGTTCACTGCGGTCGGCGCTCGTTCACGGGCGGGCGGAGGCGCGAATCAAGCACGTCGCGGGCCGACGCCAGCCGCCCAGTCTCGGGCCACGCGCCCTCCCAACGAGCGTCGTCCGTCGCGCAATGCCGAACGGCAAAATGGTCGTGTCATCCGACCGACCGACCGACCGACCGACCGACCGACCGACCACGCACGCCTCTCACCTGCCGGCCGAATTGTGCATCCCTCCCACTCGCACAGGTCGTCCAGGTGCGCGGCGGTGTAGTTGGACACGCCGATGGACCGGGCCTTCCCGTCCTCGACGAGCCGCTGCAAGCCCGACCACGTGCTGCGTCGCGCCGCGGCGTTGCCCTTGTCGGCGGGACTGCGCTTGGCCACCCCCGGCCAGTGAACCAGCAGCAAACTGCGGCCAAGCAGCAGACGCCCGAGGGCACCCGGGGAAGGCTTTGGTCACGCGGGCGGCGGTGCTAGCAGGAGGCGCGGGACCGGTGTGCCGCCGACTTGGCTGTCTCGCGCGATTGCGCTCGAGGCACTTGAATCGCACCCCCCGCCTCCATGCACGCTCACTCGATGTAATCCAGGCCCAGCCGTCCCAGGGCGGCCAGCGCGGCCTCGTAGGCACGCTCTTCGCCGTGGTCCTTGGGGTGCAGTTTTGTTGTCACAAACACCTCCTCTCGGGGAACTCCCGAAGCCCTGATGGCCTCGCCGACAGCAGCCTCGTTCTTGTAAACGGCAGCCGTATCCAGGAGCCTGTAGCCACACGCGCCCAGCGCGTGCGGGACGACGCGAGCAAGGTCGTCAGGCAGCAACTGGTAGGTGCCCAGCCCGAGCATGGGCATCTCGTGGCCGCTGCTGAGCCCAACTCGCAGCGACACGGCTGGGCTCCATGCCGCAGCACCCGCGGAAGTGGCTGCGCCACAGGACGCCATTGTGGGGGTTCCAGGGCGGGAGCGTGCGTCGCAGGCTGCTTCGAGTGCGTGCGTTGATTGCAAAAAGGCAAATATTTTCTTGTTTCAAGTTGCGCCTGCGGTGGCCCGGCATGAGCTGCACGCAGCTCACGCTTGGCCACCCCGCCTCACTCAACGACAGCGGCGCGGCAGCGGTCAACCGGTGATGGGCCGGAGGGCGTTCTTCAGCGCCTCGTACGTGCCCCAGCTGATGGCGGCCGAAGGGGCGTGCACCGCCATGCGCGCCCCCATGCCCCTGAAGAGGCCTCGCACGCCCTCGGCGCCAACAACCTTGCGCGCCGCATCGACGAGCCCAGTGTACTGGGGAGCGCTGCCGCGCACGAGGTGCAGGTCCGCGATGCCGGGAACTCCTGCCGGCATGCGCAGCGCCACGCGCGGCCGCTGGGCGCGGGCAGTTGCCACATCGCGCTCGGAAGTCGCCGACGCGCGGGACGACAGGTCGTCCGGGGGGGGCGAGGGCGTGTGGAGGGTCCAGTCAGCGCGGAAGGCGGTGGCGATGGACGCGCCAGTGCGGCGCGCCGCCGAGGCGCGAGGGCCCCACACGCGCGCCTTGCTACCGGCAGAGCCGGTCCCCGGGAGCACGGGGTACGCGCCGGCGCCGAGGCGCGCGCAGCCACGGGCCCCGAAGCCCATGGCGAAGCGGCGAGCGACGCCGGAGGACGCGCCGCCTGCGTGCGAGGCGCTGGGCACAGCGGCCAGGCGGGCCAGACGGGAGCCCGCATCTGCACCGGCGGCGCGCTGGAGGGCCCTTCCAGACCAGCTGGTGCCCGCAACGGCGGGCCTGGGGACTGGCGCGGTGGCCGACAACGTGCCGCCGGCGTGCTCCGCGGCAGAGCCCGCTGCACGGTAGAGCCCGGCATTTCCGGCGCCGTGGCCCTTGTGGCCACGGTGACGGTGCTGGTGCTGGTGACGGCGGTAGCCGGAGCCCAGGGCTTCCGCCGCGGCTGCGGGCTGCGGGTGAAAGGCGGCAGTCTCAGCTGCCCACGCTGGCGTCGGCAGCGCTCTGGCCCCCCACCGGCCATGCTGGACCCTGCTGCCGCTGGCATCCGCCCCCGTGCCGTGGCCTCCCGCCCCTGGTCCGGCAGAGCCGCGTTCCGCTCCCGAGCCGGGAGCACCGCGGTGGCCGCCTGGGCCGTGGGGGGGAGGGCCGGCACTGCCGCCGCCTCCGCGGCGCGCGCTGGGGCGGGCGTCCACAGTGGGCGCGAGGGGGGCCGCGACCGACAGCCCCTGCGTCTGCAAACGGGTCTTGAGCACATCCAGGGGGGTGGTGACTGCGGCTGCCACCGCGCCGGCCAGCGCGCCGGACAGGAGGAACTCCGCCCCGGAGAGGGGGTCGTCCTTGCCTGCCTTGTGGCCCGGGCCGCGGGCTTGGCGCATCGTCTCCTTGATCGTCTCGTTGGTGGCCACGAGCACGCTGGCGTATGGCCAGTTCATCAGAAGCGTGGTCGGGTACGAGCGGAAGAGAGCGCCCACGCCCTCTTGCTTGATGATGGTGCGAACGCAGTCGGTCACTCCGTCGTAGAAGCCAAGCTGGAGGCGCTGCTTCACCACGTCAAGCGGGGTCAGAACGGCGTCATGCAGCGTCGTGGCCATTGCGCCGCAGGCGGCGGCGGCCAGCGGGCTGTGGCCTGGCTTGTTGACCCCGAACGCAATCTTTGCACGCTCGTAGACGGAAAAGTAGGCGGCGTGCGACGGGATGCAGCCTACCATCATCACCGGGGCGCCGCGCCACAGCCGCACCAGACCGTGCTTCGCCATGAACCGCCCAAACCCCAGCCGCCGCTCCCCGGTCGCGCGGCGAGCCTGCAGGTGCGTCTGCGACGTGTCAGGAGCACTCGTTGGGGAGGGAGGGGGGTGGGGGGAGGCCGAGCAAGGGGGGCGTTGGGGGCAGCAGGCGCTGCGACGAGCCAAAGTGGCGAGCGCCACGCAAGCGCGCCCGCCCTGGCGCCGCGGGCCGGCCCCTCCGCTGCGCCTGGGAGCCCCGGCGCCGCTACCACGCGGAGGGCTTGCGCGGCGCGCGGCGGGGACGCGCCGCACGCCTTCGCAGGGGCCGCAGCCGGCGCCGGAAGGGACACCCGTGTCGGACGGCCGTCCGGCAGCGCGCGATGACAGCCCCCTTGCAGTTCGTTGCCCGGAAACACGCGGGCCATGCGCGCGCACAGGGCTCACCTTGTACGTGTCCACCGGGAACATCCCAACGTGCTCCATGACCCCCGCGCATGATCCGGCGATGGTATGGGTCAGGAACGACGTGGCCTCGGGGTTCCACTCCTCCCAGTCGTCATCGAACGCGGCCTGTTCGGAGTCAGATGCCATTGCGCCCGGACTTGCTCTGCAAGGGGGCCGCCGGTGCTGCCGATTGCGGGGCCCGCGGGGGCGTGGCCGCTGCGTGGACCGGGCCTTTGCGGAGGCGCACGCGAGCTGCCTGGGTGGGGCGGGGCCGCTGCAGGCGCGGGCGGCCGGGGTCGGCGCAAAGTGCAAGGGCTTCGGAAACGAGGACCTGGCCAACTCTGCCGCGCCACTCGATATTTGCCAGAACATGCTTCGGGATTGCCTCGCGGGGCACAACCTGCTTCGAGAGCGCGGGCTCCCCATGGCGGACGCGACCTGGACATCTCGCGACACGGCCCTCGTTGCGGGGGCGGCAGCCGTGGGCTGCGGAATCGGTGAGGCAGGGCAGGCGGAGCGCATCCGCAACCACGACGCGGCGCGCGGCTCGGCACGGCCCCTGGCCCCGGCGCCAGCCAGGGCGGGTGCGCGCATGCGGGTGCGACGCGTGCCTTGACGCCAGGCGCTGGAGGGCGCGGCACCGGCAGCGAACGAGGGGCGCTGGCACTCGCAAGCCCTGTGCTGTCGACGTGCGCAGGCGCCGCGCTTGCGTGGGCAGTGGCGAGCAGGCGCCCCAACGAGGGGGAGGAGGCAGCGGCCGCGTCCAAGACCAGCGCCGCCAGCGGCAGCGAGCGGCGCGTCGCGGTGTTCTGCGGGTCCAGCCTGCCGTCCGGCCCACGCGGCGAGGCAATCAAGAAGGCCGCCGTGGCCCTGGGCGAGGCAATTCCGGCGGAGGGCATGGAGATGGTGTTTGGCGGGGGCAACATTGGCCTTATGGGCACCATCGCTCGCGCCGTTGACCGCGCCGGCGGTCGCATCACCGGGGTCATCCCTCGCACGCTCGCCGCCCGAGAGGTGTCCGGCAAGCCGGTCCAGCAGGAGAACGAGATCATCACAGAGACCATGCACGAGCGAAAGATGCTCATGGCATCGATGTCCGCCGGTTTCATCGCGATGCCCGGGGGCTTCGGCACCCTGGAGGAGCTGTTCGAGGCGGTTACGTGGACGCAGCTGAACATTCACTCCAAGCCCGTCGGCCTGCTCAACGTGGGCGGGTTCTACGACCCCCTCGTGGCTCAGGTGAGGGCTGCTGCGGAGCGCCTTCGCGCCGAGGCGGCCTGTGGTCCGGCCGCGCAGCCATTGCACGCGCCTCGTGCTGCGCATAGCCACGCTCGTTGCTTCGATGGTGGCATCGCGTGGGTGCCCCCTCGCTGCAGCCCTTCGGCGCCCCCGCCCCCCCTTCCTCGCCTCCGCTCCACAGAGGCTTCCCCGTTGCCCGCTGCGTTGTGCTTGCGCAGGTCGACGTCGCCGTGGAGGAGGGCCTCATCCAGCCGACGATGCGCGACATCATCGTGGTGGACTCCGACCCCGTCGCGCTCCTCCGCAAGCTGAGAAGCCACCGCCTCATGGCTGGCACGCAGCTCGCTCTCGACTGGAGCAGCAAGGGTGCCGCAGCAGGGGCTGCCAAGGCGTAGATAGTGCGTATCCCATGCGCTGTGGCTCGGATGTCGTGAGGACCCCCCCGAACGCCCCTGGCAGCGCGCAGCGACCCGAACGATGCGCCCTAGCCTTCTGAACAGCACCCCACTCGGCCTGGAACACATTCTATCAGCGAGGGCCCACACACAACACACAGCTCGTTGCCTCAGCAAGGCTATATCTCAGCTCACTGGCTGCATACGGAGGCGCCAGCTTGCCCCCCCCCCCCCCCCCCCCCCCCCCGGCGACCTGCCCAGCTCCCGGACGCAAAGCCCGCCGCCCCATGTCACGCCGGCGTGTGCTGCCTCCCGCTCAGCCGCGCCGCCAGCGCCCGCGCCTGCTCGGCCGCCGCCCGGAACGCCGCTGCCACCTCGTCCTCCTGTGCCCCGGCTGCGCCGCCCGGACTCGAGGGGGCGGTCCCCGCTGCTCGGATTACCACGGGCGGCGGCCTCACGGCTCGCGGCACGGCCGACCAGGGCCGCGCTTTGGGCGACGCCGCGCTGCGCAGTCGCGCCGGCAGCTCACTGCTCCGTGCCCAGCCCATGCCGAGGCGCCCGCCCGCGATGACAGCATCGGGGCTCGGCGATCGCACCCTGGCAGCCTGCTGCGGGGAGATGCCCGCCGTCACGGTGGCCTCCGCGTCCGCCGCCAGCTGGAGGGCCTGCCTGGCGGTTTCGCGAGCTTCGTCGACCCGCAGCAGCGTGAAGGCCGCTAGCACGCGCCTGCGCGGCCCCATATCCGCGTCGAGAAGCTGGCGGCCCGCGATGGCCCTGAACGCCGCCCACCTGGCCACCGCCCCCGTGGCACGGAGGGTCGCCGACGCCCGCGACGCCACCGACCTGTAGATGACGCCGCTGGCCCGGCCCCGGGTCCACAGCAGCGACTGCCTGTGCTCCTGCGACCAGTGCCAGGCAGCCTGAATGGCCCCGGCGGCCAGCGCCGCCCGCGCGTTCCGCACGCTGGCCTTGCGGATGAGCGCCACCACCTGGTCCTGCGCAGCGTCGAACTGCATGAAGGCCACCAGCTGCGCAACGGCGACGGCTGTGGCCAGCAGGGCCGCGAACGAGGCGAGAACGACGATGCCGCCTCCGACGGTGGTGCGCGGGGTGAGCCGCCCGCCGAAGCCGACGGTGGTGATTGAGATGGCGGTCATGTACACCGCCTCCGGCAGCGACAGTGGCGCGCAGGCGGGCACGTGCGACGCCGCGCACACGAGCGTCTCAGCGGCGTGCAGCGCGACGGACGTGAACGCAATGGCCCCGACGACGATGCCAACCGTGCAGGCGAACGCGTGCTGCCGCAGCGTGGTCTTGACGAAGAACGAGAAGGAAAACGACTGCCCGGACAGCGCGACAAGCAGGCGCCCGCTGCCGGTGCTCAGCTCGGACAAAAGATACGCGGCCCGCAGAAGGAGGGGCAGCCGCAGGCAGATGGGGGCGAGCGCAACGACCACGTACGCGGAGGGGCCGACGGCCGCCTCCAGCTCCGGCCAGGTGCCCGCAGGGACGTGGATTGCAAGGGCCAGCGCCTCGGCCGTGGCGGCGAGCGCAGGGCCCCACAGGCACGCCGACCCGGGCGCTTGCTGCAGCTGGCCCGCCGTGGCCCGGAGTCGCGTCCACGGGTCGGAGAGCGTGCCCCGGCGCGACTCGCTGCGTGCGGGCTTGCCGAACGCACTGGAGTTGCGTCTCGACTCTGCTGCAGTCGGGCGCAGATAGGAGTCTCGCATGGACCGAGCGGCCGCCCGGCGCTGCATCCGCCGCTGCCTCCGCTGGCTTGCGGTCTCTGCAACGCAGGGGAGCGGCAGGCACCGCACGCACCACCAGAAAACGGTCCGCGACACGGAGAGGGCCGCCCGTCGCGCGGCGCGCGCCACGTCCCCCAGGGCGGCGACGGGCGCACACGCAGAGGCCTGTGGCGCGGCGCGGCGGCGCAGTGCGCGGACGTCGCCCGTGGCCCAGTGGAGAGCAGCGGCGAGGCACAGCAGAGCCACCGTGACGGCAGACTGCGCGGCCCGCACGCCCCAGGCCACTGCCGTGACCGTCTCCCCCGCCACGGAGGCGGCTCGCGCCTCCAGCGTCTCGTCCTCCGTCAGCGGGAGCACCTCCGCGGCGACGAGTGACGCCGGCGACGTTCCGTGCCCGCCGTGGCCCAGCCAGGGGGCGGTGCTCCACGGCGCCGACGCCCGGGCCGCGGCCGCCACCGCGGCGGCAGCAACGGCGTCCCGAGAGCTGGCGGCGAGCCAGCCGACCGCCTCGCCGCCCCCGCCCTCGCGCGCCGCTGACACTAGGAGGCGGGTCGACTCGCCCGCCGATGGCCCGCCCGCCGCCGGGCAGGCAGCCGCAGGGCCATCGCACGCGAGCCCAAGCAGGGAAAGCCAGCCCCCCGCCACACCCGTGGCCGCCTCTACCGCCAGCAGCGCACGGCGCCGCAGCGCAGCAGAGGGCTGCGCCGACGCCGCCGTGGCCACCCCGTCGGCCAGCGACGCGCCGGAGGGGAAGCCCCCAGCAGCCAGAGCGTGCGCCCACACCCGCCTGGCCGTGTCGTTCAGCGCGCTCAGTCTGAGAGACGTGGCAGAGCCGCCGAACTCAGCGGCGATTGACTCTGCCAGGCGTTCAAGCGCCAGTGCCCCCGGGGCGGGAAGCAGCACCACCGCGCGCTCTGAGGCCTCCAGGGAGCTCGCGGGCCACCCCGTCACTCCCATGCCCGTGGGGCCCACTCCCAGGGCCTCGAGAGTCCCCGCGGAGCCGCGCGCCGCGGCCGTGTCCCGAGCGGGCGGCAGCAGGAACCCGCCGCCGGGGGACACAGTCCCGGAGCGCAAGCCATCAAAGCAGCCGCGGCGGGAGCCGAGGAGAAGCGCCCACGCCCTGGGCCCGAGCGAGGACGCGCCCTTGCCCGCAAACCGGTCCGCGATGCCCAGCAGCGCGGCCGCCATGCCGTTCCCGTCCAGCGAGCAGGGCCGGCCGGCCGTGGCGTTCCCCGAGGCGGCGGGGGGCAGCCGGCTTCCCGCCCCGGGGTCGCAGAACGGGGCTTGGTCATTGAGCAGCGGGAGCGCCCAGGCGGTTGACGCGTTGCCGCCCACAGCCGCGGGGTCGGCGGCGTTGCCCACCGACAGCACGCCCAGGGGGGAAGCCGGCATGACGCGCGGCGCGTACGCAAGCACGCCCTCGAGGCCGGTGTGGGCCAGACCAGAGCGCACGAGGAGCGAGGGCCGGCCGGCGCGGCAGCTGCCCACGAGCGACAGCGCAGCGGTGACAGGCAGCCGCAGGACGGCCAGCTCCACCTCTGCGATGGCCAGCACAATGCTGGCCACAGCGAGGATGGCCATGACCGCGGCGATTTGCACCGTGCGGTCCTCGAGGTCGCGCAGACGCCGAAACGCGTTGGGAGCGAACGCCGTGCCGCTCAGCTCGTCCTCATCGCTCGCCCCGCTCCCCGCCCGCGGGGACAGCTTCTCAGTCGCTGCGTCGGCCCCCTCGCCAGCAACTTCCCCGCTTGCCTCTGGGGGCCGCATGGCGGCCACGAGTGCGCAGCGATTTTCTGCGTGCGTGTGTTGCGCTTCTGCCGGCGGCCCACGCGCGATATTGGGCCGTCTTGGCAAACATTGCGTGGCGCACGAATCGCCGCGCCTGCCAAGCGAGCAGCCGGCGCAGCACGGCTGCGCGCGGGACCTGGCGCGGCGCTCGGTGCGCGACCCGTGAGCATGGGGCTGGGCGAGGAGGGTTGCGAATACTTGGGATTGCTCGCCGCGCGATGCAGCGACGAGCTCCCCGCCACAGGCGGAGCGGCCGGGCGGGGGGCGGCGCTCACGCAATAGGAAGCATACGCCCAGGAGGACTTTGGGCTGGGGGAGTGACACGCGGCATAGTGCCGGCGCGCGCGTTCGTATCGCTCGTCACGGAGTCCGAAACGGATACGGCAGCTGCGCGGCGTGTGGCGCCCGATCTCTCTAGGCGCCCAGAGTCTCCCGAACGCTCTCGAGGAGGAGCGAGCGCACAACAGCTAGGAGCTCCATAGAAACCAGGTTTTGCGAGGTGGCGGCGTCCGATCCAAGCTCCAAAGAGAGCTCACGCGGGACGGCCTTGTCAAGATAGGAGCCGGCCAGGGCAAAGCCGCCGGCGGGGTCGAGCTCCGTTGCGTCGGAGTGCGGGAGGCCGAGCGGGGGCGGCAGGGACAGGCAAGGCCCGCTGCCCTGGACGTCAGTGTCGTTGAACTGCTCGCTGCAGAGGCGCCACTGGTTGCTGCGCCACAGCCCGCCAGCCTGCCTCTGGGAGACCCGGTCGAACACGTCGGTGGCGCCAGGTCGGCTCCGCAGCAGCTTGCTCCGGCTTGCGTTGATCTGGGGCTGGCTTGGCTCGATCCGCCCGTCACCGGAGTCGTCGCGGTCCCCCATGCTCAGGCTGCGGCGGCGAGAGTGGGAGACTCGCTCGGTCTCAACGGCGCTGGCTGCAGCGTACCTTGCTGCGTTGTTCACGCTGCCAATCCAGCGGAGGGCAGGGTCGTCCACAGCACGGTCCGACCCGGTGGGCCCCAAGCCCTGCTCCGCGCAGGCTGAGAGCAGTTCGCGAAGCTCTATTGGCCACACGCCCACCGGCAGCTCCGGCACCTGCAGGGGCGCTGGGTCGGGCTTGCCTTCGGCATCGGCCTGGCGGCGGATGGCCTCGCCGCACTCGCTGGTGCCGTCCATGCCCCTGGCGCACGCCGAGTACTCTGGCTGGCTGGTCAGCTGGTTGTGCCACGCGGTGGCAGTGTCTTTCAGGTGGCAAAAGTCCCTCGCCGCCGTGTTCAGGTGCGATCGCACGTCCTGGATCGCCTGGCGCACCTCAAAGCCGCGCGTCCACGGGCTGTGGGTCTGCGAGCACAGCGACGAGGCGTCCATGTCCACCACGATCGGGTGAACAGTCACGTTCGGGTACCGGCGGACGGCGTGGACGCTTCCAGGCGCCGAGTCCGCTTCGCGATCCAGAGCACGCGCTGCCACTGCGCTAGCGTCTGCGTCTGGGGCGTCCCCTACCGCCGCGACCAGGGCGGCGTCCAAGCCCAGCTGCACGCGGTCGGAACGACCCAGCGCCGAGTCCGGCAGTTTGCCCGCGAAGCCCAGCCGCCACCGCGCAATGCTGTCGGGCCCGTGGCGGTCATGCGGGGCGGCACCCTCGACCGGCGCCTGCATCCCGGGAAACCGGGCGCCCGGCGGTGCAGCGCTGTGCTGGGCGGCAATCATCCGCGCAAAGTCCGCGTCGCTCAGCTTGGGCCACAGGCCTCCGCCGCCCCCGACGGGGTCGGCACCAAAGGTGTCGGCGACCCGGCCCTCGGGAGCAGAGTTGCGAGTCAAGCGAGGCTGCTGCAGTGCCGGGGTTGCGTACATGTGTGACTGGAAGTCGTTGGGCGCAACGCCGTCCGGCCCGTGCTCGCCCCCCTCGGGGGACACGGCCAGAAAGCGGTTGCCAGAGTGGACGTCTCCGTGGCACACGCCCGTCTCCGCCTGCATCCTCATGAGCATGCCCACCGACGCAGCGGCGAGGCGGCACGTCGCCGCAATGCAGCCGCGGCAGTCCTCCAGGCCGAGAGCGCCGCCCAGCAGCGAGCCGACAGGCGCGCTCGGGGTCAGGGAGCGCATTGCGTCGCTGCCCACTGCCACGTCGGAGGCGGTGTAAACGAGCGCAGTGGAGCGCAGCAGCTCGGCGAGCAGTGCGCGGTCGACCGACGCCATGGGGCCCTCGTGGTCGTACATGGCGGCGATCACCTGCTCCATCGCGGGGTCCGTGAGGATTTCGCGCGGCCCGCGCGCAAGCAGCACGATGGCGCCTCGAACCTGCGGCGCCATGCCGGCGCTGCCGACACGCCAGCCAAGCACGGCGCGGGCCAGGGCGACAGAGGTCGGGTGGAGGGCGGCCTGGTGCTCGAGCTCGCCCAGCGCCTCTCGGGCAGCCTGCGACGGCGCGAAGTTGCTGGGCAGCGGCGTGTGCTGGTGCTGGTGCCGGTGCTGGTGCTGGAGCTCGAGCGCGAACTGCGCCTCTGCCCGGTTCCTCTTGCGCGCTGGCTCCGCCTGCCGCTGCAGCGCCCTGGTCAGGAAGGCGCTGGTGCCCAGCCAGAGCGGGTGGACCTCGGAGTCGCGGCGAAGGATGACGACTGTGCCGTCGCCGCGAGGGGCCTCGTGGTTCCGGAGCGGGCGCTGCGCGCTGGCGCCAGCGCCGTCGGTCTCGTTCGCGAGCCACCGCGCCCAGGGAGGGAGGCGCCGCTGGATCATGCGGAACATTTGCGACTCGCGCCCGCCAGCGGCGGTCTGGTCCGGGTGCGACTCACCGTGCGCGTCGTGCACACCCACGTGGTGGGCGTGCTGGTTGTGGTGTCCGGGGTCCCACGGCTGCGACTGGTGGGTGGCGTCCAGGTTCGCCATTGCGGTGTGCAGGGCCAGGTCGATGTCGGGAGCGGGCCCGGGCTTGCCCTCGTAGTCGCTCACAGCAGCCAGCAAGTCCGTGCAGCAAGCGGGAAACGAGCCGGCCACGCGCCAGCCCCGCAAGCGGCTGCGCGACTGGGCAAGCGTCTCCCCGGACTCGTGGTGCGGCAGGGCCAGCACGCGCCGCGCGCACTCGTCCGCTGCGGCTCGCGATGGGAGCACCTGCCCGACGGGCGGCGGCGGGAAAATCTCCACAAGCCGCTGCGCGGCGGCGAGCAGCCCGCGGGCCTCCGCGGCTGGCATGGCGCGATCCCCGGACGACGGACTGCGTTCCACTGCAGGCCCTACGCTCGCCTCGTCGCCCTGGGCTGACGTCCCCGTGATGGCCTGCGCGGAGGCCAGGAAGGCGGCTCGGCGCAGCGTCGCCGCCACGGCCGCTGCTGGGTGGCTTGAAATCACCGAGCTGTGCGAGCCAGCCGCGTTCACGTCAACGTACGCAGTGGGGTGGGCGCGGAACGGCCGGCCCTCGACCTCGATGACGAGGGTCGAGTTCGCCGGCTCAAGCACGTCGACCTCCAGCCTGGTGCCGGGCGGGATGCTCGCTCGCAGCTGTCTGCCCAAGCCCTCGTCCGGGAGCTCCCATGCGTGGGAGGAGGTGTGTCTCCACGATGTGTGTCTCTGCTCGAGGCGCCCCGAGAGCGCCGTCACCTGGCGCGCGAGGCGCAACGCCTGAGTAGGGGACAGCACCGCGGCGGCGGTGCCTGGTTTGCTCTGGACCTGCGCCAGGCACAGGCGGTTGTACCGGCTGTGCTCGGGCAGCTCCTCCGCAGGGGCGAGGTCTATGACGATGTTGCCCGAGCACGTGAAAAACCGCACTTTCTGCTGATTCACCGGTGACCGCCTCCCGGCGGTTGCTGCGCCGGTGACGGCGGCCTTGACGATCAAGTGAAGCCCGAGCGTGCGCCTCGACTGCGGCCCCGCGTCCGACTGGCCGGCCAAATCGACACCCGGGGCCGTGGCCCGGCGAGCGGCGGCGAGGGAGCAGACGCTGCCGGACAGGTGCGGCGCAAGGAGCACCGAGGGGAGCGGCTCAAGGGCGGCCTCCCAGAGCCAGTGCTCCCGAGGAAAGGACTTGGCGTCCAGTACGAGCTGCTCAAGCTCGTACGCGTGCTTCCTGGGCCGGGACGAGTCCATGTGCTCGCCGCGGAGGCCGAGGTCGAGGGGAGGTGCGGCGCAAATCACCTGCTCCAATTGCCAGTCCTCCTCCGTGAGACGCCAGGGTTCCGCCGCCGCGAGGAGCGCATCCCAGGCCACCGCGCACGCAATAACTGCCGTGGTTACTGCGAGCCGAGGCGCGCGGACGCGCATCGTGCGCCTCACGCGGCGCGAGGGAGCGCGAGTGTGCAAACCCGCGACACCCTCGCATCTTGAGCTTTCCCGCCTTCCCGCGCGTCACGACCGGCTCCCGGCAAGGTGCGCACCAGGCCAGCCGGCAGCTGCTGCCGCTCGCGCCAGCCCGAGCGCCCGGCCCGTCACAGCGAGCAGAACGGGCGCGGGCGGGAGGAGTGATCGCTCGCCGGCGCGGTCCGGCGCTGGCCAGTTGCAGCGCCAGTGCGCGGAGAAGGGCGGGCGGTCGCGCGCTCGCGCGAAGCTTGGTTGACTCAAGGGCGGACGGGCACGGGTACGAACAAGCACACACAAACACACGCAAATGCATTGCGGAACTGACAGCGGCGGCGCGCGTCGGGGGCGAGGGCCCAGGGGGGTGCGAGGGGCGGGGCAGAGGTTGGACAAGCACGCCGCTTGCAGGCGTGCCTGTTCCGGCTCCCGCGCTCCCCCCCCGCCCCCGCCCAACCTCTGCCTCCCCGGCTGCTGCACTCCCGGCTGCGAAGCCGGGGTGTCCGCCCTCAGGCCTCGCCCTTGGCGAGCGCCGACCGCAGCCCGCAGTTCTGGCCGTAGTAGCCCCTGAAGCACTTGCACAGGCCGCTGGTGCGGTCGCAAATGCCCCTGTTGGAGCAATCGACGTGGCACTTGTTTCCGACCGCGCCAAAGTCCACCCCCAGCGTGCCTGTCACGCCCGTTCCTGGGTTGGCCCTGTCTGGCGTGCCGTCCGATAGCACCGCGCCGTGCCACGTCTCGCCGTTGTCCGTGTAGTACGAGCAGTCGGTCTCGTCCCGCAGCTCCGTCGAGGCATCGTCCCCCGACGGGCAACGCCGCTGGGAGCAGTCTGCGCCGAACCACGACGTGGCCTGCGTTTGCCCCGCGCCGAACCCCACTGTCCAGATGCTGTCACACACGCACCCGAAGATCTTGTTTTCGTCCCAAGTCACCGTGGACTCGAAGCCGCCGTACGTGGTTGCTGGCCCCACGGGAAACGCGTTCGCCTCGCCTGCCATTTGCGACATGGACACACACTTGCCGTGGCCAGAGCAGCCGTTGGGACACGACGCTGCGCAGCAGGGCCGGGACGGGGCGAGCGAGGGGCGGGCGGGGTGGAGCGTGGCATGGCGCGGGCGGCTGCAACCAAGCGTTGCAAGCGCTCTGGTCCTCTCGCGGCCTGCAGGCCCCCCGAACGCCGGCCCCGCATCACTGGGCAAGCCGCGGGGCGGAAGGCCCTGGCAATGGGAACTGACTAGCAGCCCCAGGACGGGGAAGCAGCGCCTGGGGGGGGTGGGGGCAACTCGCAGCGAGGCCGTGCCGACGCAACGCATGGCGCGCGCCTGCCGCCCCTGCAACAGCGCGGCACCGCGCGGCGGGCCGGAGATCTCACAGCGCTGGCACGCGTCGCCCTCAAACCCTGCAAAGCATCTGCAGCGGCCCGTCCCCCGGTCGCAAATGCCGGCGTTGGAGCACTCGGCGTTGTTGTGGGCAGTGGTCGCTCCCGTCGGGATGTCCACCCAGGCCTTGTCAGCGGGGCACACGCCTGCGGGAAGGCCACGGAAGGCGACAAGAAGCGCCCAGCGACGCCTCGAAGCAAGCAAGCCCGCGCGTGGCGGCCCTGTGCGGCAGTGGGCACGGCCTCTGCGGCTGCGCCCGCGCCCGCTGGGCCGGCGCGCAGCCGCCCCTGTCCGCGGCCTGGCGCCCCCTCTGCGGGGGCAGATCGTTCCTGGGCCCTCCCCGCCCTGCACTGCGAGACCCTGGGCACGCGCTTGCGAGTCCTCACGCTGCGAGCAGTCTGGCGCCTTGTACACGGCGAGGTCAGACTCGGAGCCAAAGCCGTCAAAGCAGCGGCAGACCCGGTTCGTCTCGTCGCACGTCCCGTGGCTGTTGCAGTTGTTCAGGTGCGCGCAGGCGCTGGCATCGCTCCCGCGAGCCAGCAGCAGCGCGCACAGCGCGGCCGCGACCCCGCGCATCCCAGGGGCTCGTCAAGCCGTGTGGGGCTCGCCTCACCGCGCTGCCAAACGCCTGGCAGAGCCGGCCGGACCCGCTCGCGCAGACGCCCGCGGCGCGGCCCCGCAAGCCCGGGTCACACCGCTACCTCGGCCTTGGCGCGCCGCAGCCCGCATTCGCTGAACGGGGCACGGGCGGCCCCGCGTTTCGGTGCCTCCCAGCGCAGCTGCCAGCCATGGAGCATGTGCTGCTGGGCGCGGCCGTCGTTGTGTTCGACAACACCCTCGGCCCGGTGGTGCTGGCGGAGTACCCGGCAGGGTGAGACTGCACTCGGCATCGGGCGGCGGCGGCGTGGAGCGGGGCCCTTGTGTTGAGAGGTCGAGGCCTGCGCATGCTCGAGTTGCTGCTGCAGCTCGCCCCGCCGCCGCTCGCGCCCCCCACCACCGAAGCCTGCCGGACCAGCGCATGCCTGTTTCTGGCACCAGGCCCCGGCCCGTCCTGCCCTCAGGCCCACTGCTGTGCGGCCTTGCCCCCCCCCCCCCCATTTTCCGGGGGCCGTCGTTGCTGCTTCGGGTGCGACCCCGCGATGCACGCCAACAAAACCTGCGTCGAATCCACGCCGAGCTCCGGGCACGCCTACTGTGGTTCTTGCTTTCCCGACGGGGCCCGCGTGCCACGCCGCCGCAGGACGCTGCTGCAGAGTCACGTGGACGCGGCGTCGGACCTTCTCGTAGCGCGCAACTCGCTCTGTGGCCGTGTGCTGAGCTTCCCGCTCCCCTCGGCAGCGCCGGACGGCACGCCAAGGACCGGTGCCGCCGCCCCTGCCGGAGGCAGTGCTGGCGGAAACGGCGGAGCGAGTGGGGGCAGAGCCGCTGTCGCTGGGCGCGCCTCGGCACCAGCGGCTCACGCAGCCACACCAGCACACTCCGCCGACCCACCCCCGACCCTGGCAGCGGCTGCGCCGTCGCCATCGTCATCAGCAGCATCCGCAGCTGCCAGCGCAGCCGCTGCTGCAGCAAAGACAGCACCGGCCCCAGCCGCAGCCGCCGCTGCGCCGCCTTGCGTCTCCCAAAGCCGCGCCGTTCTCTCCGCGCGCGACCCCGTCATCGTCGTCCAGCCAGCCTCCATTGAGGACTCTCGATACCCCCGAAACGCGCTGCGCCTCGGTGTAGCCGTCGTCGTCGACGGCGTTGTGCGCACCACCACGGCCGCCAGGGGGCTCGCCCTGCACCACCTGCAGAGCGGCTGGCTGAGGGAGCGAGTGGCCGTCAGGTGGGGGCCGGTGGTCAGACAGCTCTGCCGGAACATCTGCGCGGCAGAGGCGCGCCTAACCTTTGCCGTGCACAGGCCCGTCCTCGCGCGGCGCTACCTGGGGCACGTGCTGAGGGCAGCGGTCACGCAGCTCGCTGCCACCGGGGCGTGCACCGTGGCGACAGCGCCGGGGCTGGTGCTGGATTTGGCGGTGTCGCCGTGCCGGCCCCCGCCCCCACGGCCGTCTGAGGTGGCCGCGTCCCTCGCAGGCGTCAACGCCGCCGCTGTTGCCGCGGCCACCAGGGCAGCAGCGATGCTTGGACCCGATGCCATGGCGCGCCTTCAGAGGCCGCCCGAGTGGCGGGGCGCACGGGCTCTGCCTGCCACGCTTGAGCCGTCCGCGTCGCTCGTTCTGGTCGAGCAAGCGGCCACCGCACCCAGCGGCGGGACCAAGCCGCACGCTAGCGGCGCGGGGGGCGGAGGTGCGGCTCCGGCCGTGTCGCCTGTCTCGGCATCCGCAGCGAGGGCATCCTCTGCTGCAACTGCAGCTTCAACTGCAACTGCCAATGCCCTTGCGCCCGTAGGCGCAGCCTCTGCGGGCGAGGACTCTAGCGCAGCCGCCGGGCCAGCCCACCGAGTTATCTTGCACCCATCTCTCGTGTGGTCGGACCTGGCCAAGGCCAGGGGGACTTCGGGCAGGCCCATGTCCGCCACGCTGGCTGGGCCCGGGGTGGCCGTCGCTGTCAAGTGCGAGCACCGCGATGACGTGCCAGGGAGCGCGACCCACGGAAGGTCGTCGTCGTATCCGACGGCTCTGCCTTCGTCACTGGCGTCGGCCGCTGCCATGGCGGCTGCTGGCTCGCACGGTGTCCCCGCAACTGCCCTGGGCCAGCAGCCATCCCAGCAGCAGCAGCAGCCATCCCAGCAGCAGCAGACATCTCAGCCGGGGAGTCACTGGCCCGCCGCGTCAGCGTCATCCACGCGCCACGGGGCGTCGGGCACCACCCCTACGGCCGCTGCACCTGGCCCCGCCTCTCTCACCGTGCACGCGCCCCCCACAGCCCTGCACGGAAGGTCAACGTGGATTCCCGAGGCCGTGCTGCCGGCCGCCCGGCGTGCCTGCCCTCCCCGCGGCAGCGTCGCCCGCCCCGAGAGCGTCCCCGTCCGCCTGCGCGACTTGGACGCGCTCGTCGGCCGCGAGTGGGATCTCGCCACGCGGCGCACCCTTCCATTCATAGACGGCATCGCCCACGTGCGCGCCATCGCCACGGCAGCCGACGTTGCGTTGCCCGTGGCGCTGGCGGTGGTGGACCACCTCCACGCCCACGGCCTCGTGGCCCTGGCCGATGCCTTCGCCCCGTACGCTGTGTACAGGCTCGGTTCCGAGGAAGAGGCCGTGGCGGAGGAGCCCTGGGCTGGGGGCGATCCCGCCGGTGTGGCGGGGTCGGTTGGCACGGCGGACGGCACCGCCGCACCGGCTGTCGGCTCCCGCCGCCACGGTGTGCGCCTTGTTCGGAAGCGGGGCCCCTCCGGCCCGCGGCTGGGGCGGCTGCTTCACGAGCCGCGCCTCCAGAGCGCGCTGCTGAGAGTGGTTGCCGCCGACGTGCTCGCGCAAGAGTCGCTGGGGTGGGCTGCCGAGACTGCCGCCGGCCTGCGAGCGGACGGCACCTGCCTTGCCCAAGCTGGCGCTCGGGGGCTCAGCGGGCCCACGGCCGCGCCGCCAGTGCCCTCTGCGCCGGCGAGCGACGGTGGGGGGGTGACCCCACGCTCCACCACCCACACTGCCACTCTGGCGGAGGAGGCGGCTGCCGCTGTGGCCAGCGGCGGCGCAACGGCCGCAGCGGCAGCAGCCGCTGCAGCAGCAGCCGGGACCGACGGCACAGACGCCGCAGCCGGCAACCTCATGGCCGGCGAGGGCACCGGAAACCAGCTCTGGCCGGCTGCGCCCAAGGGTCGTCGCAGCCGCGCAATGGTGGTGAGAGACGCTGTGCGGCTCCTGGGGATGTTCGGGAGAGGCCGCAGCGTCCAGGCGGTGTTCGGGGGCAGGCACGGCCGATCCCTGCTGCAGCGGCTGGGAGTCCCTGCAAGGGCCATCGTCGTGTTCGCCCTGGTCCACGGGCTCCTGCGGCGCTGTCACGAGTACCCCACCCCGTGCGAGGACGACGATGCCTCGCCCCGCCAGACCGAAGCGCCCGTTGCCGCAGCAGCAGCGGCCGCTGCTGCGGCGGCGGCGGCGGGAGCCACCCCCGCTAAGCGGGCCTCCACCTCCCGCAGGTTCATCAGCCAGTGGAGGCCTCTTCTCGACGGGTCGACGTCAATGGATGGGCTCTGCTGCGCGGCCCGCCAGGGCAGGTCCGCAGTGCTTGCAGAGCTGCGCAACGCGCCCGCGCCGCTCCCTTCATTCGCTGTGATTCGGTGCTGACGATCGAGTGATGGCGAGATGGCTGACGCCTCCAAGCCTGCCTGGAGCACTCACGCCGTGAATCGTTTTGCGCAGCGGAGGCAGACGCAGCAGCCTCTGTACCCAATCACCACGTGCACCCTCCCACCCAGCCGCCGGCTCGTTCACCGGCCCATACGCAAATTGTTTTTTGGTTGTTGGATGGACTCTGTGCTCAAAGAGCTCTCCAACCGCGATGCAGGCCTGCGCCGACGGGCGGCTTGGCCGATCTGACTCGGAACGGCGAGCATGCAGCCAGGGGGGCGCTCCCCAGCGCGTCGCTCACCGGAGCGTTGCTCACCGGAGCGTCGTTCACTCGGCTTCGGTGCTCTTGACATGCTCGTCGTCCGTGGTGGAATACACGGCCCCGGTCATGCTGAGGTCTTCGATCGCCTTGCGAACCGTCTCCTCGGTGACCCCGCGGGACTGCACCTGCCTGGCGAGGTCGCCGATTGCCATGCCCTGGTCGTCAGTGCACTTGGCCAAGATGGTCTTGAGATGCTCGTGCAGGTCGAACTCGCTCATGCCGCCGCCTCCGCCGACGCCGCTGCCGCTGCTGCTGCCCGCAGCACCGCCGCCACCAAGCACCGGCTTGACGTCCAATCCCGCCCCGAAGGAGCTGGCGCCGGACCCCATGCCGAAGCCGGACGAGGAGGCTTGCATCGAGCCCATCCCAAACCCGGTGACGGCAGCGGCCCCAGCACCGGCCCCAGCGCCGGCGCCGGCGCCCTCGGGGTTGGACCCCCCCTTGGAGTACGGGATCCGGCGGGTGCGGTCGACGTGGACATGGATAGCCTCGACGAAGTGAAGCGTGATCTCGTTGGGGTCAGCGAGCGGCTTGATTGTAGAGCCGTTGAGGATCATTCGGCCGTTGCTGGTCTTGACAGCCGCAGACACGGAGACGAAGGTGCCCTCCCTGCGGGGGCGGGGCGCGGCGGGGCGGGGCGGGGGGGCGTTGCGCGGGGGGGCTGCGCGAGGCAGCGGTCTGGAGCCGTCAGGGGAGCGCTGGCCGGGGGGAGGGGGGGGGGCAGCACCAGCTCGAGAGAGCGGCTCACGTGACAGCGGCGTCCATATCGGCCTTGCGGGCTCCGTCGGTGGTGCCGTCCGCGGCTTGGGGGTACCAGTACTTGATCCTGACGCGGCCGGTGCCGTCCTCGATCTGCAGACTCAGCGCCGAGTCGGACGGGTCAGCCTCCACGACGCGGCCTACCAGCTTGATGTCCTTGAGCTCGGTGCCGTCGAGCAGCACGCGGCCCTCCACGTCGGAGATGGTCGCGGTCTGGTACTGGCGAATGGTGGCGGGCGTGAGGGTGAGCTCGTCGTACCCCTGCGTCAAGCGAGAGCGAAGCCAGGCAGATCCGGGCAGCATCGCGAGCGTGGCGGGATCAACACGGCGCAGCCGCTTCAGCAGGCAATGCCGGGCGGGGCCTGGTCGGGCACCGCGCGGCCGCAAGCGCCACTCGCCACATCCCTGGGCGGTCGCTGCGCCGGCCCGACGGGTCCCGCGCGCCTGGCCCGTGCGGGAACGAGAGGGCGCGCTTTGCGTCCACATCTGACGGACCAGCGCGGGCGCGCACCGGCGGGATCTCACTCCCTGCTTGGTGGGCGTGGCGCCCATGCCCTGGGACATGCCCATGCCGCCCTCGCTGCCGAAGCCGCCCATCGTCGCGCTACCGCCCATCATCTGCGGGGCGCACAAACGCGGGAGGACGCGAACCAGACACGCTTCGCGGGCGGCCACTCGCGGGGGAGCTCCGCGCTCTGAGAGTTGGGCGCCCTTGCGTGCGCGCGAGCACATTTCAAACCGGCAGCGCCCTCAAGGCGCGGGCCTGCCAGGCGGCACCGCCCGCGGCCCCCGCCCCCGGGTCCCTGGCGAGGCTCACCTTGGAAGGTCCTGAGGCTGGCTCGGGCCAGTCGGAGGGGAGGAAGTGGCGCCCTGGCCGGCGCCGCGCAAGGCACACTGCATCGCTGCCGCAAACTCCCAAGCCGGGCGGCAGAGCCGCATAGTTGGGGGGCAGAGTCACGCAGCCACGGGCAAGAAAACTACCGGCGCAAGAGCGCCCCCTGCCGGCCGTGACGGGAGCTGACGGGCCGCCCCCCGCCCGGCACACCCGGGAGAGCGACGCCCGAAGGCCTGCGCCCGGCGAGGGCTGCTGGGAAGCCGCGGCCTCCAGCTGCCTGCGGTCTGGGGCAAGGGGCTCGGGCGTGTTCTCGGTCGCTTGTGACCCAAGGCTTGGCGGACGCTGCTGGGCTGCGCGCGGGGACCATGGCGACGGTTGGCGCCGACCCGCCAGTCCAGATCGGGATGTACCGTCTGAGCAGGACGCTGGGCATCGGCTCCTTCGGAAAAGTCAAGCGTGAGGCCCAGCGGACGCGCGCGCGCGCGCAACTTGCGTGCCCAGCTAGCAACGGGCCAGCCAGCGGCCGCGCGGCGCCCCCAACGCACCCGCGGGGGGACGCCGCAGCGGAGCAGCCCCGCAGGGGTCTCCCGGACGCGAGGGCTTGGCCACGGGCGCCGGCAGCCGGCGCCCAGGCCGCGGCGAGCAGGCCGCTCTGCGCCGGGTGCCACTTGGTCATCGCCCCTCCGGCGTGCGGATAGGCGGCGGCTTTCGCTGCGCGCGGCCGCCATCCCAGCCCCGCCCTGGCCCAACCCGCGCCGCACCCCCCCCGCCGGCGTCGCTTCCCCGGCTGTCGCAGTGGGAGAGCACGTGAAAACGGGCCACCTCGTGGCCGTGAAGATCCTGAACCGCGCCGAGATCGCGGAAATGAACATGGAGGAGAAAGTAAAGCGCGAGATTGCCTACCTCTCGCGCTTCTCCCACCCCCATATCAACAGGCTGTACGAGGTCATCTACACGCCGACGGACATCTTCATGGTCATCGAGTTCCTCTCGGGGGGCGAGCTGTTCGACCACATCGTGACTCGGTGAGCGCTGTTCCCTCGCTGCAGCACTGACGCGGCCTGACGCCGCGGCGCAGGGCTTTTCGGCTGCGGGACCTCCCGGCGAGGTCGACGCCGCAAGCGGGCTGCCCGCGGGTGGCTCTCTCGCCTCGCGATGCTGCGCCGGCCTGCCCACCCCCGCTGCGGCTGGGGCCCCAGCCGCAGCGGGAAAATTGCAGCCAGCCGTGGTTCGTGCTTGTTTGGCCCGGCCCAGCGCGCTTCTCTCCCGCAACCCACCCAGCGCTGCGCGGGAAACTTTGCGCCCCACGGCTCCTAGCTTTCGGGCGGCGTTGCCGCCTCGTCCCCGCCGCCCCGCCCGCGCCACCGCTGGCCTGCTACGGGTGCGTTCGCGTTCACTTCCCCTCGCAGTGGCCGGCTTCCCGAAGACCAAGCGCGGTTTTTCTTCCAGCAAATCGTGGCCGCGGTGGAGCACGCCCACTTCCACGGGATCGTTCATCGGGACCTCAAGCCCGAGAACGTGCTGCTGGGCGAGAAGGACCTCATCAAGCTCGCCGATTTTGGGCTTTCGAACCGAACGCTCGACGGCTCGCTGCTCTCGACGTCGTGCGGCAGCCCCAACTACGCCGCGCCGGAGGTAATCTCGGGCCACCTCTACGCCGGGCCCGAGGTCGATGTGTGGTCCTGCGGGGTCATCTTGTACGCGCTGCTCTGCGGCAGCCTGCCGTTCGACGACGACTCCATCCCGTCCCTGTTCCGCAAGATCAAGGCAGGGGCCTACACGGAGCCGCACTTCCTCTCGGACGCCGCCCGCCACATCATCCGGCAGATGCTGGAGGTCGACCCTCTCCGCCGCGCCACCATCGCCAGCATCCGGGCGCACCCCTGGTTCCGGCACCAGCTCCCGCTCTATCTGGCCCTCTCTCCGGCAGAGCTGCAGGAGCGCAGGGCGCGGCGCCGGGCGGCCCGCCGCGTGTCCGCGCGCGCTGCCGGCCTCCCCTTCTCGCGGTCCATGGTCTCCATGGGCTCGGAGGCCTCGCTCGCAAGCATCGCCAGCCCCGTGGCGGCAGAGCCCCCCGCATACCCCGAGGGGCGTGCGACGGGCCACCCGAGCTCCAGCGACCAGCGAGGAAGGGCCGGGGACCCGTCTGCCGCCCTGGCCGCCCGGGCGGGGGGGGGCGGCGGGGCGGTGGCGGGGTCCGCAGCTACGGCGGCAGCGGCCGCGGCCGCCGCCGCCGTCGGAGCCGTGCCCAGCTCACGGGGCGGCCTCGGCCCCACGGCCTCGTCCGCATCCACCCTGGCCGGCCCCGCTGACTCGGTCAGCATCGCGTCCTCGTCAGTGTTCGACCCCGTCGCCGCGACTGGTGGTTTCGTGCCGTCGTCGCTCCGCCGGTCGACGAGCCGCTCCAGGTTCGACCTGCTGGGGGGCGACGACGACTCGATCGATATGGCGGTGGTGCGGCGGGTGGCGGCCCTGGGCTTCCACGGCGTGAACTGCGAGAAGGACGTGCTGAGCGCAATCACAGACGCCCACGGCAACGACGCGGCCGTGGCATACGACCTCTTCTGCGAGGACGGGCGGCGGGAGCGCCTGCAGCGGTACATTGAGGAGGCCCGCACGGGCAACCACCACGAGGCGCTGCGCCCCCCCCGTCCCCTCTTCGCGGCTGTGGGGTCCGTGCTGGCGGCCGGCGACCCCTGGCCAGTCCACGACCCCGAAGCAGCCACTGTCCTCGCCCGCCGCATCACCGCCGCCGCTAGCATGCCCTCGCCGCCAGTGCCCCCTCCGAGCGCGGGCACCAGCAGCCACGGCTCCGTCTTTGATCCCTCCTCCTCCGCCGGAGGAGGGACTGGCTCTGCCGGCGACGCCATGACAATCCTTCCGTCCGTCGGGGCGGGTGCGGGGGCGAGTTCGGGCCGCCCCCTCTCAGCCCACCTGGCCACGCCGCTCGGCGTGGCGGGCCTGGGCCCCGGCAGCACCAACACCCCTCCCCGGCGCCGCTGGTACGTGGGTATCCAAAGCCGCAAGCAGCCCGTCCGCGTCATGTCGGAGGTTATGCGCGCCCTCCGCGACAGCGGCTTCCAATGGCGCCACATCGCTCCGTACCGTCTCCGGGCGCGCTGGCAGCCGGCCGACGGCACCCCCGCCGCCGCCGCGATGCACACGGCCGCCCACGCGGCCAGCGCCGCCTACACCGCGGGCCGCCCCCTGCCCGCCTCCCTGCCTCAGCCGGAAGGCCTGGCGGCATGCGCTGCCGTGCGCATCAGCGTGCAGCTCTTCCGCGTGCCTCCGCAGCGAGGCATCTACCTGCTCGACCTTCGCCGCGCCGCGGGGGACAGCTTCGGGTTCATGGCCCTCTGCGCTCGGATCATCGCCGAGCTCAAGGTGCCCTCGGCCGCATCCTCGGCCGCAGCGAGCCGCGCTAGCGAGGCAGGCGCACAGTCTGCGGCCGTGGTTCGCGCTCTCGCGAGCCGATTGCTGGCCAAACCGTCAGCGGCGCCGTCTGCAGGTGCGCCGTCCTCGCGACTTGCAACCCCGCCAATGGCCCCACCGGGCGCGGCGCGACCCAGCCCCGCAGCCCCGGCCAGCAGTGCCGGCACTCGCCACAGCGGTGCCGCGGCCCAGCAATCCTCCTCCTCCTCCTCTGCAAGCGGCGCCACTGCTCCTGGTGCCTGGGGTGGCCCGCATCCCCCGTAGGATGCACCCCCCCCCCTCCCCGTGCGGCGGGGCGGCGGAGCGAGATATGTCATGTGTATGACCAAACGGATACCCGCGCTTCCATGCTGGCAGCGGAGCCGAGAGGGTGGCCCGGGCTCCGGTTGCTGGAGCGGGCGCAGCGCATCCGCCCCAAGGGCGCGGGTGAGTCCACGACGCGGAGGGGATGCGCCCTAGTCTGCTCGCCGAAACGCACGTGGTGTTGCGGGGGGTGCATGCGGCGTGGCGCCTCCCAGTCGCGGGGCTCGGCCTGGAGACACGGGGCGGTGGCGCCCCAGGCGAGCAAGCCAAGGCCCCGCGGGTGGGGAGGGCGAGGGGGGGCCTGTGCAACTCTTACTTGTGCCGACGCAGGGCTCTCCCGAAGCAGCGCCTCCAGCTATTCACCGACAGGTCCTTGTGGCTGTGTGCGTGCGCCGTCGTGCCGTGGCGGAGCCGACAGCCCGCCAGCCTGACGAGCCCAAGCACTCGGCCAGCCTGTCCGTGGCGGGCAGGCCCGATTGCGCGGCGGCTTCTCGCGGCGGCTGTGTGTTTGTGTGTGAGTGTGTGTGTGTGAGCGCTCCGCGGCGATTGTTTGTCCGGACAGTAAGAACTCTCGGGCTGGGGACTGCGCGAGTGTGGCTCACGGGGAGTTTGCTTGGCCTGGCAAACGTGAAGTGCATGCAACGGAGCTTCGCCGAAACACGAGCGGACCAGCACTATAGAAAGCGACGGCGGGCATTCGCGCTCACAGGCATGCTCGATACTGGCCGCGTGACGCTGCGCGCTGATCAGGCTGAGTCCTCCGCCTCGGCCGGCTGCAGGCACGCAGCGTGCTGGGGCACGGTTTCGCGCAAAATGTGAGCTACGGCCTCGCGCGCGTCGCGCGACCCGTGGGCCACGAGGTCGCACAGGAGCGGCCACAGCCAGCTGAGCTGGGGCCGGAGCACGTCCGGCTTGAGGCTGCCAGCGAGACCCAGCACTGCCACGACGATGGGAGCAAAGGCCTCGCCTTCGCGCTCGAGTTTGCGGTCAGTGGCCTCTGACGCCGAGGAGCGGTGCGTGGCCCCCACGATGCTGCCGTGCTTGGCCGTGGCAGCGGCGTGCTCACGCGCCATGCGGGCGGAGCGCCACACCACGCCCTGCGCCAGGGCACGAAGGCGGGCGAGGCCCTCCTTGCGCGCGATGGCCGGCTCGATTCCCAGCAGGGGCGCGCGTGGCTCGGCCGCGTCGGCCCCTCCGTCCGCCTTCGACTCGGGCTTGGCCGCTGCCGCGGGCTCGACGCAGTCCGCCACCTCGAGAAGCGTGCGGACCAGGCCCACCAGGCAGTTCGAGGCCGTGGTCTCCTGGCGGAGCAGCGACGGAAGCTTGTTCTGGCGGGCGAAGCGCATGAAACCGCTGCGCCACAGGGCCCTGCGGAGGGGCCTGTCGGCGTTGAAGTTGCGCGCAAACGCCGCCGCTGCCTCCAGCTCGTCGAGAAGCTCGGAGACGAGGTGAGCACCGAGCGGGCGCAGGGTGCCGCGGGCGGCCATGGCGGACACGGTCTGGATGAGCTCCACCTGGACGACGCACTGCGTGACGACGCGGACGCTGTTGAAGGGGAGGGGGCGAGGGGCGCCGTCGTCGACGGGGGCTGCTTGGGCAGCCGCGGTCAAGGCGCTGTCGTCCCGGAGGGGCCGGAGCTGCTCCCCCACCGGCGACGCGACGATCTCGCCGATGACGCAGACGCCGTCAGGAGCGTAGAGCGTCCCGCCGCCGAAGCTGAGAAGCCATGTGCCGTCGGCACGCACGGAGCGGAAGGCCGCGCGGCCGTATCGGGTGAGGACGCTGGCGCCCACGGGGGGGGGCACCTTTGCAGGCAGCGTGGGCTGCTGGGGCGCTGCGGCGCCGCCGCCTGCGCCTGCGCCAGTGGCGGAGGCGGCCTCGTGGTCGTCGGCCTCGTCGTCAGAAAAGGCGGCCGGCCCGCCGAGGAGGAACTCCCGGCAGTCGACGAGCGAGCGGGGCCGGGACGCCTCGAAGAGCCGGCGGAGGCTTGCGACGACGAGGGCCCAGGGGGCGGGGCCGAAGCGCGGAGCCGCCTCCTCGAGGAGAACGCGGAAGCAGGCCACGCCGATGCGGGCCAGGCCCTCGATCTCCTGGTCGGCGCAAGCCTCGAGAAGCGAGAGAAGGTTTGGAAGGAGCGGCTCCAGGCGGCGGAAGGCGTGCGCGTGCAGGCGCACGAGCGCGGTGAGGGCGGGCATGCAGGTGGTCTTGAGCCAGCTGTGGTCGAGGGAGGCTCCGGCCTGCTGCTGGACGGCTGAAAAGGCCGCCGAATCGGGGTTTGCCGCCGCTGCGGCGTAGGCTGCAGCGGCGCCGGCGCCCACGCCCAGGGCGTCGGCGCCCCCGGAGCCGTCGCCCATAACCGCAACGCCCACCTTGGGGCCTCTGGCGCCCCCGCCGGCCGCGCTGGCCGCCGCCTGGGCCACGCTCTGCGGGCGGGCGCGCGAGCCGGAGGCGGCTGAGCGATGGGCCGGCGACCCAGCTCCGGCGGCGTCGGCGCCCGCAGCCGTGCCGCCCGCCCGCGACGACGCGTGCCTGACGTCGTCGAAGATGGGGAGGAGAACGCCGGAGTGAACAAGGTCCCAGAAGGCGCCGTCGAAGGCCGGGCCGAAGCGGCGCAGGAGGGCAAAGAGGGCGTCCAGAGCGCGCGTGCGGACGTGAAGGCGGGGGTCGGCCACGGTGCGCATGAGGCCGGTGAGGAGGGGCCACCAGGCGGAGGTGTGTGCGGGGCTGTCCGTGAACCGGCGGGCGACTCCCGTGGCTGCGGTGGACGGGGCGGCCGCCGCGTCCTCGGAGCCCTCTGACCCGGTGCCGGGAGCCGCTGGCGGCGTGGCGGCCTTGGAGGGCGCCGCGGCAGCCGAGGCCGCGGCGTCCGCCGCGGCTGCGGCCGCCAGGCTGGCGGCGGCCTTGCGATCGAGCTCCGCCTCGCGCGAGATATCAACCAGCAGCTTCGAGTCGAGAATCGCCCCGGGGAGGACGGGGACACCGACCCAGGCGCGCTGCATGAGGGCCCGGGCGGCCTCCTCCTCCCGCTCCTCCTCCTCCTCGTCCTGCGCCGTGGGGGGGGCGCCGTCGGACGGCGCGCTCGCCAACGCGGCGGTTTCGCCGGTGGCAGTGGCCACAGCCTCCGCCACCGCGGCGTCCAACCCGTCCCCCGTGGGGATGAGACCGCGGGCCAACATGGCGCCGACGTGGACGAGGTGGTCTACGGCGCGGACGCTGATCTCCTGTGAGGCTTCGGTGTTGGCGGCAAAGGCGACGAGGCAGTGGACGAGCTCGCCCAGGGCGCCGGCGCGCGCCACGTCCTGGCAGTGAAGGCGGACGACCCAGTCGACCGTCGCGAAGGCCAGCTTGACGAGGGAGAGGGATGCGCCTTGGCGGTGCGGGGTCGTGTCCCTGGCGGCGGAGGCGTGCACGGAGAAGATGGTGGCCCAGCCGGAGCGGAGGCGGCGGTGCTTGGAGCGAACGAGGAGCAGGAACACGCGCAGAATGAGCTCCCTGATCTCCGGCGCGACGCGGGGCTGGGCGTCCATGATGGCGGCGAAGGGGGCGAGGAACATGCGCTGGAAGTGGAAGGCGCCGAGCTCTCGCTTGGTGAGGAACTTGAGAGACAGCTGCTTGAGGGAGTCGATCGCAAACATGGCCAGCGCCGTGTTGGAGTGGCACCCGACCAGGGTGAAGAACTGTGACAGGGTCGACCACACCGCCGACCACGTCACCCGCGACCTGACCTCCAGGTTGAAGTCCGCGCACTCGACCACCTTTTGCAGTGAAAAGACGCGGGGGGAGCTGGGCCCCACGCCCACGCGGCCCGCTGCCGCCGTCGCGGGGCCGGACCCGCCGCCGAGCCCCGACGCCATGCCGGACCCCGTCGCTGCCAGGCGCAGCTCCGCGATGGACACGGCGCAGAGTCCGTTGACAAAGTCTACGATGGCGTCGGAGGAAAGCTGCGCCGACATGGCGTACACGCGCTCGATCCTTCCTTCGGCGATGGAGCTCTGCACCATGGCGGCATTGCGGCGCTCCGCGGTGGCCAGCTCTGCCGCCTGGCTGGCAGTCATGCGGGGATGCGGTTGGCCGTAGCCGTCGCCGATGCCGTGGGAGGCGCCGCGCCGCCCGCCGGGCGCTGGCCGTGAGGAGTGGTCCGGGAAGAACGCCGCGTCCTCTCTGGCTCCCTTGGCCTCCACGTGCAGGCGCGCGAGCACGGAGAGGCAGTGGAGGACGGTGGGCCACGCGGTGCCGAGCGTCTCGCCATCCTCCACTGCCATGTCAACGACGGCTCTGCAGGCCAGGACGTTCTTGGGGCTCATGGCCCCCTGGACGCCCAGGGCCGTGAACTTGGCAAGGGCGCTGACCACGGCGTCCCGCTCTGTGGCGAGGCCGAGGCGGCCGGCAGCAGACACGAAGTGGCGGATTCCGTGGAGACACGCGCCCACCACTCGCCCGTCGTCGGACCGCTCGAGCAGCACCGACACGGCGGCCGTGAAGGGCCCCCAGAGGGTGGAGAGCATGGGGCCAAGGATCTCCCCCAGCCCGTGGGACCACTGGCGAAACTCGTTCACCGACGCGTCGCCGAGCACGGCAACGGCCGCCTCCTCGGCTTCCTTGTTGCCCCCCGGGGTGGACCCGGCGCCCGAGGCGGCCCCGCCGGACCCAGCCGGCGACGCCGCCGTCGCCGCCGCCGCCGCCGCGGCCGCCGCGCCGTCAGACGAGTCACCGGCAGCCGCAGCCGCCGCCGCCGCGCCCCCCATCCGCATGCGGCGCCGCTGGAGGCTGAGGGCGGTGCGCTGCAGGATGTCCCGGCGCTCCTTCTGCTGGGCGGCCTCCCACGCCTTGGCAGAGCCGGCAGCGGCCTTGGCGGAGAGTTTGGCCTTGGCGTCCTCGATCTCCTTGAGCGAGATGGGGTTCGCCTTGATCTTGTCGTAGATGCGCTCGAGGAACTCTCTGGGAAAGTCCTTGCCGTCGAGGACGCCGCGGTTGTTGCGGATGAATCCCTCCTTGGTCATGCGGCGCTCGGGGGCGATGTTCGGGTTGTGGAGGTCCGTGGTGAGCATGATAACGGAGTAGGCGAGGATGAAGGCCGAGTCTGCGTTGGGGAAGGCCGAGTTGACGTTCTGCTTGCAGTACTGCTCGGCGAACTTCTCCATCATCCGGTCGATCTTCTGCGCCTCTCCGGGGAGCCTGAAGCCGGCCAGGAAGGCCCGGATGCCCTCGTCGAAGGGCAGTCCCGAGAAGTCGATCTGGTCGACATAGGCGTGCATGACTGCGATGTTCAGGTCCTTCTCGCCGCCCATGAACTCCCCCATCGCGGTCTTGTCCAGGACGTCGCCCAGCTGGTGGAAGCACCGAGCGATGCTCTCCGGGGAGCCGTCGGTCCGGCCCATCTCCTGCAAGAAGGCGATGCCTAGCTTCGGCTTCATTCGGAACTTGATGGCAGCCCGCTGGAGGAGGGCTCGCTCCTTGCGAGACTCCTCGAACCGGCCGGCCAGCGAGGCTCTGCCGGCCCGCGAAGTGGCAGCGTCGCTCTCCGCGTCGGAGTCGCCGTCTGCAAAGGACTCCGGGTCAGCGGCGGCGGCGGCAGCCGCGGCGGCGGCAGCGTCCTCTGCCTCGTCGTCCTCCACCACCGCGGTGCTAGTCACGCCTGACTTCCCAGCCGCCGCCTCGACGGCCGCCGCGGCCGCCTCGGCCTCCGCCGCGGCACTGGAGGGCATGCCCAGCGTCTCGTCCACCGCCCCGCGCACCGTGTGCACCATGGCCAGGAGGGCGGTGAGCGCCTGGTGCTGCACGGCCGCGGCCTCCTCGGCGGTGCGCTGCGTGGCGTTGAACGAGGCCGACGCGCGGCCCTGCGCGATGGCCGCGAGGGTGTTGGCCACCTTCTCGACCAGGTCCTGCCGCCCATCGACGCAGTCGAAGTTTGCAAAGAGCTCAATGAAGGCCGTGCCGTCGCGGGCCAGCGCCTCGATCACCTGCAGCAGCATCAGCCGCAGGTCAAAGGAGGACGTCGGGGAGTCCAGCAGAGCCAGGAACACCTCCTCCACGAACACCTCAATCTCCTCTGAGAGGTGGGGCCGGAACGACGCCGAGCGCACCAGCTGGAGGAAGATTCGCAGCCCCATCTGCACCACCTGCGGCTGCGGCGCCAGCAGGTTGCGCAAAAGGGCGTCGCTCAGCTGGGACTTGATCCCGCCCAGGAAGGCGCGCGAGGAGCGGAAGGCCTCCCCCGCGTTCTCGATGATGTCGGAGAGCAGCTGCAGGGACAGGATCTTTGATTCCACAAGGATGGCGGCGGCGGCGGGGCCGGAAGCGGCCTGCGCGTCGCCGGACTTGTAGCCCTGGTCGCTGATCGTGCAGAGTGCGCGGAACACGGCGAAGGCATCCCGGTGGTACTGTGAAGGGAACACGCTGCTCTCCGGAGCCGCGGCGGGTGCGGCGGCGGCGGCGGCGGCGGGTGCAGCGGCGGCGGGGGCGGCCGCGGCAGAGCCGGCATCCCCCTCCCCCTCCCCGTCACCGGCTGCTGCGGCAGAGGTGGCGTCCCCGTCGGCCGTGGCCCCGCTGCCGTCGGCGGGGTCGGCGCCTTCCGCTGACTCGGACTCGGCCTCGGCGCTGGCTGCGGCTCTGGCGGCCTCCGCCTCGGCGGCCGCCACCGCCTCCTCGTGGGTGCGCTTGGTGGCGGCGGCCGAGTCTTCTGGCGGGGGCAGAAGCGCGGCGTGTGGCGGGGGCGGGAGACCGGCCGTCTTGCGCTGTTCCCACACCTCCATCCGCTGGAAAACGATGCCGATGAGCTGGTGGAGGGTGCCGGAGGCGGTGCGTTTGTTGTCCGCAGCCTTGGACTGCGGGCAGGGGGCGGTGGGGCGCGGGCGGGTGAATGCAGGCGGGTGAATGCAGGCGGGCGCGGGAGCGGGAAGCGTTTGGGGGGGAGGGCGCAACGGGCCAGAAGGCATGGCAAGAGGGGAGGAGGCCGCGGTCGAGCCAGCGAGGGCGAGAGGGGGGGCTACGGGCGGCGCTGGCTACGAGGCCCTGGGTTGGAGGCGTCGCTTGGCGCAGCCTCACCTCGAGGAAAATCTGAAAGATGGAGCCCACGGCGGTCAGCAGCGTGTCCCCCCGCACGTGGCAGGTGTTGGACGACACCGCGGTGAGCAGCGCCTTGATGACCTGCAGCTGCACGCCGGCGTACGGGAAGGATCTGCTGGCGGCGATGACGTCGATCACTTCGTCGATGAGCAGGCGCCTGCCGCCCGCCCCGTCCAGGTGAGACGAGCCCTTGAGGTATCCCCATGCTGCGGGTCGGAGCGTCGCGGCGCGGCTCGGCATGGATGTGGCTCGCAGGGAGGCGGCGGGCGCGATAGCAATCGCTTTGGCGCGGAGACCGCACCACGGTGCCGGACCGGCGCCCGCCTCGCCACCCAAGAACGGGCCTATCCTCACCGATGAGCTTCTGCATTGCGTCGAGCGCCATGGTTCGTATCTTGGCGCTTGAGTGCTGCGCCGCCAGCTGGAACGGCCGGAAATAGCGGTCGGCATCGTCGTCGTCGCTGCGAGGGGCAGGGCGATCATTGCAAAGCGCGGGGCCGTGCGGCGGTTGAGCCGGATAGCCGCAACACCTGCACTTGCTGTCGGCTCTTGGGCTCCGGGCACGCCTCTTGCGGGCCTTGCAAGCCGGCTGGAGCAGCTCGCAAGCAGCCGCTGTCGCTGGCTCACCGAATGCCCTCGGCCCGCCGCTCGTTGAGCGTCTCTGCGAGGAACAGCACCACGTGAAAACAGACGGCACGACAACAACTCTGAGGTGCGGCGCTGCGCAGGCGCGCCGCTCGTGGCGCTCCGGAGGGGGCGACCAGGAAGCCTGCCGAGAGTGCCAGCGGCCGCGAGCCCGCTCGTTCCTGCTCGCCCCTCTCGGGCGCGACGCCCGCTCGCAGGCCGCGGACACCGCTGCGCCAGCAGGCGTGCTCGAGTGCATCACGCAAGGGCGCCGCCCCGGGAGCCCAGCAGCGCCCCCGGAACGGCGCGTCAGGCCAGCGCCTTGGTTGAAGCGCCACCGCATGCTTTCGCGCGAGGCAGCCTCACTGAGCGCCTCTTCGCAGGCCGTGCGCAGCTCCGCGTCGCGGCGAGGCGCCTCGCGCAACACGCGCGAGAGGCTGTCCTCGATCAGGGGCTCCATCCCCCAGTCCCGCCCAGGTGGCCGAATCGGGCAGGTGGCGACTGCGGATCTGCTCAGGCAACTCGCTCGGACTCGGGCGCCAATGCCGCGCCCCCCAAATAGGCGTGCAGAGTCAGCGAATTCCGCACGGGATGCACTCCCCGAATTGCGTGGCAGCGCGCAAACATTGCCAGCGCCCTGCGGCCGCAGCGGAGGAACGCCACAGGGGCGCCTGAGGCATTGCGCCGCGCCGCAGGTGGCATGCCCGGTCCAGACCCTGGGGCGGGAGGCGGGCCGGCGCGCTCACGACAGCCCGCCCCGGCCGGGACGGAGCGCGTTGGCCCGCTTCCGAAGACGAAACAGCTGCACCCAGCCGACCCCAAGGGCGCCTTTGCGGGGACGGAGCACAGCGGCGGGGCTTTCGCGGACGGGCTGGCTCAGGGCGCGGCGCGGGGCGCTGGCCTCCCGCGCCACAGGCCTTCGGCGACTGCGCCTGCCGGCAACGTGGCCTCGCCCTCGCACACTCCGGAAGCGCCAGCCCGTGACGACAGCCGGCTTAGCGCCCTCCAATTTCTGCTCGGGTCCCTGGACTGGGGCTCGGTGCAGCCGGACGAGGCCTTCTCCGATGTGCCGACGCCGGTGTCGCTGGTGTTTCAAGTGCCGTGGCACCTGGAACAGTGCCTGTGGCTCGGCGTGGTCATCGCCCTGGACAACCTGCTCCACGTGGTGACGCTGCTGCCGATCCGTGTGGCGTCGACGGTGGTCAGCGGCGTCGTGCAGCTGCTTCGCGGAACGGGTCTGGACTCCCGGTTGCACCGCGCGCACCTCTTCGACGCCCTGCGCTTTGCCACGGCGCTCCTGGGGGTCTATACGCTCTCCCAGTTCGAGGTGGGGTGGATGTACCACACCATCAGGGGCGAGAGCGCCCCGGTGAAGCTTTACGTGCTGTTCAACATCCTCGAAGTGGCCGACAAGCTGATGGCCTCGCTGGGCCTCGAGATGGTGAACCACATGCACAGGGCTGCAGTGATGCTGCCCAACATCAGGCTGCACAAACACGGGCAGTGGTCCTCGGCGGGCTGGGCGGCGTGGCAAACAGTGGGGCTGGTCGTGCAGGTCGCGGGCGCCGCGGCAGTGACAGCCGTGCACAGCGCGATCATGTTCGTGCAGCTCGTCTGCCTCAGCGTCGCGCTCAACTCCCACAGCAACGCCCTCGCTGCCCTGCTGATATCCAACAACTTCGTGGAGCTCAAGGCGTCCGTGTTCAAGCGCGTTCGCTACGAGATGCTGTTCCAAACGGTCTGCGCGGACTCGGTGGAGCGCCTCAACCTCCTCCTCTTCCTCGGCCTCACCGTCGTGCAGGACGCCGGGGCGGCCGACGGCATGGGTGCCAGGCTCCGCGGGGCATGCGTGGTCATCGTCGCGGAGCTCATTCTGGACTGGGTGAAGCACTATTTCATCTGCAAGTACAACGGATTCAAGCCCGCCGTGTACGACGATGGCGCAACCATCCTCTCCCACGACGTGGTCATGGCGCGCGACTTCCGGGCCACGACCCTGGACCCCACTCTCTCGCCGTCCAAGCGCCTCGGCCTCGCCACCCTGCCACTTGCATGCGTAATCGTGCGGTTTCTGTGGCTGCGCTTCGGCGAGCAAGCCGCCCCTCGGCTCTTCACCCCGTCCGGCATCGCGTTCGGGCTCTCCTGCTTCTGCTTGCTGCTCAGCCTCAAGCTCTTCCTCAACACGGCAATCCTCGCCTACGCGCGCAGGTTCAGGGCGCTGCACGCCCTCATCGAGCGAGAGGCCGCCCGGGCGACGGAAGCGCCGGACGCGGCCGCCGAGCACGTGCATGGCGACGCGGCGCCCGAGCCATACGCGGTGGGCCCGGACACGGCGGCGCCCGTCTCGGCAGAGCAGGCCCACCGGGCCGGCACCCCCGTGCCCACGCCATGCGCCTCACTGGGCAGCGCAGTGGCCCGGCGCATGGCGGGCCAGCCCCCGACAGCAGACGCCCTCGCCACCGCCCCAGCGGTGCCCCTGCTGGACACGCCGCCATTTGCTCCGGACGCCACCGCAGCAGCAGCGGCAGCGGCGGCGGCAGCGGCGGCGGCGGCGGCGACGGCTGGCGCCTCTGGCGCGGATTCCGGCCGGACGCCATTGCTCCGCGCGGCGCGCCCCCCGTCGCCGCAATTCGTGGTTCCGCCGGCACCCGTCCTGCGCCCGCCCGCCACGCATGCAGCCCATGGCGGCGTCGCCGCAGCGGCGGCTCCCTCAGCCGGCCTCGCCGCCACCGCCGCCGCCGCAACCGCGGGTGGCGTCGCTAGTTCGCCCTCCCCCTGCCTGCCCGCCGCGCCTCCGGCCCAGCAAAACCCCTTCCCCAGCCCCGGCGGCAGCGTCCTCCTCCCCACCCCGCCGACCTCGGTGTGGAACAGGGCTTCGCCGATGCGGTCGCTGGACCTGCCGCCCGCCGCGCAGTTCCTGCCCGCCGTCAGAGGCTCGGCCCCTCCGACGCTCTCGCCTGGCCTGGGCCCGCCCCAGGCCGCGTTCTCGCTGCCGCGGCGTTCGGCGCCCTCGTCGGCGTCGTCGGCCGCCGCCGCGGCCTCGTCCACCGCGCGCGGGGCCATCTTGCCCACCGGCAGGGCCGGCACCCCGGCACGCGGGCAGGGCAAGGTCCCAGCGACACCCGCCACCGCGCAGCGCCCTCGCGCGGTTGACATCAGCTGGGGCGTGGGCGACGGCCGTGGCGACGGGTCGGGCATGGAGGCCAAGGGCGCAGCCGCGTATTTGGGGTTCCTGGTGTCGGAGGGGCCCCCAGCCAGCTCTGGCAGGTCCTCGGCCGGAAGGCACCCCGGGGAGGCCGCGCCCGCAAGCCGCGGGCGTGCCGGGGCGACTGGCACGGTGGGCGCGCCGCGAATTCCTCAGCTGCAACGAAACGCGCCGCGCCGCTCACAGTCGGTGGGCGGCCGCCCGGTGACCAGATGGTCGGGGACCGGACCGGCCGGACCGCCAGCCTTGCTCGGCCCGCTCCCACCGCAGCTGCGCGAGCGCCGGCTAGTTGTCCAGGAGCCGCTGCCAGCCGCTGGAGCCTCCCCCGCAAGCAGAGCCGGCGAAGGCCTCGCGCCGACGGCCATGGCCGCAGACCCGGCACTGCATTCCAAAGACGAGTCCGGAACATCTGGGGCGCGCCCACTTGGCCGCCCGCCAGCGCATCCCGACAGGCAGACTGCACAGCAGCGGCAACCCACTCCCCCACAATCGTCCGTCAAGGTCGACGGCTCACTGGTCCAGGCCCTTCGCGTGGCGCAGTCCCCACTGACTCGCAGTCAGTCCTTTGTTGTCCCGCCAACGACATATTCGCGCGTCGAGGCAAGGCCGCCTGCCCAAGAGGAGCGGCATCCAGAGCCCGCCGTGTCGGCCGAGCAAATCGCCGACCTCAGCAAGCTGCTCTCTGTGAACCGCTTTGACCTGCAGCCGGGGGCCAAGCGAATCCCATGAGTGTGGCTGAAGGCTTGCTGCGAAGCGGCATCGAACGGCATTGCGGGTAGCGACGCGCGCTTTGCCACACAGACTGGGCTTCCCCAATTTGCTGGTCGATTGGGATGCAGATGCCAGAGCAGGCACAGGTTACCTATGGCTTGCGTAGCGGGCCAAACGAAGATATCCCTCCGCCTTTTGTGCTGCCGAATCACCACTGCGTCGCCACGCGCACGCATGCGCCCGCTCCACCCCCGCTGTGGACCGTCGTTGCGACATGGGAGCCAAGTCCGTGTCGCTGGGGCACCCACTGCTGCATCCCGAGCTGCGCGGGATCCCTTACAAGATTCTCAAACCAGTCCGCCCCGACTCAAATTCGCAACGCCAAATTTCCGCTTGGCAAGGCCTCCACCCACGCTGCCAAACGGAAACATTTGAGTCAAGCGAACACAACTGCATTCCCAAGACTGGCAATCCACGGCGAAAGTCGCACTGTTTTCCTATCCATAACATCAACAGTTGATGAACCTCTGGATTTGTAATGCGAGATGACTGGGCACGCCAGCCGAGGTTCGCGTGTGTGTGACAATCGCGACGCACTGGGCTGTGTGCACAATGAGCGCGCAAGGCAGCAGCCGACAGCACATGCGCACTTTGAACACATCGGGAGCAACAGTTCACGCAGCCTGTGCAGCGGCCAGCATCCGCTCCGCCGGGCCGACTATGCTGCGCTTGCCATTGCGGCGCAAGCTTGCCGCAGGTTCGCGGGCAAGGCGAGACTTGGCCTGTCCCCGCGGTGGTCATCGAGCCACAGCGCCGCAGCTGACAACAGCGCTCCGAGACGGGTCATCGGCTGCACGCCTGCAACCTTCAACACGGTGCTCATCGCCCCTGCTTGTCTGAGGGCGGCAGCGGCCATGTGCGCGCACACGCCTGCTGCGCCACACTCGGCAGTCCCGGAGGGGGACGCAGAGCCCTTGAGCCGCTGCTGCCGCCCCTGCCGCGCCGCCGCGATGCGCCGACACGCGACCTCGTGCCCGGCCGCGGCCCGCTCAAGCCGCTGGGCCGCCGACCTTGGCGATGTTGCATCAAGCTCGTCGCCATCGCTGGAGCCGTCGTCAGCTTCGGAGTCCGTCTCGTCCAGCGGCGAGTCTGCCGCGCCCGCCGCCGCGGCCAGGCGCACGCAACCTGCGAAGGCGTCCGCTGCAGCAAGAGCGGCCCTGTCCGACGCCTCTGCAGCCAGCTCGTCATACAGCTTCAGAACGCTAGGCCGAATCCGCGGCAGAGCCGGGACAACGGGCGTGGGCACGGGGAGCACGCGCGCGGCCAGCGCCTCTGCCGCGGCTGCCAGCCGATCGCGGCCGCTGGTCGCATCGCGCGAGGAGGCACCGTCGTCGGCGGCGGCGCCGTCCGGAGCCGCAGCCCCGGCAGCGCGCGGCGGCGTCGGAGCCGGCACGCTGCAGGCGTCTGCAATGGGCCTGGGGACGTGGAGCGCCCGCGCCCAGAGCATGTCGGCCACAACGGACACCGCCTCCGCCATCGCCAGCAGCGCCGAGCGGGGCGGGCCAAGCCGGGCGCTGGGCGGGAGGGCGGCAAGCAGCGGCGGCTCCTCGCTCGCGCTCCGAGAGTGGCTGCGGAGGCGAGAGGGGGACCTGCCGGTGCTGAGAGGGGTGTGCGCCGCGGACGAGGGCGGCGTGCCCGGCGACCGAACGGGCGCGGCGGCGGCGGCAGCCGAGCTCACGCGGCCCGCGTGCGTCCTCGCCGCCCGGCCGACGCCGCCCTCGGCCGGTGCGGGGCGGCTCTGCCGACCGGTCGCTGGCGCCGCCACCTCGCGCGCCGTCGAAAAGCAGCCGAATCGCGTTTGGCCGCCGTCCGAGCCGGAGCCAGTCGAGCCGGAGTCAACGGGCCCCAGCCCGGCAGAGCCGGCTCTGTCGTCGCACTCAGTGGTAACGAGGAGGCAGCCGCCCTCCTCAGCGGCCGCCCGGCGGCTCGCCGAGTCCGCGTCGCCCCACGCCGCTGCCGTCTGCGCCTCCCGACCGGGCGCCCCGTACTGGAACGAGCACAGGCTCACTGCGCCCAGCGGGGGCGACGGAGGATCCCCGCCGCCCCCACCCGCAGAGCCCCGCGGCCCGAACACGCCCATCGTGCGTCGCTCTGCCGGCAGAGCCAGGAGGGACTGCATGGCCTCGGCCGGCCCCAGCGACGCGTCCACGCGAAAGGGCGAAGCTGTGCCGGCGGCCACGCCTGACAGCGCAGGCAGCGGGGCCGAGGTGGTCCGTCGCTGCGACGCGCCCGCCGGCTGGCCCGCGGCGGCAGAGGCAGAGGAGGGCGGCGCCTCGCCCGGCGCGGCAGGGGACCCTCCGGGAGTGTCAGAGGCCAGAGGGGCCGTGTCAGCGTGGGCGTGGGAGCGGGGCCCCCGGGCGCCGCGGGCTGCTGGGGTGGTGGGGGTCGCACCCCCGGCCGCGGCTTGCAGTGTGTCGGGGCTGGCGGCGCCGGCCGCTGCTTGTCGTGGTGGCGACGTCGCAGCCGGCGCCGCAGCCGGCGCCTCAGCAGCAGCCGCAGTCGCCGCCGAGCGCGTGGATCTGCGCCGCCTCGCGCCAGCAGCAGCGGGCGCAGCAGCAGAGTCGGCGGCCGCGTCATCAGCCGCAGCCGCGGCCGTGACCGGCGCGCGAATGGCCCGCTTGGGGGAGGAGTGACCCGTCACAAACGGATGCAGCAGCAGCTGCGGCACGGTGATGCGCCTGTCGGGGTCGCGCTGGAGGAGCCCGTCTATGAGGGAGAGGGCCGCGGCAGACGGCTCAACGCCCCTCGGAAAGGGGGGGGCGCCGGCGACGGGCGCCGTGTCGATGGCTCGAAGCAGCTCCATTGGGTTGGCCCCGCGGAACGCCGGTCGTCCCGCCAGCATCTGGAACAGCACCGCGCCCGCCGACCACAGGTCGCAGCGCGCATCGTACCGCTGGAATCGCAAGAGCTCCGGCGCCATGTACAGCGGCGAGCCACAGAGCGTCTCTGCCATGTCAGCCACAGCAAGGTGCCGCGCGAAGCCAAAGTCGCCCAGCTTCACCAGGGTCGTGGGCAGCGGGGTCGGCGGTCCGCCGTCGGGGTCGAGCACGGTGCCGTCTGGCCGCAGCGTGCCAGCCGCGGGCCACGGCGCGGACAGCAGGATGTTTTGCGGCTTGATGTCGCGGTGAATCAGCCGGCGCGACCAGAGCGTCTGGAGGCCGGCCGCCAGTTGGCGGAAGAGCATGCGCGCCTCGAACTCGGGCATGCGCCCGTCGGGGCGCGTGGCCAGCACATCGCTCAGGTCGCCTCCAGCGGCAAACTCAAGAATCAGGTACACCCATCGAGTTGACCGCCGAACGTCCACAAGCTCGACTGCGACGCGGTGCCCGGGGAGGAGACAGCAACACGCGCGATGCACTGGCCCGCGCGAGGCCACGAGGGGAGCCGGGCCCGGGGCGGTCTCCGCGGCCGGAGGCAGCGGGGGGTGGGGGCGCGCTGCGTGGGCTCACTGATGTTGGGATGCCGGACCTCGCGCAGAATGGTGATCTCGGCCTCGAGGCCCTTGAGGAGCTTGGGGGACAGCCTTTCCAGCTGGATGGCCTTGACCGCGCGCACGGTGCCCTTGGTCCTGTGCACCGCGCGGAACACCTGCGCGAATGACCCGGCGCCGAGCTTGGCCACCATGTCGTACTCGCCGAGGGGCATCGGGCCCCGCGGCAACGCCATTGCAGCCGGCAGGGGCCGACCAGGCAGCTGGCCGTCGCCTGGCGTCCGCGGATGTCCTGCCAGGCCCAGGCCGGAGTGCGCGTGGGCGTGGGGTTCCGCGGCAGAGTTGCTGAGTGGCGCAGCCCGCCAAATTGCTTCGACTCGGCAACCGCGGCCTGGCCGCAGCACCCAGCCCTCGCCGCCGGCCCCCCTGCGCGTGGTTGGCCGCACATCGGTGCCCGTCCAGTGCGGCTGCATCGCCGGGGTCCGTCGCCGGCACGTGCCATGGTGAGCCCGGAAGGCGCGCGGCTGCGCCCGGCAAGCGCGCGCGCTGTGCTGCTGCTGTCCCGATCCCTCGAGCCCTTGCACGCGCGACCCCGCGCAGTTTTCGTTGGCGGCCGCTCTTTACGAGGAGTGCACTCGCAAGCAGGAGGTGCGGGTGCCCATCCTCGGCCTGGCCAACGCCGGCAAGACCACGCTGCTCGAGCAAGCCAAGTCCTTGTTCCCCAGCGACCTGCCGCCCATGCCCCTGCGGTCCATCCGGCCCACCATTGGCATGAACATCGGCCGCCTCACGGTTGACGGGGCGGTGCTGCTCGCCTGGGACGTCGGGGGCCAGATGGAGAGCCTTTGGCCGTCATACTACGACGGCGCGCACGCGCTCGTGTTTGTGGTGGACGCCAGCGACAACGCGACGTTCCCACGGGTCGCAGAGGCGCTTGCACGCGTGCTGGCCCACCGCGCGGTGTCCGACCGCCGTGTGCTGCTGGTGGCGAACAAGCAGGACCTTCCCGGCGCCCTGTCCGCCAGCGCCGTGCGGGAGGGGGTGGTCGCCCCCGCGGCAGCCATGGCCGCCAGAGGCCCGCCCCCGGTGCGGGGCGGGGGGCGCAGCCCGTCGGAGGAGTCCTCAGCAGGGCCCTCGCCGACGGCCGCCCCGGCGCGCGCCGTGGCCGCCGCCGTGCCCGGAGCAGCAGAGGTGGCCTTTGCGGAGCGGGTGAGGACTGTTGAGGCCTCGGCCCTGGCCGGGGAGGGGGTGAAGGAGGCCGTGCGGTGGCTGGTGGGCGAGGCTGTCAAGGCCGCAGAGGAGGCTTCGGCCGCTGCGGCCTGACGCCCTGCAGGCTTTACGTTTCGGTGTCTTTGTTTGAATGTGGGAATATTTGTGTTCAAGCCCCGCTGGTTCGAGCTGTGATGTGTGTCTGCGTGGCTTCTTGAGACTAGAGAAACGCATTGACAGAGCCGGCTTCATCCACACCGCACGCAGCTCACGTTCAAAGCACCGCCGCCACGCGCGACCACACACACAATTTCAAAACCTGCCACAACGGAGCGGCGGCCGGCGGGCCGCCTCAAAGAGGAAGGATCGAGCCGGAACCGACCTTCACGCCCCGGGCCCCGCCCACGCGCCCGCCCGTGGCCGCGGCCGTCTGGCGCACGCGCTCGTCCTTGAACGTGTCCTTGGCCTCGCGCTTCTCCTCCCGCCGCACGCGGCGCAGCGTCTTGGCGGCCATCTTGCGGGCCTTGCGCTCTTCCTTGGTCTCGCCTCTGGGGCGCTTCGACGTGGCCAGCGCCTCCAGCGCAGCGATGTCCACAACCTCCGCCGCATACTTGGCCCTGTAGCCATCGTCCGAGCCCGACTCCGACTCACCAGCACCAGCTCCAGCACCGGCGCCAGCTCCAGCACCGGCGCCAGTGGCCTCCTCGTCATCCTCGTCATCCTCGTCCTCGTCCGCCTCTGCCACGGTCTCGTCCACGATACCGCGCGACGCGGGCATGGGGATGCCCAGCCGGCTGGATAGCTCGATGCGGCCCACGGGCATGACGGCCCCGCTCTCGTCCTCGGCAGGCAGCGCGGAGGCCGCCAGCAGCTGGCTGCGCTGGCGGCGGCGAGAGCGCTTGCCCTGGCCCGCCCCGTCGATGACGGTGGGGTGGTTGCTGGAGGTGGACAGCCCGGTGAGCACAGTGGCGCAGTCCTCATCCACGCGCCTCCGACCCAGCAGCGGGGCCATGTGGCGCTGCATGATACGATCCCCGGCGGTTGGAACGTGGTCGACGGGGGTGGCGCCGTTCAGCGCGGAGCCCGGAACCCCCACCGCGAACGCCATAGGCGCCGCTGCAGCCTTGGCCGTCGCGGCCTCACGGCGCCTCGCCGCGCGCTCCCTGGCCGCCTCCGCCGCCGCCTCGTCCTTGGCGTCCTGCAGAGCCACCTGCTCTGCCATGCGCAGCGTCGCCTCGCGGATGCGCCGGGAGCCCTCGGCGCCCGATACGGTGTGACCCTCCGCCAGGAGCCTGTGCCGGCGCGGCATGATGTCCACCACCGGCGCCAGCACCACCGTGCCGTCCGCCGCCACGCCGTCGCGAAGCGCTGGAATGTCGTCCACAGTCAGCATCGCCTCGTGCTCCTCCTCGTCCTCCTCGTCGAACTCGTCCTCGCCCCCGTGCGCCCGCCCGGCCGTGGCCTCGAGCGACGCGAACACGCTGTCAGCCGCCGCCGCACGAGTCTCGCCGTCCGGCCCCCCGCTCCCCACTGCGGCGCCCTCCTCCTCCTCCTCCTCCTGGTCACCGTCCTCGTCACCGTCACTGTCCTCCTCTGGTTGCTTGGCCTCCTCCTCCTCCTCGCCAATGGCCTCTCCGGGGGCACCGCTGACCCGCGCGACCCGGGGCGGGGGGGGCACTTCACCCCGCGCCACAGGGGCCACGCCGGCCCTGGCCGGACCGCGGCGCTCCCTGCCGCGCCGTGCTTTTGCCACCCGGCTCAGGCACTCCAGCGACGGGTCCCTGGCCAGCTCGGCGGCCTCGACTGACGCGTTGAGGGCGGGCATGCGCACCATGGGCCTTGAAGCCTCGATGCGCTCGGCAATGCGCTCCGCAGCCTGAAGCGCCACCGCAGACATTGACTCAGCGATGGACATGCCGCCGCCAGCGCTGCCCCGGCCCACCGACCGGCCCGCCCGCGAGCCCCCCGCGACTGAGCGACGTCCCACACCGCCGGGTCCGCGCAACGACGCCACGTCGTCCCCGCCGTCGGCCTCGTCCTCGTCCTCGTCCTCCTCGTCGCCCTCCTCGTCCTCGTCCTCATCCTCGTCCACGTCCGCTCCGGCCGCCAGCGCGTCCAGCCTGCCACGCAGCCGCTCGTCGTTGGCCGCCGCTGCCTGGAGAATGCGCATCTCCTCCTCCGCCTCCAGGTCCTCTCCCGGGTCGCCCAGGAACTCGTCGTCGAACTGCGCCAGCAGCGCGTCGAGACCGTCGCGAATCTCGCGCCGGGCGGGGGGCACGGCGGAGCCATCGGGCGCGAACTGAACTCGGCTGCCGGTGCCAGCGACGTCGTCGCCCTCCTCGTCGCCCTCCTCGTCATCCTCCTCGTCGTCGTCGAACTCGTCACCAGCCTGGGCCATCAGTCGCTTCATGTGGGCGTCGAAATCAAAGGCCCCGGCCTCCTCGGCGGCCACCTCGGCCAGCCGACCGTCCGCCGTCACCTCCACCTGCGTCTCCCAGCCGGCCCCAACAGGAGCCAGTCCTGCGGCCATCACCACGAAGTCGTCGTTTAGCTCCTCGAAACCGCTCACCATGTCGCCGTCGTCGTCGACGTCGCCACTGCGCGCAGCGCGCCGCTGGCGCCCACGCCGCTCGCCGCCCGCGGCCGCGGCCGCGCCCGCTCCAGAAGCAGCAGCGGCCCCAGCAGCACCCGCGGCGGCGCCGCCGAAGAATCCCTCGTCGTCGTCGCCGTCGCCGTCCGCGCCATCGCCCTCCTCGTCCGTCTCCGCCTCGGCCTCTGCCGCCTCGAGCGCGGCCAGCATGTCCTCCGGGAGCTTGTCCACTCGCAGCGTCACCCCCTCCAGCATGCGGTGGGCGCGCATGCCCTCCCCCCGCAGCACGACGTTGCCTGAAGCGCCTCCCTGGCCGTCCTCGTCCTCGTCCTCGTCCTCGTCCTCGTCGTCAGCGCGGTCGGCGGGGCGCGTGGGCTCCGCCGTGGCGTCCACCACCGTGCCGTCGGGCCGGATAAACCGGCCGCCAGCGCCGCCAGCCGTGGCGAGGTGCCGGCTGTAGTCGTAGCCGTCGATCGGGAACCCCATCTCGTCCACCTCGCGCAGGTCCGGCTTGCCGCCGGTCGCCGAGGCGGCAGCCTTGGCAGCGCGCTTCTCGGCAGCGCCAGCGTGACTCGGGCGGTCCAGGATGCCCGAAAGGACAGCCTGCGGGCGGAGGGACGCGGAAATGCGACGGAAAGCGGCCTCGGCAGCGATGGGCCCGGCTCGCAGCAGCGCCATGCAGGCCGGCCATGGTTGCACTCCCCGCAAGCGCCTCTGCCCCACCAACTGTGGCCCGCCTTGCTCCCCCTCCGAGGGAGGAACAGAGGGCCACCACTCTCCCAGCACACATCGACATCATGCAGACCGCGGGCCGTCCGCGCTGCGCTCACGCTCTCTGCTGCCGGGTTGTTGGGCACGAGAACAAACTCGGTTCCGCCCTTCTTGGAGCGCTCGGGGTCGTGGGCCGCGCGCGGCACCACAGAGAACGCGAGGTCCTCATCCTCCCGGACCTTTCCTTGCTTGCGCCCACGGCGAGGCTGCGAGGGCGGCGAGGTTGGGCGCAAATGGAGCGAGGCGGCAAACCTGGGTCATCGGCAGAGTCGCCGGCGAAGACTGCGGCAGAATCGCGGGCCTCCCCAGCCCGCGCTTGCCAGGGCAGCGCGGCGTAGCCAGGTGCAAAGCGCACCATTTCGAAGTGGCCTGAGGCTGCTTGCGCGCGTGCGCGAGGCCCACGGGTGCTTGAAAGTGCGGGACGAGAGCGCGGCAGAGCCGCACGCGCGGGAATGTGCGTGGAGCGGCAACCGCGAGTAATGCGCAATTGCGGGAGCACCCCCGCAGGCGAGCGCGCCCGTCGAGTGCGCCCCGCGCAGGGAGGGGATTGCGCCCTCAGCGTAGGCTGCGCGGCCATGTCTGGCGACGCCAGTGGCGCAAGCTGCGGCGGCTCGGGTGCCGCGGCTGCTGCTTCCGCGGAATCAGGCGTCAAGCCGTTCTTGGACATCCTGTCGCGCCGGGGCGCCGGCGGGTGCGGCGGGGAGCACGCACACGCCCACGCCCACGCCCCCCCCGGTGGCGAGGGTGTGGCAGCGCGGTCCTCGAGGGGACCAGTGCGGGTCGTCGTCGAGGGCGAGCTCACGCCCGAAATGGTGCGGCGCGCGCTGGCCGAGGGCGACGAGGAGCCCGGCAGCCGGCCGGCCCCAGTTGTGACGTCGCACTCGGTGGAGCGAGTCGAGCCGCCCGCCGCTGCGTCCGGCGGCGCGCTGGCCGCAAGCCTCGCTGCCAGGCTGTTTGCGCTGCACGAGCGGCGGGTCGCGGCGTTTCGCAGCCTCGAGGACGCCGGGAACGCCCTCGTGGCCACCACCCGCTCGGTTGCTGTGGCGGAGGCGGCGTTGGACGGCTGTGACGGCGCAGACGCTGACGCAACGGCGGCGGAGGCCGGGCTGGCCACGGCTGCCGCTGTGCGCGCCTTCCAGACCAGCATGGCCGACGTCACTGCCAGGATGGCCAACGTGTCCGAGGGCTTCCGTTCGGTGGGGCAGGAGGCCTCGTCCGCGGTGGATGCGGGGTCGGATTGCGCGGAGCTTGCCGCCATCGCGGCAGCCGTCACCGCAGTGCAGGCGGTGGAGAAGGAGCGCTTGCAGCTGGCTGCCAAGAGGCAGGTGCTGCTGCTCACAGGCGCGCGCAACTCAGCGGAGGGCGAGGACCTGGCCGATACCGAGGCGCGCCTCTCCGCGCTGGGCCTGCGGGCGCAAGCGGCCGTTGACGCCCTGCGGGACGAGGTGGCGGACCTGATGCTGGGGTGATGGCGGCATGATCCGTCACTGGCTAGGGCCCGTCGCGAGCGGGAGTCTCGGTCTCGCGCTCGGTATGTGTGCGCGGGTGCGCGTGGTGGGGCTTGTCAGTGCGCTCGAACGCACAGGACGGAGCCAATTGATTCATTCGTTCGTTCGTTCGTCTAAGCATCACGCACAGGCCGCAGAGCGCACCCCTCCCCCCCGTCCGAGTAAAGCTCCTCCCGCTGCACGCGGTCAGCTGACCTGGTGTGCCTGGCAGAGGGGCGGCGCCTTGCGTGGGGGGGGCACGTCGCCCGCGGTGCGCTGGCGAAACACGAGGGTGGGCCGGGCTGCAAGCGCGTGCTTGTAGAGGTGGAAGGATCTGAGGTAGGTGGTCGTGAACCAGTCCAGAACGGTGGACGCGTCGGCAACGGAAAGGATGCCCACTGACTGGGGGGGCCGCTGAACGCTGTGTCGCCGCAGCTGGGCCTGAAAGGCTGCGGCGCTGCCGCTGGCTGTCGTGGAGAATGCCCCGGCGTCCGCCCTCACCCGGTCCAGGACGATGGCGAGCACCACAGATGCCTTCCTCGCGTCCATGTCAGCCTCGCGGCACGTCCTGCGGGCGGGCGCAGGCAGTGGGCGGGCGGCAATTGGCGGCAGGCGGCTGCTCGCCATTCAGGCGCCAGCGGTACCACCAAGGCCGCCGCAGGGGGCGCAGAGCCGCGCCAGGCTCACGCAAGGGCATAGAAGAGCAGCTCCACGACCACGGACGCGCGGCTCGCGGGCTCCCAAGCAGCGGTTGCAAGCAGCGTCCTGCGCGGCTCAGGGGCAACCAAACGGAATCAACTCGGGAAATTGCGGCTCGGCAAGTGCGCCCGGCCGGATGGCGCACGCCCTGCTCGCGGCAAGCCTCACTCCTTGATCTCTGCCTCGTCCACGGCGCGCAGCAGCGCCGTGGTGGTTTCCTCGTCAAACAGGGTAAATGTTGCGAACTCGCCTGGCGCCATGCTCGCCATGAGGAAAAGCGCCCCGGTGAACGGAGCCGCGCCGACTCCTAGTTCGGGGTCCTCGCCCTGGACGCTCCTCCCGGGACCCTCAGCCGCGGTAGCGCGCTGGGTGCGAGCGTGGGCGCGGAGCGCTCGCCGGCAGAGCCGCGCCTTGGAACGGCTTGCTGGAGGCTGGAGACCAACCCCTCACGATCCGGCAGTCACTCACGCGGCCAAAGCGCTCCTTGCGACATGGGCGGAACCGCCAGCCTCCCCGCCGTCCCGGCCAAGCAGCTCAAGACTCTGCTGAGCGTCACCCACTGTGAGCGAGGCCGCGCGGGGCTCCTGCGGCCGAGCGAGGCGCCCCTCTGAGGCGCCGTGTTTTGCTGGGACCGAGCGCCTGCAGCCTTGGGGCGCCGGCCGGGGGGGGGGGCGAGCCCTCCCCGGTGCGGCAGGGGACGTGCTGAGGCGCGGGGCTGCTTCCATTTCCCTCGTGGAGCGCCGCCGCCCTGGGCCCTCGCCCCTGCGGCCGTGGCGCAGCGGTCTCGCCGCGGGAGCGCAAAGCAGTTGCTCGACCGTCGCTTCGGGCAGCGCTCGGCCGCCAGCCCCACGCCTGCCCCCCCGCGTGCGCGCCCCGGCTTGCCTCGCCCGCCCCTATCGATGCGCAGTCAGTGAGCTCCACCTCAAGGCCCTGCACGCGCACTTCCAGTCGCTTGCCGACTCCCGCCACGGCGGCGGCGGCGCCACTGACGAGGCCAGCGCGCAGCCGCACATCTCCAAGAAGGGCTTCCTGCGCGCCCTCGGCGCCGAGGAGGGCTCCTCGCTCTTCATCGAGCGGGTGTTCACGTGCATGGACGGCAACCGCGACGGGTACCTCAACTTCCTCGGTGAGAGCGCGCATCTCGCGCGCCCGCAACGACATCTGACGCGCTGGACAGGCGACTGTCTGCCACGGCCTCGCCGCCCCGCCACCCCGATCCGCGCCACCTTGCCCGCGCTCGCCTGACGCAGAGTTTGTGATGGGCCTGGACCTGCTCAGCCCAGAGGCCACCGCGGGAGAGCGCCTGCGGCTGCTCTTCGACGTGTACGACATCGACGGCGACGGCCTCGTGTCCAAGACCGAGTGCCGCGCCCTGCTCGCGGCGGCCTTCGTCGAGGCCGGCGTGACTGTGCCGCCCACGGACCTGCAGAAGGTCGTGGACAAGACGTTCGAGGCGCACGATCTCGACCACGACGGCAACCTCAGCTTCGCCGAGTTTCAGACCATGGCTGACAAGCGCCCCGGCTTCCTCCGCCCCGTCACGCTGCACACGAAGCAGATCATCGACCAGCACCTGGCCAAGGCGGACGGTACGGCCGCTGGCGGCGCTGCCGCGGCCTCCTCTTGAGTGTGTTGACACGCGCGCGCGCTTGTGCCGGCGTGCGACCGCGCCGCAGCAGCGGCTGCGGGCGGCGCATCTCCGATTCTGCATTGGTTTGGTGGCCACGGGGCGCGACCCACGCACAACGCGACCACGCTCGCACACAAACGCGCAGCGCGCTTGCAGCGCCGCCTTGACACAGGCAGGACGCGCGCACGCGGGGCCGCTCATCGCCGGCCGCGCGCCGGGCCGCCGTGAGAGCCCCGGCCACGCCCGCCGCGCCCGCTGCTGCCTCCACGGCCGCGCCCCCTGCCGCCGCCGCCGCCGCCGCCGCGACCCCCGCCGCTCCGCGCCCCCCCGCGGCCTCCGAAACCGTGCCCTGGTCCGACGGGGTCGGCTTCCCCACCAGCAGCCCTCTGCCCGAACAGCGACGCTGCCAGATCCGCCTCCACCGCGTCCACCCCAGCCCGCGCCTCGGCCTGCTCCTCCGCCTGCAGTCTCTGCTCCATGCGGAGGGTGGCTCGCTTCATGCTGCTGTGCTCCGCCGCCGCCGCCTCGGCGGCTGCTGCGCTGCTGACCACGAGAGCGCTGTCTGGGGCCAGGCGCACTCTCACGGGCTTCGCGAGGCCGGCTCTGCCACCCACCAGGCGCACGGCCACACCGCCCCCGCCGTCGGCGTCGCCACCGTCGTCCGAAGCACCGGCGGCACGCGGGCGCCACGTCGTGCCGGCGATGTCACCCACCGCCGTCCGGGCGTGGACCATTCCAGCCTGTCCGCCCGACGCGTCGGCCTGGGCCACGGCCTCTTCGTGGCCCGCGTCAGCCAGCATCGCAAGCTCCTCGTCCAGCGCAGCGTCCTCTGCGCAGCGGTCGGCGGCCCCGCTCACCATGTCCGCCCGTCGGTCAAGCGTGGCCAAGGTGGCCGCCGCCTCCTCGTCAGAAAAGTCCAGTTCATCGTCATCGTCATCGCCCTCCTCGTCGTCGTCATCGCCCTCCTCGTCATCGTCGCCCTCACCATCATCATCGTCGTCGTCGTCGTCGTCGTCGTCGCCCTCGTCGTCGTCGTCGTCGTCGTCGTCGTCGTCATCGTCGGCTGAGGTGCCGCCATCGCCCTCGTCGCTGCCGCCACCGTCGGCCTCGTCGCCGCCCGCCGCGCCCACTACCGCCTCAGCTCGCACCCTCGCCGCGCCCACGTCCCTTGCAGACAGGACCGACACAAACACCTGCCTGCCCGGCACCGCGAGCGCGCCCGTCCGCGCCAGCTGGCGCCAGGCGCTCTCAGCGGCGGAGAGCGCCTCTGCGGCCTCGAACCGAAGGCAGGCGTCCTCAGCGGCGCCGAGGTAGCGCACTCTGGGGGGCTCCGCGCCCGATCCAGAGGCCGCTGCCCAGCCGTCCAGGGCGCTGGCGAGCGCGTGCTGCGCGGAGAGTGGGACTGGCGTCTTGCAGAGGGCGTACCGCTGAAGGGAGGCCATTAGCGGCATCAGCTGGCGGCGCATCGCGCCCTCGCGCGCCAGGCGGGCGCGCTTGCGTGCATCGGCCACCGAATGGCGGTTGCACAGCGCCGCGATTCGCAAGTTCCGCGGAACTGGGGCGGGCTTGGGTTCCCTCCCGGCAGAGCCGGGGCACAGGAGCGCCTCCCAGCCGCGCGCGCCTTCGATGAGCTCGCAGCAGAGCCGAAGGCGGGTCATGCTGCCGCGGGGGTCGGCCGCGCAGGGCACGAGGGGGTGGAAGCCCCACAGCCCCGCGCAGGGGTCGGCGGAGGGCCCCACCCACACCTCCAGGCCCGAGCCTTGGCCGGGTGCCTGCTGCCGGCCGCGGGACGCGGGCTGGACGGCGACGAACCGGGGGTTGCGGCGGACGTGGTGGCGGGAGGGAATGGCCGGAGTGGGGCGCGGCTGGGGGAGCGGGGGCGTGGCGGCCGCGCCTGTGGCGGCTGCTGCAGTGGCAACGGGAAGCGCGGCCGACGGCTGCTGCGGCGGCGGCGGGGGGGGCAGCAGCAGCGTGCCTCCGAGGTAGCTCTGCATGCGCGCCACCGCCTGAGCCGGGGTGCCGGCGTGCCCCGCCCCGAGGAGCATGTGGCCGCAGCGGAAGAAGAGCCTCCAGCAGCATGCGCCGCTCGCGGCGAGAGCGGCGACGAGCCGAGCGTCGCTCACGGCGGACTGCATGTGAGGCGACATTGGGGACCCGCATGCCCGCACCAGCGACGCCGACGCCATGTCAGCGACGCGCTGCGCCAGCGCCACCATGCTGGGCTTGCCGCCCGACCTGACCTGGAGGCATGCAAGGAGGGCGCCCACGGCTGCGGGGGCGGCGAAGCTGCTGCGAGCGTGGTTCACCAGCGCCCGGCACACCTGTGCCGCCACGTCGACGGAGCTGTCGGGCGCCGCGAAGCGAACCGACTCCACCCCGGGGAGGAGCGTCTGATCAGTCTGCGAGGGCTCGTCCGCTGCAGCCGGGCCGGGGGCGGCCACTGCTGGAGGCGCGGCCGCGGCGGCTGCAGGTGGAACAGAGGCGCGAGCGGGCGCCTCCCTCTCCCGCCCCGACGCCCCGACACGGCGGCCGGGCGCCCCACCCGCTGTGGCCCGCGCCTCGTCGACGTGCTCGCCCGCCCACGGAAGGCAGAGAATCAGGTCGGCTGTGGACGTGAGGGCGGCGACGACGTCGGCGCAGGCCACGGCCACCGCGCGAGACCCGCAGCGCCCCATGAGGAGGGCGAACTCGCCGCTGAACAGTGCGAAGAGCAGCGTCTGCGCAGTCACGTCGCCGGCTGAGCCAGAGCCGGGGCCAGCCACCGGCCTCGCAGGGCGTGACGCCGTCGCCTTCCTATGTGCGGGCTTCCCTGCAAGGGCCTCCGCGGCCGCGACGGCGACTCGCTCCACCGCATCCAGGCCCGAAAACACCACGGCCTGGGTGAACTGGGCCAGGGGGGGCTGCGGCAGCTCGCGCTCGCGGGGGGGCGCCGGGATCGCGGACTCGCATGCAGCCCGGATGACGTCAGCAGCGTGCCCCGACACCGCCCCGCGCTTCACCATGGCGAGGAGGCCGTCAATGGCGGCCACAGCGGCGGCCGACGACGGCGTGTTGGTCACGAGGAAGCGCCCGCAGCCGTCGAGCAGGGCGGCGATGCAGTCCACGTTGCCCGCTGACAGGCCGGCTTGGACACACGTCTGCGGGCCACGGCGGCAGCGAGAAACAGCAACAGCGCAGAGAGTGACAAACAGTCAGCCGGGCCACAAGGGCGCGAAGCGCGCGGGCGGAACAGTGGCTTGGCCGCGCCGAGCAATGAGCAGTGCAACTGCAACGTTCGAGCTGCCGCACACGCCACGCCACGCCACGCCCTGCGCCGGCTCGGGCAGACGCAATAGCTCACCTGCAGCCACCGGCGGAGCAGCGGGCCGTGCGGAAGGAGGCCGAACTTGCAGAGCTCGCAGGCAAGCTTGACGTTGTTGCGCTTTTCGAGGGCGTGCGAGCGGGGGCGGCGCCGGACCAGGTACTTGAACTCCCGGGCGAGCAGGTCGACAGCGGGCTCGGCGAGCCCCGTGAGGGCGGCGTCGGCCGCGTCCGTCGCCTGCGCGGGGGGCCGGGTGGCCTCGTCCACCTGCACCACCGCGCGCAGGATGAACGGCAGCGCCGCCGAGTCGGCGCGCCGCGCGGCCAGCAGCGACTCCGCCAGCCTGCGCTTTCCGCGCGGCGTGTGGAGCCCGCGCTGAAGGAAGGACCTGGCCCAGAAGTCTGCCGCCGTGATGGAGCGCACGGTCTGAAAGAGAGCCTCAAGGGCCTCCGTGGTCGCGGCGGAGCGGTCCCTCGCGGCGATGACCAGCCCCGCGTCGGTGCCCTCCTCGCCCTCGGCCCCGCCGGCAGCCGCGGCCCCAGCCACCTTGCCCTCTTGCGCGGCGTCCGCTCGATCCTCCTCCTCGTCGCTCGCGTCCTCCAGAAGTGCCTCCACCGCCGCCTGCAGTGCCCGCTCCTCCTCGTCCGCCGCCGCCGCCTCCTCCTCCTCCTCGGAGGGGGCCGCCGCCGCCGCCAGCACCGCCTCCGCCAGCACCGCCACCGCCACCGCCAGCCGCTCCCTCGCCGCGTCCCCGGGCGGCCTTGCCGCCGTCGCCGCCGCCGTCGTTCCCGCCGCCGCCGCCGCCGCTGCCGGCCTGAGCGCCCCCCGTGCCGTCGCCGTCGCCGTCCTCGCCCGCCTCAGACTTGATCCCGATGCGCGCCAGCGCCGCCATCGCCCCAGTGACCCCGCTACCGTACCCCACGGCGCCCGTGCCAGTCTTGGCGGTGGGGTCGTACAGCCCTGCCGCTGAGGACGCCGCTGTGGCCGCCCGCTTCGCGGCGTCGAGCCCTGCGCGCGAGCGATCCTCCCTGGCCCGCGCGTCGTCGAGCACCGCTGAGCGACGCGGGTCCCTCAGGAACGCCTCTGTGAAACGCAGTCGCTGCGACGTCCACCCCCTGTACAGGTCGCGTTCCGCCTCCGACTCGTACGGAGCGCCGGGGCTGTGAAAGCCACCGGCCTGCGACAGCACTGCAAGACGGCCGCCGGCGCCCGACGACGCGCCTGCCAGCACGAGGGGCTTGGGCGGGAGTCGCTCCCTGCCGCAGACGTCGACCAGAGCGGCAGCTCGCGCCTCCGCTGCGCGGGCCTCGTGTTTGGCCGTCTGTAGCTTTGCCGACTGGTTTGCCGTGAGGGCTCCGTTCTCCGCCTCCGCCTCCGCACTCCGCAGCCGCTGCTTGGCAAAGGACTTTCGCAGGCACTGCAACTGAGAGACACATGCGTCGCTCCACCGGTCGAGGAGCGTCAGGGCCGCGCCCAGGTGAGGCTCCGGCAGAGACGCGACGAGCCGTCCAGCCCACGACGCTCGCACAGCCGGCGCGGACTGCGCCGCCCTTCGTGGCGCCACCCCCAGCAGCGTAGGCGCGGTCAGCTGCAGCGCCGGCACCACCAGGGCCACTCGCCTCAGCGCCTCCGCGGCGACGTCGCGCGCGGGCATGGGCAGGCTGCCCGGCTCAGGTCGCGCCGACGGGCCGCCCTGCGCCCCGCACTCCGCGGCCCCGGGCCAGAAGGACGGGCGCCGTGGCGGCAGAGCCGCGTACTCCTCGGCCTCACTTCGAAGTGCGTCCTCGTCCACCTCCTCCAGGTCCGTGATCGGCTTCACGCGCTTCGCAGTGGCCGGCAGCGTGCCCGCCGCCTCCTCCACGTCCCACGCAGCCTTGCCGATCACACTTCGAAGCAGAGCCACAACGGTGCCGCCGTTTCGAAACACGCCGGCGTCGAACATGGCCAGCACCAGCGCAAGCGTGGCGGTGAACTGGCTGGCTGCCGCGTCCGAGTCAGCCGAGGCGGCGGCGGCTGCGGTTGCAGCGGCGGCGGCTGTGGCGGCGCTCGGCTGTGACTGAGTGGAGGACCCTCCTCCGCCTGCCGCCGCCGCCGCCCCTCCAGCCGCCGCCGCCGCCGCCGCAGACGGCGCCGTTGCGGACAGCGCGGAAGAGCCCGCGCCCTGCCCCGCTGACTGGCCCGCTGACTGCGACGCTGAGCCCCCGGCAGAGCCCCCGGCAGAGCCGCCCTTGCGCGCAGAGGCCTTGGCAGCGCGCCGGCGGGCTTTGCCCGCCCTCCGCTCCGCGGCAGCATCAGCCGCCGCGTCTGCGGCCGCTTCGGCAGTGCCGCCCCCCATGAGCGCCATCATCGCGTCGTCCATGCCTGCCTCGTCGTCGTCCGCGTCTGCGGCCGACTGGCGCCCGCCTCCCCCTCCGGCGCCGCCTGCTCGGCCGCCGCCGCTGCCGCCCCCGGAGCCGGATGCCGCTGCGTCGCCCCACCGCCCCGAGGGGTCTGCGGCAGCCTGCTTGCCAAGCGCAGCCAGCTCCCGCGCGATGGATCCCCCTGGCGTCGCGCATGCGAGGCCCACAAGCTCCGCCTCGGCGCCAAGGCGCTTGAACAAGCGCTTCGCGAGCTTGGCCGCGAAAGCAGGGTACGCGCCCGTCATGGCGCAGGCGACTCTGACCACTGCGCACACGTCCGACAGCCGGAACTTGGGGCTGTCAGCGATGGCCTGCGCGAGCTCGGACACGTGCCGCTCCAGGTCCAGGTGCTGAATGTCTGAAATCGACTTTTCGACCGCAGCCTCGGACATCCCCATGCCCAGGACGCGGTTGATCAGGGCGGCAGACTTGCGAAAGTCGCCAATCTTGCCTCGGGGCGCGGGCGTGTCGGGGCACGCGCTGGCCCGCAGCTTGTCGCGCAGGGCCAGCGCAGCAAGCGGGTCATCGGCCTGCGACGCCCACGGCGGACGGGGCCCGAAAGCCATGCCGCCCTACCTCCGTGGTCGGTGCCGCACACAGGGGCGGAGCCTCGCGGGGGCAGAGACGCGCGCTGAGTGCCATCGCGCGCCGCGGGAGCGAGGCCTTGCCGGCCGTCGGAGCAGGGCTCGCCCCCGCTTTCGACAGAGCCTCCCGGCGAGCGGCAGCGTAGCCGACGTTGTGGGGGCAACCGAGCAGCCAGCGGCCCGCGAGCGCCCGGCCCTCCGCACTCGACGCGGTCGAGGCCCAGCCTCTCGCGAGCCAGCCAGCCAGCTGCCCCGAGCCGGCTGCCGGAGCGCTTGAGGATGCAGTCCGTGCCGCCGGAGGTGCTGCGGCCGCCCGAGCCCTATGTTGCCGTGCTCGCCGACAGCTCCACGGGGTCCATGCTCGCGCGAGCCCTCACTGCCGCCAACACAACCGCCACTGGCGGCTTTCTGGTGGGCGGCAGGCAGCCCGGGCAGGTCGCGGCCTCGTCGGACCGGTCTTCGCGCCTGGCGCTGTCCTACCGCGCAGTGGACCTCGCTGCCTTCCCCAGGCCGGACGCCATCCGGCACGTGCTGGGGCACCCTGGGCCTGCCCCCTCCGCTGCCGATGCCATCCTGCGCGAGGATTGGCACGTGGCACGGGCGTCTCTCCCGTGCGCGGCGGTGGCCGTGGCCATTCTGGATCCGTCGACGCCCCCCGAGGCGTGGGCTGCCGCGCGCGAATCGGCCGTGGGCCGGTGGCGCGCAGCCAAGGCGTGTCTGGCCGCCAGCGACGCCCCCGTGCACTGCGTGGCCATCTGGCCAGGCGGGCCCGAGCCTTCGCAGCGTTCTGCTCGCGAAGCCGCGTCGAAGCGACTTGCAGAGTGAGTTGCGACTGCCGCGCTGCCCGCCCGCGGGCGCTGATGTCCGGGGACGGGGAAAGGGGGGTTGGCAAGGGGTTGCATGCGGCCTTTGCGATTGCTCTGTGCCTGCCCGCTGCTGCCGGGCGGGCGCAGACCGCCCTGTCCGCGCTGCGCGCCTGTGCTGCGAGCGGGCTTGTCGTTGTTTGTTGTTCCGAGTGCCTCGGCACGGCCTGCCGTGCGCAAGCTCGCGCCATCCCTGCCAGCCAGGCCCTGCACCAGCGACCCTCCCCCCCCCCCGACGCCTTGCCCCGCCTGCGCTGATTCGCGCGCAGACTGCGCTCTGCCCTGGGCCCGGACTGCCCCTCCGCTCTGCTGCTGACAGCCGAGGACCTCGCCGCCGCCGCATCGGACGGGGACTCGCCACCCACGTCGCCGGGACCCATCTCTTCGCGCGCCACGCGTCTGGAGGCGGCTCTGCGTTCCGCCGCCGCCGCCCACCTGCAGGGAGCGATCCACCGCGTGTCATCGGCCACAATTGCAGGGTGGGCGCCCACGGACCGCTGCCGCGCTGCCTTCGCCCGGGCAGAGGCTTGCGAGGCCCTTGGGTTTGCCGAAACCGCGGTGAACGCCTACGCGGAGGCCGTGTCGGCTGCAGGGGCGGTCATCGCCTCGGCCCCCGAGCTCGGCGCCGCAGGCTGCGCCGGCAACGCCATCCTCTGGGCAGCAGCGCGCGCGCTGCAAGCCACGCTGGCAGCCGGATCGGCCAGCGCAGCGGGCTTCGCCGCCGCCTTCCACAGAGAGGCCTTGGTGGCCATGGGCAGGGTCCCCAGCGCCGCGGCCGGCAGCAGCCTTCGCGCGCTGTGCGTGCGCGCCCGCCACTGGGCGCGTGTGGCGGCGTTGCAGCTTCTGCACGCAGAGCTGCTCCAGCTGGCCATGGTGTCCGTTGCGCTGGCGCCAGAGGGCGTCGCGCCGTCGCAGACTGACGCCCCTGCTCAGGCTCTGCCGCACATCAGCCCGGCGGTGTTTTATTCCGCCGCTGCCCGCTCCGCGGCGAATCAGCGCCTGGCAGTGGAGGCAGTGCTAGAGGCAGCCGCTGCCGCGGGAATCGCCCCCCCCGACCCTGCGGCCGCAGCAGCGGCAGCGGCAGTGGCAGGCGATGGCTCGGACGTCGCCCCTGACTCTGTGTCCGGATCTGCATCCGCAGCTGGAGCCGGAGCCGGTGCCTCAACGGATACGGCGCCGCCAACCTTTGCCGGGGCTCCCCCGACGAGCGACATCGACTGGATCAAGGCAGCCGGGTCGCTCAGCGAAGCCCACGAATCCGTCCTTTCAGCCTCCGCTCAGGCGCAGGCCACCAACGAAACGGCCCTCGACATGGCCGAGGAGGCCGCAGGCGGCAGGCGCGGCCGGCTCCCGGGCGCCTTCGGCCGCCGCGCCGGTGTGGCTCTGCCGCCCTTTCTGCCTGCGTCGGCATCGCCCTGCCTGGCCGCTGCTGTGGCGGGGCCCTCGGTAAAGAAGGGCCTCCCCTTCGCCGCGAAACCGCCCCGCAGAGCCACCAGGGCAGAGCTGGCGCGCCGAGTGCTGGTCGGGCGGGAGCTGCTGCTGCGGGCAGCGGGCGCGGCCCGTGCGGCCGCCGGCAGCGCGACTGGCGCCGAGCCAGCCGACTGGTCCACTGAGTGGTTTGACAAGACCGGCGTGCGCGGCGGAGCGGCGCTGGCGCCCCGTCTGGCGCCCGTGCCGAGCGAGGGCGGCGCTCCCTGGGAGGAGGACGCTGCAGCCGCCCTGGTGCTGCTTCGCCCGGCTCTGCACGGTGTCCTGTCGGACGGGACGGCGCCGGCGTCCCTGGTGGCACCTCTGCTGGTGATGACGGCTCGCGCAGCGGCGGCGGTGAGAGACGCGCTGTCGCTCGCCCACGCTCTCTGGTGCCTGGCAGGCATCGCAGCCAGCCAAGCGGCTCTGCCGTCCTCCCCGGCGGGAACCCCAGCACCCTCCGACACCGGGTGCGGCTGGCAGGTCCCAGCCCCCCGGGCCGCCGTGTCCGGTGCTGCCGCCGCTCTCGGATCCGCCTTGTCATCCCTCGGCGACGTCCTGAGCGAGGACGCCGCTGCCCCGGCAGGCGGCGCGGGCGGCGCTCTGGCCCTGCTGCGCAACGGCCTTCGGCCGGTTCTCTCGCACGGATCCTTCCTACCGCCAGTGCTGCCCGCCGTGCCGGAGTCGGCGGGCGCGCTGGGCGCAGTGCTGTCCGCCAGACCCGTGCCCAAGGCGGTGCACAGGCCCGCCGCAGCGCCGGTTCCCGTGCCGATCCTGGCATCGCTGACCTTTGAGCGCCGGGCGGTGCCCGTGGGGGGCCAGCTCACCGCCACGCTGCGCCTCCGTTTCGATGTGCCGGGCCCCGCCCCGGGCGCGGACGAGGCCCCAGCCATCGAGCTGCGATCCGTGACGCTGCTTCTGACCCGTCCAGAGTACTCCGTCAGGCTTCGCCACGACGCCTCCGCCCCTGCCCCGCCGGCAGGGCCCGGCGCCGAACCCGTCCCGGTCGACCTCGCGCCGCCGGCAGAGCCGTCCCGCACCGGCGTGCGCTGGGAGGGCGCGGCAAACCTCCGCCTCGCCGCAGGTCGCACGCTCAGCTGGCGCCTCCGCCTCCGCGCCCACGCCCCGTACCCTGCGCAAGCCGTGGTCGCCACCAGCGCGGTCGCGGCGGCCTCCGCCCCGCCGCAGCCCCCCACGGACCTGCCCTGGGCCCCGCTGCGACCGGCCTCCCTCCGCCGCGCCGCCAGACGCCTGGCCGACCCTGTCAAGCTCGGGGCAGCGTTCGGTGCCGGGGGCAGCGGCTCCTTCGACGTGGCCGGCGCGGGAGGCTCCGCCTTCTGCACCGACCCCGCTGTCATGGATCACAAGCCGGCTCTGCCGACAGCAGCATCGGAAGTGGATGGACCCTTCAGCTCTGCCACATCGGTGCCGCGCGTCCGTGCCCTGTGCGACGCCGCCGAGCAGCAGGCCCGGTCCTCTGAGCACGCGGCCACGGCCTGGGGCATGCTCGCCAGAGGCGGCGCGGGCAGCGCGGCGGCCGCCCCTGCAGTCGCCGCCGCGCTCTCTTCCGCGGCAGCGGCAGCGGCAGCGGCTGGCTTGGCCGGCCACGCCGCCTCTGCCGGCTCCGGGAGGCTGCGGCTTTGCTCTGCCGTGGCTGAGTGGGCGGGAACCACCGACTCCTTCGAGGGCCACACCGGGTCGCAAGTGGCTCTGCTCCCGCTGCAGATCGTGACCGGCCTCGCGAAGGGCGCACCCGTGGCGGCGCGTGCCGGGAGCCGGGGCGCGGCTTCGCCTGCGCTGGCCGACGACGCCGCCGCCACCATGGCGGAGCGCGGGGGCGTCGCTCACACGCTGGGGGATCGCGCCGCTCCTGCTGGCAGAGCCGCTGTTCGAGCAGCTGCGCTGCGCATCGGAGACGTCGGACCGGCCGCCTCGGCCGGCCTCGCCAGCGGACCGTTCGGCATCGTGCAGCGGGCTGCAGAGGCTGCCGGGGCAACGCACCGCTCCAGCAGCGTGAGAGAGCTCTGCAGGTGGGCGGCCGCGGCGGCAGCGGCCGTTGCAGCCGCGTCCGGCGCTGGAACGCTCCCGTCCAGCGTAGACTCGTTGGAGGCCGCCGCGGATGACGTGGCAGCCCTGCTGGCCACGGGAGGCGCTCTTCTTCCGAGCGACGCGGAGGCGCGGCGGGGGCTGGACGGCGCGGCGGCGGTTTCGGCTGCGGCGGGCTCTGCGGTGGCAGGTGCGACGCCGTCTGGCGGCGGCTTTGATGACGTGTCCGTCGTGGCGCGGCCGCCAGCGGTGGACGTTGCGGTGCTGGGCGACGGGCTGCCGGCCTGGGAGGGCTCCGCGCACTGGCTCGTAGCCACCGCCACGGCAGCACAGGCAGAGGCAGGGTGCGGCTGTGTCGGGCCGGGCGTGGTCGTGTCCGGCCTTCGGCTCGCTGCCTCCGTCGTGGCCCCGCTGACGGAGCGGCGTGGCGCCGACGGCTCTGCCGGTGCCTCGGCCGGTGCCGTGGGCCGCAGACTGGCCGAGTGCGTGGTGCTTGTGCCCGCGGGGGCGTGGGTGAGGCTTGATGCCACCGACGGCGACGAGGGCGCCGCTGGTGGCGAAGCCGCTGCCGGCCCTGTGGCAGCCGGCGAGCAAGCCAGCGCCGCGGCTCTGTGCTCGGCTGTCCAGGGGAAGATCGGACGGGCGGCAGAGCTGCTGGCGGCTCCCAAGGGCTCGGCAAGACAGGGGCTCGGCGATGCCGCGGACAAGCTGCGGGTGCTGCCGGCGACGGCGAGTGTGGCCCTCCCCCTCCTCGAGTGCGGCGTAACCGCGGCAATTCGTTTCGCCGTGGTGGTTCCCACAGTGGGGTCGAGCGCGGGGCCCGTGGCCGCGGCAGCGCGTGAGCCCGAGGCGGCGGCGGCCGCCCCCACGCTGTGCGTGCGAGCCGCTGTCGCCGCCGTGGGCCCGCTCTCCCGCGCCGCCGCCCTCAGAGCCGCAGCCCCAGCCGGAGCCGTGTCCAATGCCGCCACGGGCGCCCACACGGCGGCATCTGCAGGCGCGGCAGCGGCACCGAAGGCCGGAGCGGCAGCGGCAGCGGCATCGGCAGCGGCAGCGGCCGGTGACAGCGATGCAGCTGCCGCCGGAGCCAGTGTCGCCCGAGGCATCCAGCGCCCCACCGCGCTGCTGGCCGCCGGCGGGCGCCTTCCGGCTGAGGCCGGGCCCTGGTCGGAGGCGCCCCCCTCCGTGGCGGCCGCGGCGGCAGCTCACCCTGCGCTGGCGGCCACGCGCGCTGCGGATGCGTCGTGGGCGGTTTCGCCGCCGCTGTCGCGGGCAGCCGACCTGTTCACATCGGGGCAGCGGCCACTGGTCGCCGCGTCGGCAGTGTTCCCGAGCGAAGGCAGCCATGACGGGGCCAGCCGAGGCGGCGCTGGCCGCACTCCGCCAGGCTGCATCGGTCCCCACATCGCTCCGGGCGACACCGCGTCGCTCATCCTGGGCCTGAGTTGCCCGGCGTGCCTGCCCGCCGGTGCCCTCGACCCGGCCTCTGCCCCGAAGCCCCGCTCCACGGCGCAGCAGGTTGCGCTGGCCAAGTGCTGGGCGGACGCGGAGGCGCTGGACCCCGTCGCGAGGCAGAGCGTCCAGCTGGCTCTGCTCCGTGTGATGTGCCCGCCGGCGCTGCCGAGAGCGTCACTGGTCTGCAGCAGCGTGGCCGTCACGCCGCCGCCCGCAACCGCCTCTGGGGCGGACGGGGGCGCCGCCCCGGGTGCCTCTGCGCATGGTGAGGCCGGGCGTGTGGCCTCGGCGCATGCCCCGCAGCTGAGGGCGGCGCTGTGGCTGCCAGGCGCAGACGAGCTCGAAGGCGCAGACAGCAGCGACAGCGGCAGCGACCGCCGCAGCGACGCGAGAATCAGCTTGGCGTCGGCCGAGGCGCCTGCGCTGGTGGGCGAGCCCTCCCCGGCCGGGGCGGCGGCGGCGGCCAAGGCCGAGGCGGCAGGGGCCTTCCCTGGCACGCTGGGCTGCGGGTGGTCCGCCGCGCTGCGGCTGCGAGCGCCGCAGCCGGCGGATCTATTCGCCGCTGCTTCCCGATCGCCTTCGGGCCGAATCGTGGGCAGCGCTGAGATGCGGCTGGCAGCCGCAGCCGGGCGGGGGTCGGGCATCGAGAGGGTTGCTCTGGGGACCGTGCGAGCCCAGTGGGAGGAGCGCACTGTGGGCGAGGGCTCCGCTCTGTGGCGGCCGGTGCGGACTGGCCGCTGGTCGGCTGCGGTTCCCAGCCTGGCGCTGGTCGCGCGGCCAGTGCAGCTGCGAATCACGGGACCGACGGCGGTGCCTGCAGGGGGCGAGGCATCGGCTGTGGTGGAGCTTCTGTCGGCTCTGCCGCGGCCGCTGCTGGTTGACGCAGCCTGGGGAGACCACCCTGTGGCGGTGCCGTCTGGCCCACAGGCGCGCCTGCCCGGGGATGCGGCTGGCGACAGGGGCGAGAGTGTTGGTCTCGTGTCCAGCGGCGCGGCGTCTCGTCGTGTCCTCCTCCGGCCTGGCGTGCTCTGCCGGATCGCGCTGCCCTTGATGGGCCTCAACTGCGGGGTCTTCCTCCCGCCCCGCGTGCGTCTTAGGGCTCTCGCCGATGGCTCGCCAGCTGGAGCGGAGGAGGGCCGCTCGCTGGTCGCAGCTGCATCGGACATGGGCTCCGTTGTGGGAGCGCGAGGCGTGCGACTGCCGCCCGTTGCTGTGATGTGAGGGGAGGCTGTCCGAGTCGCGCTGTGTGTGGCACTGCAGCGTCGCCAGCTCAAGCCACTCTCTTCGTGGACACGCACCGTCCGAGCGCCCAGCGCAAGCACGAACTGCTGCAGCCTGCGCGCCGCTGCTGAAGCAGGCTGTGCTGCTTTTCGCTGCAAACTGACAGGTGCTTGCAAGCTCGGCCTCAGCAGGCCTGGAGCGAGCTCCACAGACGGGAACGCACAGCATGGGTCTGCAAAACCGCCTGCGATCGTGGCATGACACACACAAGTTCACCTGGTGGCCGCCACATGACTGACGCTGCCATACACGGCTGTGTTTGCGTTTCATTCGTCCAGCAAGGCGAGACCTCTGCTCATCAAATTGGCGCCACCGTCGCTCCTGATTCAAGAGCTGTCTGGCCGAGAACAGAGGCTTGCGCTTTCGGCCACATTGGGGAGGCCTTGTTGGAAGCATATTTTGTGCACACATTGTGCCGAAAAGGGAGCTGCTTCCAGACTCAAACGTTTGCTGCCCTGCGGATGCCAGGACACGTCCAGATTTCATCATACACCTCCCTTCGCAATGGTCGGGAAAGTGCAAAAACTTCTGCTCCCCGCCTGCTGTGCTCGTGGGTGGCCTTGCAACTCAAGTTCTATGTCAACGGAATCTAGGGTATCAGTCGCAAGGATTTCGAGTGCCCAACAATGGATCAAGCCTGGCTTGAAACGCACACGTTCACAAATTGTGATGGATAGGCCAATAACAAGGCATGACAAGCTGGCGCCTGAGACACAGTTTGAGCAGATGCGATGCAATTCGCTGATGCGTTTGTCAAGCCGTTCGTGTGGCCGATGCCTGAAGCCAACATTGCAGCCCGACGCAAAACCAACTTGCGGTCCGACCATCTCGGAAGCAGTTCGGCCGTCTCACGAGCTTGCGCACGCAGTCACTCGGCACTCGTGGCTGCATCAACTGCGCTTGCAGCGAGGCGGGCCTCGTCCGCATCGGCCTGGGCAAGGTCAAGCTCCTCCTCCTCGTCGGAGTCGTCCTCTGCGTCCTCGCCGTCGCTGTCCACGACGCGAACGTGGGCCGTGCCGCCCGGCGACATCACTGCCCTCACGCGCCGCCGAGGTCCGCGCGCCAGCCCGGGGGCAGCCTCTCGCTCAGCGTCCTCTTCCGCGTGGAGCCTCCCAGTGCGCTTCCGTCGCTCTGGAGTCGCGCCGTCGTCGTCCGGACCTCGGCTGGCAGCCATGGCCCAGCCCGACCGACCACCCTTTCGCAGCAGCTCCACGTACGGGTCCAGGGCCTCCCGATCAACGGGCTCTCGAATCAGCCCAGGGGTGTCAGGGCTCAAGCCTGCGAACCGCGCAGAGCGCCTGCGGCCGCCTTGGGCTGGAGGAGCGTTCGCCGCCCTCGCGGCCACCGGCCCGACGCTGACGTCACTGATGTCAAGTGCCCCCAGGCTGAGCCGGCTGTCTGGCGCCACGCGCGCGTCCGTCTTGCCGGCAGGCGTCTTTGGCGGCGGCGCTGGGGTCTCGCTGCCCGCATCCGCCTGTGCGCAGCCAGAAGCGCGTTGGACCCCGCGGGTCTCGTCAGCGCTGGCACCGTCGGCGTCGCCATCGTCGTGGGCTTGCGGCCCCCCGCTGGCGATGTCGGGCACTTTCTCCTGCGTTCCACGGGGCTCACCACGCGCTCCAGCCTCGCTGCCATCCTGGCCAGGCGGCGGGGAAGGCGGGTGCCCTCCCGCTGTCGCTGGCTCTGCATCAGAGACTGCTTCCGCTGGAGTCGATGCGGCAGCGTCGCCCCCCGCGGCTGGCTCTGTTGCAGCGACTGCGCTACTGGCTCTGCCTGACGCCCCGTCCCCAAAGGACCCGGCGAGCAGATCCTGCGGGGCGTTAGCAACAGCCTCCGCCTCCATCAGCGCGCGCAGCTGCCGGCGCCGCCGCTGCGTGCCCTTGCCCGCAAGCCTTCCCACCCGCCCTGCAGCCGCTGCAGCGCTCTCCGCTTTCCCACCGTGCTCCGGCGAGTCCTGCGCGGGGGCTCCTCCGTGGAGCTCAGTCCACCGCCTGCGGCACTGCGCCGCGTCGCGGGGGGCGGGGCCCACAGCGTGGCCGGCGGCCGCAGCCCGCTGGCGACTCGGCGACACGGCGGCCAGGCTCATGGCCACCTTGGGCCAAAAGCGCGACGTGGTCGGGGGCAGCGCCGCGTGCGCCTGCCGCAGGGCAGCGTCCTCGTCCGACGCCCAGCCGTCAGCTCCCCGCAGCCGCCTGTGCCCGCCTCCCGCCGATGGCGAGCCAGCGTGCAGATCGGCGTCACTCTCTGCATCGCTCTCTCCGCCGCCGGGAGGGGCAAAGCTGTCGTCGCCCTCGTCGGGCTCAAATGCCTCGTCCTCAGAGCCCGGCGTTGCAGCAGCAGCAGCAGCAGCAGCAGCAGCGCGCTGCCCAGGGCTGATCGGTGCAGGGCTCGCGGCACCCGACGCCAAGCCCCCGCCGCCACCGCCTATAGAGGCGTCGGATGCGCGCGCCCGGGGCCGGGCCGCCCCAGGGGTCGTCACTGCGGAGGCGGCATCGGCCATTCGAATCGCTGCGACAGCGGCAGCCGTCCGTCGCGGCCTGCGGGTGGCAGGGGACTCAGCCGTCCGCTCTGACACGTCTCCCTCGGCAGAGCCGGCAGAGCTGGCAGAGCTGGCAGATCCAGAGCGGCGGCGGCGGGGTTTGGAGGCGGCGGCCGACGCTCGGCCGCTGTTGCGCGGCCGTTTTGCGTCCGGTGGAGGCGCCGCAGAAGCTCGCTTCGAGCGGCCCCGTTTCGCAGCGGGGCGGGCCGTTGCGCCGCCAGGAGCCGCGGCCGGCGAAGAACTCCCTGCCGTCGGTTTCGCGCTCCGAGATGGCTTCGAGTCATCCGCCCGTGGCTTGGCCCGGGCCGCGCTGGCCCGCTTCTTGCTCTTGAGAGGGCTAGCTGCGCGGCGCCGCTGCGGGGCTGCACGTCTGGCGGCCTTGCTCGTGGCGGAGCTGGATCCACCAGCTCGATGCTTGGAACCAGCGGCAGAGCTGCGGCTGGCTCTGCCTCCGCGGACGCCTCGGGAGGCACTGCCCCTGCCGCTTGAGTCGCTGTCACTGCTGCTGTCACTGCTGCTGTCACTGCTGCTGTCGCTACCGCTGCCACTACTGTTGTCGCTACCACTGCTGCTGTCGCTGCTGCCGCTCATCTCCCGGCTAGTGTCCCCGGCTCCGTTGGGCCGCGTTTGCGCTCCGTCCGCTCGCTTTGATCTCTTCGCTGCAGGAGCAGCTGCCGCGTCCCGCTTGGATCCGCCACCGCGCGGTTTCGCCACAGCATCGCGCTCCCCCGTCGGCACCTCCAGCACCGGCTGCGAGAAGCGGTACGACAGCCGCTCTCCGCGCCAGAACTCCATCCTCGGCAGCGACACCCGACCGCTCCGCGTCGCCCTTGCGGCCAGGCCGGTGCTGTCGGGGCACTGGGCGGGAGACGGCGAGAGGCTGGGGCTAGCGCCCCGGCCTCGCCCGTCGTCGCCGTCGCCCGCGGCTGGCAGCCCGCTTCTCGCCGCCTTGCCCGATTGGCCGCCGGTGGGAGGGGACGCGACTCTGGTCCGGGAGTCCTTCCCCGACGTCCTCTGTCGGGAGGCGGCGCTGGACGCGCCACTTCGGCCCGACGTGGCGCTTCGTTGTGTTGGGGGGGAGGCCACGTCGGCGAGGCGGACGACAGCGGTGCCCAGGATGGTGCTTGGCGCTGACAGGCCAAGGAGAGACGACCCGACGGCGGAGGAGGAGGAGGAGGAGGAGGAGGCACCGCTGCGAGGAGCGGACTTGCCCGAGCCAGAGCCCGAGCCAGGGGCCTCAGGATGGGCTCGGGGCGGATGCTTGCTGCCTGGCGCTACTGCTGCAGACTGTGCTGTTCGTGCGGCAGAAGCGGCCGCTGGCAACGACGCTGACGACGACGACGCTGACGACGCTGACGACGACGACGACGATGCTGGCGCCGCATCCGCCGCTCCCCGCCGATGCGCCTGCCCGCGTCGCTGCCCTGTCGTCGCGGCGAGGGCGGGGGAGGGGCGTGTCTGGGGTCGCTTGCGATCGCCGCCGGCGTCGGCAGGGACCATGGGCCGAGCAGCCGCTGCGGCGGACAGGGCTCCCAGTGACCCCAGCCCTCCCAGCAGTCCCAGGAGCGCCGACGAAGGTGCGGCCGCGGGGGGCAAGCGCGAGCCAGAGCTCTTCGCCGGCGGGGCCCGCCTGCGCCTCAGTGCCCCGCCTGCCGACTTGGAGCGGGGCGCCTTCGCGGGCGTGGGGGGGCGCGGCGCCTTCGCTGATGCCGGGGCAGCGTCGGCAGCAGCGGCGGCTGCCACGCCGGCCCGCCGTCTCCGCGCTGCTGGGCGGGCGACACGCCCGTCCGCCGACGGGGCCGGTGCCACAGTTCGCCCTCGGGGCGAGCGCGCGGGAGAGGGGCCCGGGCTGCCTCGGGGCGAGCTGGCAGCGACGGGAGCAGCACCGGGGGCGGCCGCTGCGGCGGGGGCCGCGGCGGCGGCAACGGCTGATGCAGCTTGAGGGGATGCCGGCCTGGACAAGACCCGGCCAGGGGATTTGCGCGCAGCAGGGGAGGCAGTGCCGGTCGAACGGCCCGGGGCTGGCGCCAGCGCACGTGGGGACGCGACGGCGCTGCCAACCTGGCGAGCGGAGGAGCCGGAGTCGGAGCTCGAGTCCGAATCCGAGTCGGAGCTCGATTCGGAATCCGAGTTGGAGCTCGAGTCTGAATCCGAGTCGGAACGTCCTGCTGCGGTGCGACCCGACGAGCGACCAGCTGCGTTGCGGGGCGATCCTGCGAGCACGGGGCGCAAAGTTGTCTCAGGCTGCTCCCCCCCACGCGCCTCGGAGCTGCTGCTGCGAGACTTTCGCTGGTCGGCATCACCGCCTCCACCACCAGCTGGCCCGGGGGCAGCAGCGGCGATGGCAGCGGCCGCCTCAACGTAGGCTCTGGGCGCGAGCGGGCTGCGGCCTGGGCTCTTCAGGCTGCCTCTCCCTGGGACAGCAGCGCCTCCGAGCGAGGCCGAGGCTTCCGGCGTGGGGTGCAGGGGCGCGCCCGAACTGCCGTTTGCGCCGCCGTCCGTGTCGTCATCGACGTCGTCATCGTCGTCCGAGCTGGTATCAGCGCCCGCTCTCGCAGAGGGAGCAGACACGGGCAGAATCCGGCGGCGCTGACCAGCCGCGCTGCGGGGCCTCCCGCCGTCAGCCGCGCTGGCGAACGGCCCGGATGTTAAGCCGGACCCTGGCCGCTGCTGCGGCGCGCTGCTCGGGGCCACACCCGGTCGCGAGGCCTCCCGAGGGGCGGTCCCGCTGCTGGCAGGTGGCGCCGCGACGCTCTGCGCAGGCCGGCGCCGCTTGACTCGAACTGCGACGAGACGGCGGTGCCCCACGGTGACCATGACTGGCGACGACTCGGTGCCGACTCCGCCTGATCCAGGCGCCACCCGCGGCGGAACCGAGCCGGTGCCTGCAAACGTGGGCGGACCGGCGAGGGGGCCGTGGCTTGTCCACGATGGCTGGCTGAACGTCTGTGCGGTGTGCGGAAGCTCAAGGCCTGAGTGCCGGTGCTGGTGTTGCTGTGGCGGCGACGAGTGCGACGCCGGCCCCCACAGCGACGCCTGGGGATGCATCGGCGACGGATGCAGCCCCCCGTGCGCCAAGGGGTGCTGTCCCGGGTCCTCCCATGCCCCCCCCAGCGGCACGCAGACTCGGGGCGCCGCGGACGCTGATCCAGCAGGAAAGCTGCCCGAAACAGCCCCGCCCGACCAGACCCCACGGATGTGTGACGCGGGCGCGCCGCCTTCTAGCCCACGCCCCAAACCAGGCCCCGTGTCCTGCCGCTGGGGCTGGAGGCGGTTTCGCCGGTTGAGCCCGACGGACATGGCAAGCCTCGCAGCCGCCGATGGAACGCGGCCGTGCTGACGGCCCTGCCAGCCCCCGGCACTGGCGCCTGCTGGGGACGCCGACGAAGCGCCTGCAGCGGCTGGCCCGCCCGGAGAGAACCCGCGCGCCGGGTGGCCGGCCGTCGCGCTCCCCAAGGCGAGCCGCGGACTGGCGGACACGGTGCCAATGAGAGCGCTGCCACCGGCGGCGCCGCTGCCAGCGGCCCCGGCCCCTCCCCCTCTCCACGCCGGCGATGCCGCTGAGGGGTCTGGTGCTCTCTGCCACGCGCCCCCGGACCATGTCACACCGGCCCGGGCGCGCTGCTCGCTGGCCTGACCTGCCGCTGCCGCCCGCGCTTCCGCGGCCTGCAGCGCCCGCTCCATCGGGTCCACCCTGCTGGAGGAGGCCAGCACAGCGGCGAGGGACCCGCTGTGCTGGGCTGGGCTCCAGTGTGCCGGCGCCATGGCTGCGGGCGGTGCCGGGTGCACCAGCGGGGTGACCGAGGAGTCGCTGCCGCGGACCGGCTGAGGCCGCATGATCTGCTGGGGGGATGGCACCGACTGGGGGGTGATTCTTCGGCGGCCCCCGCCAGCAGAGCCCGTCGCATCTCCGCTGGCGCGGCTGCCAGCGCTGGCGGAACCAGCTGCAGCGGCCCGCAGCCCAAGCGAGGGAGACGCGCTTCCCGGCGATGCCGTTGTCCGCGCGTGCGGCGGGGTGCCGTACGCCCCCGCGGACGAGGCTGGCCGCTCAGCGGGAGGCTGCCCGGGCCGGGGGCTCTGGTTCGCCCACACGGACTGCGCGTCGGGTTGCCCGCGAGCGGAAGCCCCCTGGGGCGCGCCGGCGCGCCGTTGCGCAGCAGCCCGAAACAAGGCTCCCGTGCTGAGCGGGTCCGCGATCCTGGGGGTCACGCTGGAGGTCCCCCGGAGCGCGAGATGGTCGCCTGCCATGCCCGCCATGTGCGTGCCCCTCTGGCTGGACCTGGGAGTGCTGCCGGGATCGCCGCCGAGGGTCTAGCCGCTGCGGCCGCCGGTGACGCTCCACCGGGGACGCACGCGCTGCCCCGTGTGTCTGGCCGCACTGGGCAGCGGGCCTGGGTGCCGCTGTTGGGCGGACGGTTTGGCTCCCGGTTGCTGAGGGCTGCGGCTCCTTCGGGCGCAAAGCTGCGACTCCAGGCACCAAGGCGCGGGACGAAGACCCGAATGGGGCTGCGGGCCGGCGCCTGGAACGCCAGTGGCCGGCCCGCGCGGGCCTTCGGGCAGCTGCACGCCCGCCCGAGTCGTCGGACGACGGCAGAGCCGGCCGCCGGGACGGCAACAACACTCGCTTTTTTCGTCCGGCGATCGGCCAAGGCTGCCGGCCTGCAACCAGCGCTCAGGCCGCAGCCGCCCGCGCCCCGGCAGCTGTTCGGTGTCGCACGGGCGCACATGGCTACTGTGCTTGCGAGGAGAGAGTCTTTTCCCCGCTGACGTCCGACGCGGCGGCTGCGTCGGGCGCGTGCGCGGCTGGGTCTGATGCCAACGCTCCGAAACGCTCCTCGCGCAGTGCAATCGCCGCTCCCGGCGGCCAGCCACGGACGGGGAGCGCGACCGCGACTCGATCCCGCGCAGGCGGCTGCACTGCTCGCGGCCTCACCGGCTCGGGCGCCGCGTCGGGGCCGACACTCGAACGGAGCAGCGAGTGCGCGAAGCCAAAGCCGGCCGACGAGAGGAGGCGCAATTTGCGGCCGGATCACAGCCCCAAGCGACTGCCCGCGCGTCCCACTCATGCAGGAGCCCCTTGGGAGGCCGCACGCTCGAGCCGCGAGTCGCATGCGGTTGCAGCAGTCGCCTGGCGCGGCGTGGGTGCGGCGGAAAATTTGGCACTTTTGGCACCGGGAATTTGTTTGTCCCGGATCACCCGCCGCCTGGTCCCAGCAGCTGTTTGCGCAGCTCAGTGCAGCTGCGCACCGCCACAAAAACGCCCGGCGCCTCCGCCTGCCCCTCTCGGGTGGCAGCGTTGCCTTGCGCGTGATGCGCGCGGGCGCGCGGCCGGCCTCGTCGCGCGTTGCAGTCGCTTGCGAGCAGGGCAGCCTGGGTCAGCCAGCTCATCGCGCTGTCGTCGGTAACGCCGCCCGGCCAAGCACCGCCCGGTTGCTCTGCTCGCAGCTGAAGCGCGGCCCTCGCGGCGCGCAGCTCCGCTTGCCCTCGGCGGGACCAACGCCAAGGCCCAGGGCAAGGACGCCACCTTCCACGGACCCGGGAGGCGCGGCCGCATCGCCTCCCAGTCAGGCGGGAGCCGGGGGGGCGTCTGTCGCAGCTCTGTCGGACCCAGACAGGCAGGCGACGAGCGCAAGGCGAGCAGACGACTCGGCCGCTGCGAGGCCCACTTTCCGCCCGCAAAGGCTGCGCCTTCCGGCCCAGCCCCCGCCACCGCGACCCCCTCGCGTCGTTTACGCGCTGTTCTCAGCCGGCCCCGAGCTCGGTTCCGCCTCCCGGCGCTGTTGACAATGCGCGCTGGAAACATTTCCAGTCCTGCTGATGCCTCGACCCTGCCCGGAGCGGCCGAGCCCTCGGCCCGCAGTGCTGGAGGGCCCACCGAGTCCCCCGCGCGCCCGAAGGCCTCGTTTGAGGCCGGTCTCGAGCTCGAGGGCGCCCGCACGCTCGACTGGAAGGAGGTGCGGAAGCACTCCACTTGCGAGGATCTCTGGGTGGTGATCGACGACGAGGTGTACGACGTCACCGAGTGGGCGGCGGAGCATCCAGGGGGCCGGGAGATGCTGCTCAAGCTGGGGGGGATGGACGCGTCGGACCCCTTCCACGGCTTCCACCTGCCGCGCGTTCTCGGCCGACTCGCCCGTTTCCGCGTCGGGTCGCTTTCTGCCGAGGCCGTGCTTGAAAGCGCACCTTCCGGTGCGACGCAGGCCTACCGCAAGCTTCGCGCCCGCCTCTGGCGCGAGGGCTGGTTCAAGGTCGACCACAGCTTCTACGTGGGCCGCCACGCCATTTGGATGGGCCTCATCGCCTCGGGCATCGCGGTTGCGCTTTGCGGCCCCGGGGGCTGGGGAGCTGCAGCGCTCGGCGGCGCGCTCGTCGGCCTCGGCATCCAGCAGAGCGCCTTCATCGCCCACGACGCGGCTCACCGCGGTGTGATCCCGTCTCGCCCCGGCGGCGGGTTTAACTTTCTCGCTTGGGCGCTCGGCGGTCCCATTTTCGGCGCGAGCATGGGGATGTGGAACGAGGAGCACAACCTTCACCACGCCGTGACCATGCGCCTGCACGAGGACCCGCAGTTCGACTACCTTCCCATCTGGCTCACGTCCGAGCGCGAGGTCACCCTCGGCGGCTACAGCCTTGACTGGCTGGGCTCGGTGCTCATCCCCATCCAGCATTTCACGTTCCTCCCCGTCTCCATTCTCGTGGGCCGCGTCACCTTCCACCTCATCTCCTTCATCCACGCCTCCAAGGCAGCCCTCTTCGGCCACAACTCCATGGTTCGCTTCGAGGGCGCCATGGATGTGGCGGGCATGCTTGTCTACTGGATGTGGTACTCGTTTGTTGTTTCCTCCCTTCCCACCGCCGCCGAGCGCACCGCCTTTGTGCTCTGCAACGTCCTCTGCGTCGGCATCCTGCACGTGCAGCTGCTGCTCAGCCACCTTGCCATGGAGCGCTTCACCGCCGAGGAGGAGCAGCAAATGGGCTTCTTCGAGTCCCAGCTCCGCACCTCCCGCAACATCGACGCCCCCACCTGGCTCGACAACGTCTTCCACGGCGGCCTCGAGTACCAGATCGAGCACCACCTCTTCCCCATGCTGCCGCGCCACAATTTTGCGCGCGCCAAGCCCCTCGTCAAGGAGATCTGCGACAAGCACGGCATCACCTACCACTCCTCGTCCTTCCCCAACGCCATCGCGCTGTGCCTCGCCGACCTGCGGCGCCTCGCGACCGCAGTGGTCACCCTTGAGATGGGATGAGCCTGCGCACGGCTGCGGCGCATCGAGCGCTGGGCTGCCAGTCGCGGAGCGCGCAGCTCGCTCCTGGTCTCGCTGCTGCTCGATTTCGACGCCTCACGCCCATGCTCGTCGCGGCCACCTGTGCTTCACACCCGCGCCCCCTCCGCGCCGCAAGAGCACCCGGTGGCGCCGCGCTGGATGGCCGCGCGGCCTCTCCGCTCTCCCTTTGCTTCCTCAGATGCCCTGATCAATGTCTCTTTGGCAGCCAGGCTGCTTTGTCAGCCGCCGACGCTGCCGCCGCCGTTACTGCTGCTGCTGCTGCTGCTGTTGACCCGCCCAGTGCCGCTGCCCCTTCGCCTGGCCTCTTTCCTGAGGCGGTGCGTGGCAGGGCGCGGAGCCCCCGAGCCATTTTGCTTCCAGTTCGTCTCGCCTTCTCGCCTTCCGCGTCCCCCCCAACAGCGAGTGTGCACGCGCGCCCGGGGCAACGCGTGGGCGCAGCAGCAGGTTTTGCTCCCCGCGCCCGGGCGCGCGAGAGATACCGATAGCTCGTGTCTTGTGCTACAGCCTGAATTTCGCTCGAGTTGGTTGTGTGCGTTTGCGTGTGTGTTTTGTGGCCGAGCAGAGGCACAGAGTTCAACGCGTTCTGCCCTCGCCGCGCGCCCGCGCCACTTGCTCCCTGGCGACAAAGCCCTCGCCGTGCGCAGCAAGAGGGCACCACAGGAGTCGCACTGCGGGGCCGCGCGAGCTCCGGCTGCAGGTGCAGCGTGAGCGCAGGGCTTACCAGCGGTGCAGAGCGATGACGCACGCTGCTGGCCAAAAGGCGGTCGCTGGCAAATCCCGGCGCGAGGCGCCTCGGCACAGGGAGGCCCAGCTCCGCGGCGCTCCCGGAGCTGCCGGTCCGCTTGCTCGAAGCGTTGCAGCGCTACTCTCTGCAGGAGCGCGTCCTCTTTGCGGAGAGCGCCCGCAGCCTCGGCGGCCCATGGAGCGCGAGCGTGCCGCCGCGAGCGCGGGGCGTGCCCCGATGCGCGTGCTCGCTTATGTCATGACCTACAGCTTGATTGCGTCAGCAGTGGCGGGCCCGCTGGCCTTGGGGCAATCGCCCAATGGCCACGCCGCATTCTTGAACGGGACGCACGTGGCCCTTCCCGCCGTGACCCTCGGAGGCAGCAGCTTCACAATCGAGGGTGAGCGAGTCCTGGTCCAGCCACCTCGACAGCGACCCGCCTCGCTTCGCGATGGCTGCGCGCAGGCCGCGCCCTCCCCATGCTGGGTTCCGTCGCTCGCCTTGCTGTGCGTGCGTTGGGGGGGGGAGCGGCGGGGCGGGGGCGGACGACACCCGCGGACAGCGGCATGTCGGGAAGGCGTTCGCGTTCGGCGCTGAAGCGGAGCGACGCCAAGCGGCTCCCTAGACCCTCGCTGCGAGACAGCGCCGCGGCGCGGGGCCTTTGCCCCGCGCGAGATGGGCCGCTTGGCCGCGCTCCAAGGGTCGGGCCCGCACTGCTTGAGACCTGCTCGGCGCCCGCTGCCGCTGATGAGTTCCCGCAGCATGGTTTATGCTTCGCCGAGTTGCAACTGACTTGGACACGTCCCTTGTCGAGTTCGGCGACGGCCACAACACCAAGAGCCTGGCCTTGACCGTGTCCCGCACGGCTGGCAACAATGTCCTGACGTTTGAGGTCCGCAACAGCGGCGCGTCTCGCGGGTCTGTGACGACGGGGTCTGCGATGCCATTGCGACTGTGGGCGCACGTGGCGGTGGTCCACGACGCCGTCGCCGGCACAACTGCGATCTTCATCGACGGCCTCCAGCGCGCGGCGTCGGAAACGGTTCCAACTCCAGTCAGCGCCCAGCGCCGGGTGCACCGCGTGGGCGCGCCGCTGGCGTCTTGGGCTCGCAATGACATGGACGGCCTCGTGGACGACGTGCGCGTCTGGAGTTCCGCAAGATCCGCGGCCGACCTCGCCGCTGCCGCCTTCACGCCGCCCCTCTCGGGAACCAGCCGGCCGGCGGCGCTCTTGCTGTCCTTTGATTTCGAGGAGCTTTGGGCTCCGGCGTCCCGGCGCAGCGGGCCCCAGACCAGCGAGCTCTCCGGGCAGGAGGCCCGGCGAGCAGAGATCGTTGGGTGCTCCGACGCGGGGGCCTGCATTTTCCCCATGCAGGACGGCAAGTCGGTGTGCGGCGACGGGAAGCGGACTCGCGGCGTGGAGCAATGCGACGACGGCGGCACGCAATCGGGCGACGGCTGCTCAGCCAACTGCACCATTGAGGCTGGGTGGGTGTGCCTGGCTGGCGCGCCCGGCGGCACTGACGTGTGCGAGGAGGGCGCCATGCTGGAGCACCTCTCGCTTGACGCCACCCCGTCGAGCGATCCCGCTGGCCTCACGGCGTCGGGCTGGAGCGTTGCCGACGGGGCGTCCGCCGAGCTGGCGCGGCTTGCGGCGCAGGGCGGCGGCACTGCGGTGCTTTGCAGCGGGAGCATCGGCCTTGCTCCGGGGGCGAGCTTCGAGGGGGCGCAGGGCCTGCGCCTGTGGCGCGCGCCGGTCGTGGAGGCCAATCCCATCGAGACGCCGGCCAACGTCGCTGCCCCCGGCGCCTCGGCCACGCGCGCTGCTGCCAACTCCGCCGGGCCCTTCCGCGACGGAGCGCCCGCGTGGCTCCCCAACGACGGCCTGGCCCTCTGGTGGAGGGCGGACCGGTCCGAGGGCCAGACGCTGGGCGGCAAGCTGCGCGCCGTGAAGCTGCCCTCGCTCGCGCCGGGGCGGTCCGGCGCCCCCGAGTGCACGCTCGTGGCGCACGACAACCTGGGCCCTGTCCTGGCGACCAACACTCCCGCCCGCGACCGGTACGCGGGCTACGCGTCCCTCAGCTTCAGCGAAGACGCCGAGGGGATGCGCATTTCCACGGGGCCGAACGGGACCAACGGCGACGGCGCCGGAGGCCGGTGCTCGCTGATGGAACCCTACACGGTCATGACTGTGGTGCGGTTCAAGACGCGCAACTCGATGCGGATTCTGTCGTCGCAGGACAACAACTGGCTGCTCGGGGTGGTCGACAGTGTCATCGGCTGGCACGTGGACGGCGGACCGAGCTGGATCCACTGGAATGACGGCAGGCCGTACCACCACTACCACCACCCCCAGCCCGAGGACGCGTACGTGGTCACCGGCGAGGCGGCCACTGTGAACGGCAACCGCGTGAAGCGTGTCCACCGCGACGGCGCCCTGATCGGCGTCATGACCTACAACGGGGGCTCGCACCCGTACCGGCTCGCGCTCGGTAATGGCATGCGGCACAAGAACCCAGGCAACGGCGACGTGGCGGAGGTGATCGCGTTCAACCGCACCCTCTCCGACGAGGAGCGCTGGCGCGTGGAGAACTACATCGCCAGCAGGTACCGGCATGCCAGCAAGACCGGCCTCCTCCTCGCGGCGAGCCAGTGGTCCACCGACGCCGCAAGCATGGTCTCGCAGGCGTCGCGCCTCCTGGCGGGGGTGGACATGCGCCGGGACGGCCCGGATTACGCCGCGCTGGCCGGGTCGGCTGCGGCGGGCGAGGCCAACCAAGTGCTGCTCCGGTTCGCGGCGCGGGTGCAGGCGCCTGCCGAGCGCTTCGGCGCCCCCCTCATCGTGGCTCTCTTCGAGGATTTCAACGGCACCGCCGCCTCCGAGGAGGCCAACCTGCCGCCCCGAATCGAGCAGTGCGGCCCCATGCTGACCGACGCCCTGGCGGGCCCCCTCGTGGCCTCAGCGCCTGCCTACGTGCCCAACGCCCTCGCGACCGCGCCGCTCACCTGCGCGGGCGGCAGGAGGTTCTACACCGTCTGCTTCAACGCCGGCTCTGCCGGAGGCAGGATCCACTGCGACGAGACCCGGGAGCCGCCCACGGGGCAGTGGCGCCAGGTGAGTGTGGACATTGGCGCCAGCTTCCACGCCAAGTACGGGACCAACGCCTCGACCTCCTCGGCCGACGGGGTGGCCGGCGGGTGGGCCGGCGACGGCGGCGTGCCCCGCAGGCTGCGGCTGCTGGTGGCCGCGGTGTCCGCGGACGACCACCCTGTGGAGGCCTGGCTGGACGAGGCGCGGGTGGTCAAGCTGGACGCGCGGCCGCACTGCGCGGTCGCGAGGGCGACGAGCTGGCCGCTGGAACACCCGGCTGCGGTCGCGGCGCGCATGCGGCCTTCGGCCCGGTTCAGCCTCGACGACGGCACGCCCGGGGCCAGCTCGCTTTCGCGCGACTCCCGCTCTGGCGTGCACCTCTCGGCCGCCAGCGTCGCCCCGCCCAGCGCTGCCTTTCTCAGCGCCAGCGCCGTGCCAGGGGTGCTGCCCGGCCTGACCCACCCCGCGGACCGCGACGGCGCCGTGCGCCTGGGCGACGTGACGCGCGATTTCATCCGCGTGCCTGCCTTCAGCAGCCGCGCGAGTGAGGCCATTGGCTTTGCCATCGCGCTCTGGGTGCAGGCGGGGTCGCTCCCCGCTGGCGGCACGGTCGGCGCCTCTGACCCGATGGCGGGCTCCGTCATCTGGTCGGACGCGCTGGCATCGCCCGCAACGGACAGCGAGGACGCTGGGTCCGGCCGCGTCTCTGCCGACCCGGACTGGGGCACCCGCTGCGTCTTGCTGTCCAACGGCTCCGTCGCTTTCAGCGTCGCCACCGACGACGGCGTGACGACGCTGGTGACGCAGGCCCGCATCCCGACGGGCCGGCCCGTCCACATCGTGGGGTCGTTCGCCGCTCGCTACGGCGAGCTGTCGCTGGCCATTGACGGCATCACGCTGGCGGCGGACGGAACCGAGCCGAGCGGCCTGTGGGTCACGGGCGAGCGTCGCTCGGCCACGTCGCCCTCGGTGTCCACTCGCAACACCGGCAAGCTGCGGGGCCAAGGAAGAGACCTCTTCGTGGGGTGGGACGGGGTCGGCGCCGGAGCTGCCGCCATGGGCGGCGGCGGCATGCTGGTGGACGAGCTCGTGCTGTGGAACCGGCCGCTCGAACAGCCCGAGATGGCTCGCCTTGCCAGGCCGTTCAGCGCAGGCGTGGAGCCCGGGACGGCCTCTACCTCCCGCGGGGAGGCGAGGTTCGGCGACATCGATCTGTTCGACGAGCTCCCGCCGGGCAGCCCCGCCACGGGGCTGGCGCTGTGGGCGCTGAACGAGACCACCGGCGAGGTGGCTGCCTCCGGCGCGTGGGAGTTTGACTCGCCGGACAGCAGCGTCGCCGTCGCTGCCATTGCGGGCATCGCGGGGTTCCTCAACTCCAGCGCGGTGGCGCCCGGGGCCTTGGTGGTCGGCGCGACGCGGGGAAGCGCCGTGGCTGCGTGGCAGCCACAGGGCGAGGTGCTGTTCGAGGACGACTTCTCCGACCAGCCGGACTCCGGCTCCTTGCGCAGCCGCTACTGGTGGCGCCGCGGCGGCATGCCGTACGAGTACATGGCCAACTCGGCGTTTGCGGACAACTACCCGCACACGTGGCAGGGGGCCAAGGACATGTGCCACGACAGAGGCCTGCGCCTGTGCGACTTTTGGAGCTACTGCCGGCCAACGAACTGGCGTCTCAACACCTCCACCACCATCTACGGGCAGGTCAACGGGGAGGGGTGGACCCCCTTCGACAACGGGGACGGCTCCACAAACACGTGGGTGGCCGTGGGCAAGGCCTACGCCGAGCGGGTGTGCCAGACCTACACGCAGGTGTTTGGCACGGAGGCCACCTTCTCCAACGCCAACCCAACGTCCGGCGGGGCGGTCCTCTGCTGCCAGCGCAGCCGGCCGCAGGAGCGGTGGCGGGAGGTGGTGCAGTACCCGACCGACGAGGCCAAGTCGGGCCGCACGTTGTTCGAAGTGTACACGGACGGCCACTTCCGCTGGAATGCCGGCCGCATCTACTCCAACAGCTACTACATGGGGAACATCCGCGGCGGGTCCAACCCCAGCCTCAACAGCTACTACTGGAACGACAACCCGACGGCGGTGCCGCACGCCAAGAACGCGGGCGCCAGGTGCAAGACCCTGGTGTGGGGCGCGTACGTTCACCTCAACATTCCGGAGGCGTACACGTGGACGGACTACACGGTGGTGGCCCGCGTGTACGCGCACGTGCGCGACGTCGGGGTGCTGGTGCGGTACCAGGACGACAACAACTACTACGGCTACCTCACCAACCCCGACCCCGACGCCAACTGCGCGGGCATCATTCGCCGCCGCGGCCCGCACTTCTACGACGACTGGGACACGCTGGACGACGTGTGGCAGCAGCCGGAGCGCATCGTGGTGGAGCGCTACAAGTGGCACGAGTTCAGGGTGGCGGTGAACGGCACGACCGGCGCCACCGTGCGGGCCTGGGTGGACGGCAAGCTGGTCCTCTCCGTCACGGACTCGCAGCCCAACTTTATTCCCAGCGGCAGCGTGGCGTTCTGGTCGGCCTACAACAGGCCGCAGTTCGACGACATCCGCATCTACAAGGGGGTGCCGGAGCGCGTGGATACGGCCCCGGCCGACTCGGCCCTCAGCCTCGTCGGGGCGCCTCCTCTCCCACGAGTGCCCGACGGTGGCGACTTCTACGCCCAGGCGCGGCACGGCGCCGGTGCTCTCGCGTTTGTGGGCCGCAAGGCGCGGGCGGTCGACGCGGAGTCCTCGCCTTTCGCCGGCGCGGTCCACCCGCTCGGGCCCATGCCCATTGCGCCCGACAGCACCCTGCCCACTGAGGCCATTGTCAGGGCTGTGCACCCCACGCTTCGCCGCCTCCTCCCCGTTACGCCGCCCCTCTCCTGGCCCGGCACCCCCGGCGGGCTGGAGAACGCCTTCCCGGCCCCGGTGGCCGCGAACGGCCGGGCAGTAATGGCCGGGGACGGCGTGGCGTCGGCCCGGTCGCTGCTCGCCTGCCGCACGCAGCGACTCCGCGTGCCCGAGAACAGCCCCGCGGGCACAACCCTGTCAGTCCCGCTGCGCGCCCACCCCGGGTCGGTCGCTGGGATGGGCGCCACCCTCGGCGGGTTCCGCGTGGTGGCCGGGAACGCCGTCACGAAGCGAGTGGTGAACGAAGACGACCTCTCAGTGTCCTTGGTCAAGACTGTGGACACCTTCTCCGTGAGCCCCGCGGACGGCACCGTGTCCGTGAAGCGCGGCGGGGCAAACCTCGACGCGGAGGCCCAGAACGTCGTCCGGATGTCGGTTGCTGCGGGGCCGCGCAGGCACGACAGCGGATGGCTGCCTCTGCACAGCATGCAGCGCGACGGCGAGGAGGGCTCCTACCGGGAGCTCTCGCTCGCGCCACGCTTCGCCACAATGGACCCCGCGCTGGTGCGGGTTGACGTCATCTTCCGCGCAGCTGACGGCGTGAACGAGGGCTTCTGCTTCCGATCCAAGGGGAGCTCCAGCTGGGACGACGACGACACCACCTGGAACTACTACGGAGGCGCCCTCAGCGCGTACGCCACGGGCGGGGCGGTGCCTCGCGGCGACGCGGCGCTGGACCAGCGGTGGGTCCAGGACCTCCAGCAGGCAAAGACCGCGGACGTCCGTCCCGGCGGCGCAGTCACGGCCGGCGTCACGCTCCCCGCGAGCGCGGCCGCCAATGCCAGCGCGGTGACTCCGCCACGTGTTCGCCTGTGGGCTCCCACGCACGGGAGGTTCGCCCGCGGGGCAATGGTCAACCTCGGCGGCGGGCAGGGCGCGATGTTCGACGCCGACCGGAACTTCCTCGGCGAGAGCCATACCCAGCGCAGCCACCGCACCGAGGCGCGCGTGTTCGCGACGGAGGAGCAGCCCCCCGACTTTGACTCCGGGTGGATCATGGTGGAGTCGATGCGGGGCGCGGGCACCGACCGGCACGTTCGCCACGGGCTGAACGGGTTCCCGGACCGAACGCGCGTGCTCGTGCGGGCGGTGAGTGGGCCCAACGCCGGCTTCGTGTTTGAGGCCAAGGGCGACGGCCTCAGCCGCGACTACTACCTCAACGACTACGGAGGCGTGGTGGCGGCGGTCACCGCCACCAGCGTGGAGCTCTACCCAGCAACGAGCCGGTCCGGCATGAACTCGGCCTTCTCGATCAAGGTGCCGAAGCGCGGGTACGGGCACGGGGCCGCCACGCAGCACTCCTTCGCGGCCGAGGTGCGCGTCCTGGCCTGGCGCATGGGCCTGCAGCCGCCGCCGGCATTCGTGTCGGACTGGCTTGACACGGAGTTCGTGCAAGGAGGCAACGGCTTCGCCGAAGTGACGCTCCCGGCGTCGCTCGTGGAGGACGGCCCGCCGTCCCGGGTGGAGGTGTGGGTGCGCAGCCGGCAAGGCGAGGAGATGCTGGTGCCGTCCGTGGGCATGTCCGAGAACTACGCGCACGTCTACTGGTACGCGACCGGCGGCATCGTCGCCGCATTCTCCAACTCGTCCGTGCGCATGTGGGCCGGAGGGCCGGATATCGGCCGCGACGAGTTTCCCAGGACGGAGATGCGCCCCATGGGCACGTCCTACGGGTGGTACTACACCGGCGGAGGCGTGGTCTACTCCACCATCGCCACCGTGCAGGTCCGCGCCTGGGCGGCCGATAGCTCAGGCCAAGCCGACATCGGGGAGGTGCAGGTGGATGTCGTCGACGTTCAGGAGCCGCCCACCGTGTCCGACACGTTCATGTTCGTCGCGGAGAGCGTGGGGGGCTCCACGCCCAACGGGCACTCTGTCGGCGTCGTCAGCGCGTCCGACGACGACAGGGACTCCCAGCTGTCGTTCCAGCTGCTCAGCGGCAACCCAGGCGGGTCGCTCTTTGCCCTAAGCAGCTCTACCGGCGAGCTCACGGTGGCGAACCAGTCGCTCCTGGACTTCGAAGCCTTCCCCACCGGCATCGACATGCTGGTGCGCGTTTCCGACGGCACGTTCGAGGGGGTGTCGCGCGTTCACGTGGAGGTGACCAACGTGAACGACCCCGTGGACGTCTTCGAAGCCAACATGTCCGTCCCCGAGAACCTGGCCTTGAATGCCCTCGTTGGGAACCCGATCGAGGCCACAGACCCTGACGTGGACCAGACCATCCTGTTCTCCGTCATCCCGGAGTTCAATCCGATGGGGGCGGTGTCGATCAACAAGTGCTCGGGCCAGCTGCGCGTGGCCAACCCGGCAGCCTTCAACTACGAGCTGTACCCGGACCACCGCATCGTGGTGCGAATCCTGGCGGTGGACGACGGCTTCCCGCAGACCAACGACACGGCGGAGGTGATCCTGAACCTGATCGATGTGAACGACAGGCCACGCCTCAACGGGACGGAGCTGCTCGCCCCCGAGAACGCGCTTGCGGGAGAGCTCGTGGGAGTCATCCCGGCGTTCGACGAGGACAACGACACGCTGACGTTTGTGATCAGCAGCGGCGACTCGGCCGGCATGTTTGAAATCGCGGTGGATGGGCTGGACGCCGTCGGTCACCCCCGGCACGTCCTGCGCATGAGCCCGCGCGTGGTGGCGTGGGGCGAGGGGTCGGGCCGCTTGGACGCCGCCCAGTCAGCGTCCAGGGCCCCGGGCGGAGCGGCCAGCGTGGCAGGCCTTGCTGCTGCCCCCGGGAGCCAGCCCGGGCTCGTCCTCGACTTTGAAGACGCGCTGCGGCCAAGCCGGCAGTTCAAGCTCCAGATTGTGGTGTACGACGACGCGGAGGGCACCCTGGACACGCGGAGCGACGTGTTCTTCTACACAGTGTCGGTGGGCGACCGGAACGACGCCCCGCTTGCACCAGCCACCCAGACGCGGGCGGTGTCGGAGAACGTTGCTTCAGGAACGCCGGTCGGCATCAGGCTGACGGCCTCGGATCAGGACGCCCTCGACCTCGGCGTTGCGGGCGGGCGGGCCGACGGGCTGGTGTGGTCGTGGCACCCGGACTTTGACGCCAGCTCGCTGCCATTCGCGCTGAGCCCGTCGGGAGCCATCACGGTGTCGCTCCTGCCGCCGGCCAGCGGAGAAGCCAGCATCGACTTCGAGCGCCGCTCGGTGTACACCGCACGCGCGGTGGTCACAGACTCCGGGGGCGCTGCGGCCACGCTGCTGGACGAGAGCGCCGACCTGGGCGCGGCTCGCACTGCTCTTGCAGGCAAGCGCGCGCGGGTGCCAACCGGGGCTCTGTCCCAGCAAGTCAACATCACGATTGCCGTTGGCGACGTCAACGAGCCTCCTGTCGTTGGCGACGGCGTTCTGCGCATCGACGAGGCCAGCCCGCCCGGCACGGTCGTGGGGTGGCTCAACGTGTCAGACCCCGACGCAGCTGATGCCGGGCTGCTGCAGGTGACCATTGACTCGGACACAAATCCGCTGGAGGCATTCGCGGTGATCACCTCCGCCAACGGCACGTTGCTCACCGTGGCGCGGGACGTCATCGACTTCGAGTCGCGGCCGAGCTACAGCCTCCGGGTGACGGCCGTGGACGGGGCTGGAGTGAATGCCACCGGCATCGTGCAGGTGCTCGTCAACGACCGCAACGACCCGCCGACGTTCAACTCCTGCCCGAGCAGCGCCAACTCGCCGGTGGAGTACCGCACCTTCCTGGGAGTGTCCGCCGTCCAGGCCATCGTCCCGTCGCCCGGCGGCGCTGACGAAGTGAACACGTTCTGGTTCTCGCGCGTGACGGCCTTTGGCGACGACGCGGAGGCATGCGAGACAGCGTGCACCAACAACCCGGTCTGCGAGGCGTGGACGCTCTTCGGGAGCGCCTACCCGCAGCTGGACTGGCGCGGCCAGTGCGTGGGCCGCTCCGGCTTCGCCTCTGTGCTGGCTGCCGTTGAGACTGGCGCAGCGTCGCCGCAGACCGGGGCGCCCGCCTCCCGCCCGGCCAGCGCCTTCCAGGTTCGCACCGGCGTCAAGGTGCGCGCCTGCTTCCGGGTCGAGGTGGACGAGAACGTGGGCCTGCCCTCGAGCTTGCCCGAACTGCTTGGTTGGCCAGTGAACGTGAGCGACTTTGAGGGCTACCCCTTCGTCCTCAACATCACAACGGACACCCAGAACGATGTTTCGGGGCCCCAGGCCTCAGCGGCGCTGTTTGAGCTTGTGGAGCTCGGCCCTGCCATCTTTCCGGGCGCCCCCATGGGAGCCCGCAGCTTCGGCCTGCACATCCGCGACCCTGCCGGCCTTGACTTTGAGGCGTCCGCAAGGCACCTGGTCACCGTGCGGGCAACGGACGACCCCGGCGCCTCCTCCGGCGAGCTCGTCGCCACGTCCACCGCCGTGCTCGCCATCATCGTCCGCGACGTCAACGAGAGGCCAGTGTTCCCGTTTGCCCTCGGCGCGAGCGGGCTGCCCGCCACGAACCGCAGCGTGGTGGAGCGCGACCCTGCCGGCACGCAGCTCGGCTCGCCCGTCGTGTGCACTGACCAAGACGCCGACACGTCGCTCACCTACTGGCTGGACGTCAACGAGGGCGGCTACTTTGCGATCGACCCCTCCTCTGGCCAGCTCTCTCTCGCCTCGGACATGACAGCGACGTTCCCGCACGTGTTCGAGCTGCGAGTGAGTTGCTCAGACGGCTCCCTCAACGCCTCGGCTGTCGTCACCCTGCCCGTGATCAACACCAACGCCCGGCCGACCCTAGAGGGCGCGTCGGCGCAGCGGTCGCTGCAGGAGAATGCCCCGGCTGGCTCGCTGGTGACCGCCTCTGCCGCCCTCTCCGTCTCCGACCCGGACATGGGCGACACTCACACCTGGAGCATCGTGTCCACGAGCCCCGCTTCGGCCACTGGCCTGGTGGTCATCGACGAGCGAACCGGCGCGCTGCGGGTTGGGCCTGCCGCCCCCCGCGACGTGTTCAACTTCGAGTGCAGCCGCGACTACCCCGAGCCCCAGTGCCCTGCCTCCCATCGCACCCTCCGCCTCGGTGTGCACGTCACCGACAGCGGCGTTGGAAACCTCACCGACAGGGCCGACGTCGTCATCGCAGTCACGAACCAGCAGGAGGGCGTGGCGCTGCCGCTGCCAGGCTCTCGGGGCACCACTCCTGGCCTGGCGACGGTGGAGCTGCTGCTCGAGGTGCGCGAAAACTCCGCGCCTGGCTCCGCCCTGCTGTGGGCCCCGATGCTCTCCGACCCGCTGTCGCTGGGGGGCGCCGCCCCGGAGGCCGACTTTTACGACGACGACAAGACTCCCATTGGCTTTGCGTGGCAGGGAGTCGGCAGCCCGCTGCTGCCTCGAGCGTCCGTTGCGGGCGGCCTGGGCGGGGACGCAGTCGATCCGGCTGCCGTGCTGGTCGTGGTGTCGGCGAACCGCTCTGCAGCCGCAGCCGGAAGCGCGGTTGGGCCCGGCGACGGAAGCAGCAGCGACCCGCTTGCGGGGCTGGACTCGGAGCAGCTTCGCGTCTTCCTCAACCGCTACCCTTCCGGGCAGACGCCGGCCTTCAGCCTCGCGGCGTCCGTTCCCGAGTCGCTGCTGAGCCCGCTGCCCGACTCGCGCGGCATGGTGCTGGACCACGAAGCCACGCCCGAGCTGCGCCTGACTCTGCAAGTGGACGACGCTGGCGGTCTGCCGGCCGTCACGGTGCCGGTACTGCTGCGAGTGCTGGACCAGCCGGAGCGGCCGGTGTTCTTCGCAAGCGTGCCCGAGGGCGTCGCAGGCCCCGGCGGCCTGTCGCCGGGGGACGGGGGCGCCGGACCGGCCGCTGTGCGCGGGCCCGGGCAGCTGTCGGCTTCCGTCCCCGAGGGCTCCCCGGGCGACATGCTGGTGGCCGACCTGGGCCGGGTCGCCTTCGACCCCGACGGCGACGCGCTCTGGTTCTCCCTGGTGTCGGTGCTGCAGCTGCGAGCCTCTGGGGACGTGGTGCCCGAGCTGCCGGATCCCCTGACCGGCCAGCTGGCCGCCACGTTCGCTGTCGACGCGAGCAACGGCACGCTGGTTCTCCGGCCGCCGGCCTTTGGCCTCAACTCCGTGGTGGACTTTGAGTCGTTTGTCGGCTACAACGTGACTGTCCGCATCGCGGACCGCCAGCTGGCGACCGACCCCGACCTCCAGTACGTTGAGGCGCTCGTCCAGGTGTCGGTCACGGACGTGAACGACATCACCATCACCTCGGTCAAGTCGCCGAGGGGGCCGATGCTCACGCCGGGCGGGGAGCCGGTCGTGATCCAGGGCACAAACCTGGGGTTCGCTCACGCGATGCCTGCCGGCCTCCAGCCCCAGCTCCACGTCCAGTACGGGTGCGAGCCCCGCCAGCGGGAGGGAGACCCCTCCTCCCCCGCCTCCGGCCCTTGGGTGCCCGCCACGGTCGGCCCAGACCCGTTCGATTCCGCGTGCCGGTTTACCGCTCGCAGCTGCAGCATCACCACGCCAGGCTCGGAGATTACGTGCTTGAGCGACGAGGGCGCGGGCCGCAGGCACCGCTGGCGGGTCACCGTCACCTGGGCGGCGGGCGGCGGCCAGCCCATGAGCCGGCACTCCAACCCCTCCGCGGAGTCTGAGGACTTTCCCCAGTCGACCAGCTACGCGCCCCCCGTCGTGAGGGCTGTGGCCTTGGCCGACCCGGGCGGGCTGCGCACCGTGGGCGGCGGCCTGGTGCGCATTCAGGGGCGCAACCTTGGGCCCGCCGGGTCCGCGGCAGCCGGGTCCATGTCCGCGCGCATCGCTCCCGGCCCCATGGCAGCGGCCGTGGGCGCGGTGGCCCGCACGATCACTGTGGCGCCGCTCCCCTTTGAGGGCAGCACCAGCGCTGCCACGGGCATGAGCGGCTGCCGAGTCCTCAGCCACACCGAGGCCGAGTGCCGCGCCGGCGCGGGCGTCGGCACCGGGTACTTCTGGGTCCTCTCTGTCGAGGGCCAGGCTTCCGAGACGCGCGCCCAGTACGAGGCAGCGCTGCAGGGGCTCGCCCCCGACGACCGCGCTCCTGTCAGCGCCATGCTCGTCGACTACCGCCCGCCCACCGTGGGGTTCCTCAGCCCCGCAGCCTCGCAGCAGAGCGGCGGCGGGTTTGCTGCGAACCTCTCTTCGCTCACCACTCGCGGCGGCTCCAGGCTTCTTGAGATCACCGGCGAGGACTTCGGCCCCGCGCCGCCCATGGCGCCCGCCGGCGTGAGCCCCATTCCCTCCAGCGGCGGCGTGGATCCCCTGCTCGCGCCCCTGGCCACGATGGTGGGGGACCGCTTCGAGGTGACGGTGACCTGCGCTGTGGCGCCGCAGCTGGAAGAGGCCGGTGGCCCCGGCAGGCACACCAAGCTGCTCTGTGACGTGCCCCCCGGCGTCGGTCGCAGCTTCCGCTGGTGCGTCGTCATCGGCGGCCAGCTCTCCAATGCCTCCACCGAGATGACTCACTATCGCGCTCCTGACGTTTCGCGCGTCTTTGGCACGGGCGCCATCGCCTCTCCCACCAGCGGCGGGTCCACCATCCTGATCGAGGGCGACAACCTCGGGCCGCTCACTCTGCCAAGGGGCTTTGCTGGCGACGAGCTTCTGCCAGTGGACTGGGCGGCGTACGGGCGGCCGCAGCTTCACGCCGGGGGGCGCCTGCCGCCGCCGCCGGAGGCGGCCGTTCCGGGCGAGTCTCCGCTCGCTGGCTGGATCCGCGCGTCGGGCTGCACCGTGATTACCGCACACACGCTGGTCAAGTGCGTGACTGGCGAGGGCGCGGGGGCCTCCCTCGCCCTGCAGCTGTCGGTGGGCGGGCAGCGCTCCGAGGTTCGGCCTTCGGCTGTGAGCTACGGCCCGCCGTTCGTCACCCTCACGAGCGGGGAGGCCTCGCCGGCTGCCCGCACGTCCGGCGGGCAGACGGTGGTCCTCCACGGTGCGAACATGGGACGCGATGCCACCACCCTGGACGTGGTCTCGTACGGCCCCACGGGCGCGGAGTTCGAGGCCATCGGCTGCGTGGTGCAGGAGCCGCACCGCTCGCTGATGTGCACCACCCCGGAGGGAGCGGGGAAGGACTTGCGGTTTCGAGTGGTGGTGGCCGGGGTGGAGAGCGCCGCCCCGCGGACGCAGTACGCGCCCCCGCAGCTGGACGGGGTCAGGCTGCTCAACGCCACCGCCCCCGTGCAGGCCGCGCTGGAGGGGCTGCACACTCGCGGCGGCCAGCGGTTCGAGCTGCACGGCACCAACCTGGGCGCGGCGTGGGTGGCCTCCGGGTTCTCGTACATCGACCGGGTGGCCTACGGGACGTACGAGCTCCCCGCCGCCATGTGCAACGGGTCCCTGCCGGAGCACGACCGTCTGGAGTGCGTGACGCTGCCCGGCGTCGGCCTGGGGCACGGCGTGCAGGTCTCGGTCGGAATGCAAGACTCGGGGCCGACGGGCGTCTCCCTCTCGTTCCAGGCGCCGGAGCTGCTTGCGGCTGTGCTGCTGCCACCGGCAAGCAGCGCGACCCCAGCGCCGGACGGGTACGGCCAGCTCGCCGCCTCGAGCCCGCGCACGCACAGCACAGTCCCAACGTCTGGCGGCGCAATTCGCATCGTCGGCACAAACCTCGGCAGAGCCCTTGACGGCCTGCGCGTGTGGGCGGGAACGGAGCCGGCGACCAAGGCCGCGAGCCCCATCACGTTCGCAGAGCTGCCTTGTGACAAGGGGGGCGACAGCGGGGGGTCCGTGGAGGTGCCCGCCGAGTGGCTGCCGGCGTTTGAAGCCGCCTTTCCGCGGCCGAGCCAGCCCTCGCTGCTGGTCCCAGGCGCCGCCTCCTTCCCGGTCACCGCGTTCGCCCGGGGGCTCTACTGTGCCGACGTCCTTCTTCCTGCGGGCGACGGGCGGGGCCGCGAGCTCTGGGCCGAGGTCGGCGGCCAGTCGAGCCAGCGGCTGACCTACAGCTTCGCCGACCCGTTCGTGCGCGACCTGGTCGTGATCGAGGACCCAGAGGACTCCGTGAGGCGCGTGGTCGTGCTCAAGGGCGGGGACTTTGGCCTGCCCGCGACGGGCAAAGTCCTGGTCGGCGCTTGCGTGGCCAGCAACGCGACGCGCTTCAAGGAGCTCGCGGCGCGGCCTGACGGCGGCAGCGCCCTCATCGAGGACTGGGAAATGGAAGAGGCGGCCCGCGCAAGCATGGCCGCAGAGGAATCCGAGCCGGGCGTGGTTCGCGTGAACTGCGGCGGCGGCGGGGCGTCCTCGCTTCCGGTCGTGACCATGGTGGAGTGCGTCGTCGACGGGGCGGGCACCGGCGCTGGCGCCACCCTGTGGTCTCACGCTCTGGTGCGCTGCCGCATCCCTCGGGTTCGCCAAATGGACGACGCCAGCGGCGGAGCGGAGGCCGGGCCGCTCCGGCAGGGCGTGGTGGTGGCGGTGGCAGGGGTGGACCGGCGGCCCACCCGGGCGCATGTGTACACGGAGTCGTCGCCCGTCGTGACCCAGCACTCCCCCACGCAGTCCCCGTCGGCTGGCGGCGGCGAGATGAGCGTGGAAGGCGAGTTCCTCTCCGGCTGGCCGAACCGCGCCGCCGTCGGCGTCGACATCCGCAACGACTCTCTGGCCTTCCTGAGCGACCCTGCCAGTCCGGCCGCGTGGGCCGCCTGTCCCGTGGTCCCGGGGACCTACCGCGAGCTGCGCGACGACGGCGAGGAGTGCGACGTCGCCACGAGCGAGGCCGGCCTCTGCGTGCCGCGGACCCGCCAGAGGGCCCGGCTGCGGTGCATCGTGCCGCCTGGCGTGGGCTCGTCGGCAACGGCCGCCATGCGCCTGCGCCGCTTCGAGCAGACCAGCGAGGAGGCCGCCTTCGCCTACGCGCCCCCCTCCGCCGTGCGCTTGCTTGGCCGGCCAGCCACCGCTGCGGGCGGCTGGGCCACTGCCGGCGGGCCCCGCGTGCACCTGGAGGGCTCCGACTTTGGCGTGACGCCCGTGGTGCAGATGACGTCGTTCTTGACCGGCGGGTGGGTTGCGGTCCCCGCGGCTGACGTTTCGCTGGACGACGCGGCGGGCCACACGAAGCTGTCGTTCAGGCTGCCGGAGGGCTCGGGGCGGGCGAGGGCCGTGCGGGTGGTGGCGGGCGACCAAGCGAGCGATGCGCTGGTGATGTCGTACGACCCTCCCCGGCTCGAGCCGTCCTGCACGGTGCCCCGCACGCTCTCCGGCGACACGCGCGGCGGCCTGGTTGTCACGCTGTGCGGGCTGAACTTCGGCCCGCGCTCCCTGTCCCTCCTGGCGCCGACCAACGGCACAGCCGCCGTGCCAGCCAACACGAGCGCTGCGCGCAGCTACGTCCAGGTCGCCGGCGCCATCGTGCCAGCCCTGTCCTGGAACCACACGCACGTGTCCTTTGCCATGCCGCCCGGCCAGGGCGTGTCTCTCAGCATCGTGGTGACGGTGGATGGGCAGCGGTCCGACGAGGCGCCGCAGGGGTCGTCCGGCTCCGGCAGCGGCGGCGGCTCCTCGGTGCCCGACGTCCCTTCGCTGCGGTTCACCTACGAGCAGCCGGAGCTCCACTTCGTGGCCCCGCTCGAGGGGCCCACCTCTGCCGTGGACGCGACCTCCGGCGAGCGCCAGGTCCTTGAGCTGCAGGGCCGCAACTTCGGCACGGATCCCGTGCTGCGCTTCGGCGGCGCGGAGCTGCCCCTGATCGAGGCCTCCCACACGCGGGTGCGCGCCTACATCCCGCCCGGGCAGGGCTCCTCCTCTGTGGAGCTGGTGGCGGGAAACCAGACCTTTGCCTCCATCCCGCGCTTCGTGTACGACAGGCCGCAGGCGACGCTGCTGCTGGCCGCGCTTGCAGGCCGCACCGACGCGTGCGGCCGGCTGGAGGACGTTCGCCTGTGGCGGTCGCGCCTGGGCGTGCTGCCCGCCTCTGGCGACGGAAGGCGCCTGTGCTGCGCGCCCCAGACCCTCCGCATCGTGGGCCAGTCGTTCGGCGTGCGGGCGCCCACTGTGGTGATGTCCGCGCCGTCGTCCCTGCCGCTGGCGGCCGCAGCCGCAGCCGGGCTCACGGAGGAGAGTTTGAGCAAGACGGTGTCGCGAACGTGCGCCGAGGTCGAGAGGGACGTCGACGCCAGCTGGGCAGGCAGAGCCTTCCTCAACGCCACCGGGTGCGTTCCTTACGAGCCCTGCATCCAGAGCCACTCGCACTCGCAAGTGCTGCTGCGCGCGCCGCCCGGCCAGGGGACGGGCATGTCAGTGACGGTTCTGGTGGACGAGCTGGAGGACGGCGCGGTCGTGGAAGGCCGCACAAGGCTCAACGCCACTCTGCCGCCGCCCGGCTTCGGGTTCAACCCGCCCGTGATCCAGCAGGTGGAGTCGAGCCCCCTGGACGGCCTGGGCGCCATCGTCACGATGCGCGGGCTCAACCTCGGGTTCGACGACGCGCTCTTCCGCACCTTCGCCTACGGGGACGTCGACGCGCCGCTGCCCTACGCGGGCCTTCAGGCGCAGGCGGCCGCGGAGCGGGCCAGGCGCGAGGCGGAAGGCGCTGCGGCCACCAGCGGCGCCAGCGGATCCGGCGACCGCGCCGCGACCGCGGCCACCAGCGCGCCCCTAGCCGCGCCGTCCAGGCAGCGCTCTCTGCAGGTGGACGCCGGCGGGGACGCGGGGAGCGGGAGCGGCGGGCCAGCCGCGACGGGGCCGCAGCGGACGGACGCTGCCCGAAGCGTCCTGTCAGTCCGCGTGTCAGGCCAAGAGTGCGACGCCCTGGACTGGGTGCGGGACACGCAGGCGGGCGACCCCAAGGGGGCCGCGCCGTACCTCCGCTGCCGCCTGAACAGCGCCCCTGTGGGCAGACACAACCTCAGCGTCACCGTTGCGGGCGTCACCCGCGTTCACCTGGCCGAGGTCGAGACCCTCGTTGTTAGCCAGTGCTTCGAGGGCGCGTACGGAGCCACGGGGGAGACGTGCCTGCCCTGCCCGACGGGCGCGACGTGCCCAGGGACCCCGGTGGAGCCGGTTGCGCTTCCCGGCTTCTGGAGAGAGGAGATGCCCCCGAGCGACCCGTTCTTCAAGCAGCTCTGCCCGCCCGCCCGGCAGGACCGGCCCACGTGCCCCCTGCTGGTGTCGTGCGTACCGGCGTCGGCGTGCCTGCGCAACAACACGTGCGCGCTGGGCTACGAGGGCGAGCGCTGCTCCCAGTGCCTGCGCGGGCGGTACTACCGCGTGGACGGCGAGTGCATCGAGTGCCCGCAGAACCCGGAGCTGATCCTGGCCGCGTTCGTCGTCGGGGTGATCTTCGTCTGCATCGGCGCCTACGAGATGAACCGCCGCCAGCTGAACCTGGGCTGGATCGCCATCGGGCTCGACTACTTCCAGGTGCTCTCGCTCTTCGCGAACGTCAAGGTGAGCTGGCCGCCCGCGCTCAAGGAGCTGTTCCGCATCCTGTCCGTGTTCAACCTCAACCTGGACCTCACGGCCCCCGAGTGCTGGGCGGAGGGCATCACCTTCACGATGCGCTGGTACGCCACCATCGGCATGCCGGTGGTCGCGGCGGCGCTCATCGGGCTTGTGTGGATCTCCAAGGTGCTGTGGACGCGGCTGGTCAAGTGCCAGAAGCTCGAAACCATGGGCGACGCCTCCGACAGCCTGGCCTCCGCCCTTACGACCATCTACTACGTAAGCTACCTCCTCCTGGCGCGAGCAACCGTGGACGTGCTTTCGTGCGCCCCGTCGCACCCGCCCGACCCGCGCGGCCGCGTGTTCATGGAGTCGACCGCCATTCCCTGCTTCGAGGCGGGGGGCGAGCACCTTGCCATGTTCCCCTTTGCCGTTCTCGCGCTCGTGGTCTACAACGTCGTCATCCCCGCGGTCATTCTGCGCTTCCTCCACTCCCAGCGCGAGCTGGTGAAGGAGGACCAGTACCTCCGGGCCATGGACACGGGCGACACGCCCTCGACCAACCCCAACGCCCTGCGCATCCGCAAGCGGTGGATGCGCCTTTACTACCTGTTCAAGCCCAGCTACTGGTGGTTCATCCAGGTCATTTTCGCCCGCAAGCTTGGCCTCGCCTTCGCCGCCCTGGCCTTCCGCTCCGCCCCCTCCTTGCAGCTCGCAGTGGCGCTCATCGTCACATTCTACTCGTTCGTCCTCACCGTGCGCCTGCGCCCCTACCTCTGCTGGGGGGAGGCCAAGTCCGTCTTGTCGGAGCACGAGCGCATGGCTGCGCTGGGCTCCCCCCTGCACTCCAAGATCAACATGACGCTGCGGTCCGTCAGAGCGACGCTGCGCGGCAACGCCATGCGGAACCGCGGCAACGACCTGTGGCGCAGCGCGGGCGGCAGGAAGGCGCGCGAAGGCAAGGCTGGCAAGGCAGCAGCGGGCGGAGGCGCGGCGGGCGCGCCAGCGGCGTCTGGCGTTGGGGCCGAACAGGCCCTCCGCGTGCTCAGGCGGCAGAGCCTGCACTCGAACCTGAACACCATGGACAGCGTGCTCATGGCCTGCGCGTCCCTGGTCACCCTGGGGGGGCTGCTGTACGAGGCGGGCGAGTTCAGCGAGCGCGACGCCTCTGCCGAAACGCTCGCGGTGACCACGCTCATCGCCGTGGTGATGATCACGGGCGCGCTGTACTTCCTCGGCGCCGCCGCCGTGGAGCTGCTGGCCGAGGTCCGCCCGGGGACCTGCCTCAAGCCCAAGATTCGCTCCCGCGCCAGCGCGGTGAGAGGCGGCAAGCTTGCCAAGAAGGCCGGCCAGGCAGCGGTGGCCGACAAGCCGGCTGCACTGAGCGTCGACGAAGCGGCGGGAAGCTCGTCGGGCGCCCTCGACGGCTCTGACAGCGGGGCGGCCACCGGCTCTGCCGGGCGAGGCGCGGAGCGGTGCGGGTGCCTCGCCAGGTCGCTCGGGCGGCTGCCCTGCGCTGCGGCCATCCCCGTCGAGGACCCATTCCTGGCGGGCCAGGCGCGCTCTCCGCGCCGCAGCCCCCCAGTTGGATCGCCCGGCCACCCGGCCCGCGGGCGGCCCGCGTTCACGTTTGGGGGCGGCGGCGCGATGCGCCCGTCGCCGACGGATTCCGCAAAGCCGCTTGTCAGCTCCACATCCGAAGGCGGCTTTGCCATGACGAACCCGATGGCGGCGGCCGCGGCGTCTCCGGGCGCCGAGGCAGCCGCCGGCATGGGCCTGTCTGGCGTGGGGGTCAACCCCGTGATGGCCCGGGCCATGGAGGAACAGCGCCGGGAGGAGGCGGAGCGGCGCGCCGAGCGGACCAAGGACTCGAACCTGGTGGCTGCCAAGCTTCCGAGCGAGCCGCCTGCGCGGGACGAACTGGAGCTGTGGCTTGAAAAGTTCGAGAAACTCAAGGCGCAAGCCGACGACCTGGGGCAGAGGATCCGCGACGCAACCAAGGAGGGTGCGGTGGGCGGAGAGATCGCCGCTCTTGTGGCCGCAGGGCGCCACCGCGACAGCAGTGGCGGCTCCTCGGGCCACCAGGAGGCTGCGGCTCTGGCCAGAGCCGCAATTGCCCGGAAAAAGCTCGCGCGCGACGTAGGCAGCAGCGTGAGCATGCCGACAGGCGCCAACCCGCTGTTCGCCGCGGCGGGAGCCAAGGCGGCGCTGGGGCGCCGGCGCACCGGGTCCGGCCCTCGCAGCCGGGGCCGCGGGGCTGCGGCCAACCCGCTCCTTCGTGCCGCATCCACGCGTCGGGCGGCGGCGGCGGCGGCGGCGACACGCAAGCCGACGGACGCCTGAGCTGAACGGACAAGTCTTCCCTGCTTCAGAGCAGACAAGAACTTGGCCGGCACATCCAACAGGCGCACTCTGTGCGCCCCGAAATGCCCCAGGACGCGCTCGACCGGCGGCCTGGGCGCCAGCAACATCTCAGCCAATGCGTCCATCAAAGCCTGCGGAACCACGAATTGAAACATGGTGCCTGACTGACGTTTGCATGAGCACTGAAGGTTGCCGCGCAGCTTGCTGCGCGCAACCGACGCCCCTTTGCGAGGCTTGCTGGTTGCGGACCTCCTGCTGCCAGCTGCCCGCGCGGGCGATGAGTGATGGGGACACGCCACTGCACCGCGGAACTGACCAACCATGACTGCCAGCTGCCTGCTTGCACGCGCCCGACCCCCCAAACGAATCACCGCCGAACGCCCGCGAGGCCACCTGGCTGGGCGCAAGAGTTCGCGCGGCGTTGTGCTGCAGGTGCGACAGAACAAGACATTGGCTGCCGGCAGAGCTGGGTTTCAGCATTTCTCGGCGCGCGCCATTTCTCGGCCCGGAGGCACCGGGCGGCGGCTGGGCGGCGGGCATTGCGTGCGGCCGAGTACCTGCGGCCCCGGTATGGCTGTGGAGGACGCGCCTCCGGGCCGAGGGCGCAGGCCCGCCCAGCGCGCCCGCAGGGAAGAGCAGGCCACTGCTGGCTTGACGCCCGCCGCGCTGGGCCTGCTTGCCGTGCTGCTCCTCCTGGCCGCGGGAGTCGTTGGTTCCTCGGTGTGGCAGGCGGGGGAGACGGTGCCCGGGCCGACCAAGGACCTGTACTTTGGAGGCCTCTACAACGACGGGGGCATCAACGCTGGTTCCCAAAGCCCTTGCGGGGAGCCGGGCTCGCTTGTGCCCAGCGTCCAGCCGCGGGCATCCGGTTCGCCCTGGGACACAGGTTGCGGGGTCCCAGCGTCGCCCTCGCCGTCTCCCTCGTCGGGGCTGCACAGCAGCGGTCCCAGCGTGACCTCGCCAGACCCGGGCTCCGCGGGGCCTGGCCCGCCCCTCCCTGGCCCCGACGCGCTCCCGCCGGACGCCCCGGAGCCACCCGAGACTCCGCAAGCAGCAGCGGGCGGCGTCGGCGAGGACGTGCATCCTGACTTTCGCTCGTCCGGGCAGTGGTACCGGCCGGACGCTTCCGGGCCGGACGGCGACCTTCCTGTGCAGTTCCGGCTGCCTCTGGGGGTCCCAGCGGACGGCGAGCTGGAGGAGGTGCGTGGGAAGATCGAGATCATCTGGAAGGGCCGGATGGGCAACAACCTCTTCTCCTACATGGTGGGCCGCTGCCTGCACGAACTGCTGGGGTTTGAGCTGACAATGAGCTCCGACCGGGGCCGGCTGACGAAGATGTTCCCCGATGCAGGTCCCAAGGCTGCGCAGAAGCGGCCGAAAGGGTGGCAGCCACAGGAGAAGGGCGTCGACAAGCTGTTCAAGCGGCAGGCGCGGATGGACGTGTTCGGGATTGCGGCGGACCGCCGCCAGCGAACCATCACGATTGATGCCTACGGGCAGCAGGCAAGGTACTGGAAGCACTTCATGGCCGCAGCCCGCCGGTGGTTTGCGCTTGATGCTGGTGTTCTTGGGGCGGTGCCCACCCCAGCGGCGGACGCAGTGTTTGCGCATGTGCGCCTCGGCGACCTTGTCAGGTTTTCCGCGCAAGCTGTGGCCAAGGGAGCCCAAGGCCTTGCGCCATTGCCGAGTTGGTACTGGGACGGCGTCCTGCGCCGCCGCTCGGAGGAGGGCTATCCCGCGCCGTCGCCGCTCGTCGTGGTCGCGGAGGCCAAGGACACCGGCGCTGACAGCCTCAAGTCGTTGCTGGGCGAGCACAAGGGCACTATTCTGTCCCGGAGCATAGAGGAGGACTTCGCGACCCTCGTCCTTGCCAACCGCGTGCTGCTTTCGTGCTCCACATTTGGGTGGTGGGCGGCGGCGCTGCGGAGGAAAGCCGAGGTGCGTTTGCCGCAATTCGGCAACTGCGACCCAGCCTTCCCGATCCCGAACAAGGGCCCGGAGATGGTGGACTACAACCCAGGCATTGACGGGTGGACCTTCCCGGACCCCTTTGCGTTTGAGAACCGCCCGGCAGGCTTCCGCCGCCACTACTGAGCGCCAAATGTCTTGACCCACAAACGGCGCAAAGCACGCACGCAGAATCGCACCAACCCACTCCGTTGCCCCCGCCCAAAAACAAAGCTCGCGCACTGCGGCAGCCGCGGCCGATTCCCCGCGGGATCCAGGCTTCGGGGAGGGGACCGGCCGAGAATGGCTGTCGGGGAGCCGCGGCGACGTGTCCGTTCTCGAGCTCTCCGCCAAGTTGAACACTGGGCAGAGTTGCGTCGGGCCAGGAACTTTCGGGGCGCGGTGATTGGCCGGCACTTGCCTGGGCTTGCCCTGATCCCCTTGCCGCATATCTTCGGGCTCGAGGTCGGGGTTGCGGGCACGATGCGCCTTGCTGCTATTTTGGGCTGGCTGGCCGCCGCTGGCGTGGCCCTGGCCGCCGGCGAGCTCGTCTGCATCGAGGAGAGGCCCGCTGCGCAGCTGAGCACCAACCTCACGGCTGTTCTCGGCTGCTCCAGGGACCTGGCCAAAATGCAGGCCGCCTCGGAACAGGACACAATATTTGCTGTCCGATCTGTGATTGGGGTCATGGGCCCAAACACCACCTTGTTGGTGCCGTTGCCGGAAAACACCACCGCCTCGGACGGCATTCCGCTGTTCTGCGCCGCATTCACCTTTGACCCCGCCACGGGCGCCAGTGAGTGTCTGAACAGAGGCCTGCGCATGCCCCGCAGGCTTGTGCCTTCGGGGGAGGGCGGGGGCATCGAAAGTTCCAGCGCTCTTGCCACGGTGCCGAGGCACTGGTCGAGCTGCTGGCTCAACTTTTTGTTTTCGTCCACGCGCCGCCTCGGCTCAACTTTGCGCTGGCCGCCGTCCCCCTCGGTCTCCCCCGCCCATCGCGCCGCAGTCTATCGGAGCCACCCCAACGCGAACCAAACGGGTGACGACCATGCCGTGACCGCCAAGTGGACGCTGACAGGCGTGCGTCTGACCGACGAGGGGGTCTTCTCCGCGACTGGGAACTCCGTTGGCGTGGCGACAGTGGGCGTGGCTCACTCGGTGTCTAAGCCCGTTGATTTTGAGTTCTCGGACGAGGTGCAGGTGACCTTGGCGGCCGAGGTTGTCGTGAAGCTGATGCACGACGACGATGGAAGTCCGAACGCCAGCATTCCGGCAGCCGCAGGCCCCGACTACGGCGGCCAGAACTGGACCGCGTTTGCGCTCCCCGTCGCAACGCAGCGCTTGAACTTTGCCATTGTTGACAGCCCGGTGAGCGCGCGTGCCGTGCAGCCAGGGTCCGACCGCTCCTGCTCTTGCTCCTGCCGGGGCGGCATGCACTGTTGCCCCAGCCCACGCGGGCACAAACCCCCCTTTGCCCCAGCCCCTTGGGCGTTTCCTTTGCCCGGTTTGCGTTTTTGCTCCGCTCGTTTGCCGCGGCACGCCCTGCGATGCCAAACCTATCGCGCGCTTGCCCCATGGGGCGCGAGCCATCCGCGCGCCGCGCGGTCCGGGTCGTGGCGAAATTGCCCCCCCCCCCGCCCTCCCTCTGCCAGCAGCACCGCGCTCTTGCTTGATTTCGGCGTTGCCGCAACGTTCTCTTGCGCAGGAAGCGCCAATCATCTTGACGTCGAGCGACACATGGGCTGCCGGGTCGATCCTCAACGGGTTCCGCATGGGCGAGCTGTCGTCCTGGCTGGACCTTCCGCGCTTGGACGCCAAGACCGAAGAGTTCGGCTACAAGTCCTTGAGCGGCGTGACAATGCCCCTGACATCCGTGCTTGCCGCTGGGCCCCAGATCATCGGCACGAAGCACATCAAGTTCGTTGCCACTGTGGAGGCCAGCGTGGACCAGCCTATCGGCACGCCCATCGTCGTTGCCGACGACGACCGGCAGCCGTCAGCCGAAGCAGGTCGAAAGGAGCTTGTGTGGGCGCTGCGCCCCGTCGACCCGTCCGAGAACTATTTCAAGTCACTGGCTGGCGTCGGCGGCGCCCCGTCCTCCCAGATCGACCAGGCAGCCGACGCGGCCTTCTTGCAGCAGCTCGAGCTGCGTGGCTCGGCGGTGGCCCTGGAGTCGACAGGGTTTGCGCCGCGGCTGTCGCTGCAGCTGCACGTGGCGGCCCCCAACGGTCTGAGCCGGCCCGACCGCGGCTTCGTTCTCGCCGAGGTCGTCGTGCGCGATGGGCAGGCCTTTGCTCCCCGCGACGGCAGCGGCGCCATGCCCCCCCAGGAGGACTGGCTTCCGGGCCGAGAGGCGCGCATGCTGCTGAACGTCACGGTTCTGCGCCTGCCGGTGAACGGCATCCTCGTCAGCCCCTCGTTCATCGCCACGGAGAGCAACGTGGACTCGCCCTTCGCCACGTCGGCCATCAACGTCTTTGCGTCGCCGACCGTGTCGTGGCGCGTCACGCCAGTGAGCTCGGGCACGCTGGCCCAGACCCTGCCATCGTGGCTGTCGGTGGGGCGGGAGTCTGGCACGGGGTCTCGCAGCATCCAGGTGGCGGTGGACGCGCAGTCCCTTCCCGACGGGCGCCCTGCCGCCACGCACGTGCTCCGGATCGCACCCACGACGAGCACGGACGGCGGGGCGGCGTCCGAGGGCGCCACTCTGGTCACCATTGCCGCGCATATGCAGGCGGGCCGCGCCGTCATCGGCACGTCTGCGCTGGACATCCTCGTGCGGCCGGGGGACGTGGCGACCACGGGCCTCACCATCGCCAACGTGGGCCGCGCTCGGCTGGAAGTCGAGCTTTCCTCCCCCGAGTCGTGGATCCGGGTCGTGGACAGCACTGGCACGGCGCCCGGGTCCAGCGGCGGCACCGCGCCGGCCGTGAGCCAGCGCCTTGCCCCGGGCGAGGCGTCCACCTTCGTGCTCAAGGTTGCGCCTCCGCAGGACCAGCCGCAGGGTCTGTCGACGTCGGTTTCCCTGCAGACGTCGGACCCTCTGCTGCGCAGCGCGGTGGTGCCGCTCACTGTGCAGGTGGCCTGGGCCACGGTCTGCCCCTCGTCCTTCGCGCTGGCCTCCACCCCCTACCACCCCAGCGTGGGCCGCGTGGACGTTTCCAACCTGGGCCCGTTCGTGGTGTCGCTGGCCGTGGACCCCAACTCCTTCGTGACCATCGACCCCGAGAGCGGGGTCCCGCTGGCCAGGGCCTGGGACCTGGTCGGGTTTTCCGCGTCGGCGGGATCCGACCAGGGAAGCTCCACGGGCGGGGTGCAGCAGGGGTCGAGCTTCGTCCCCATCCTGCTCTCCGTCCCCGACGACCGGCTCGCGCCCGGATCGTCGCCCCGGGGCGTCACCGTCGGCCTGACCCACCCCCGCGGCCAGCTCATTGCCTCGTCGGTGGGCACCAGTTTCGCCATTCGGTTTGACATCGTGACGTGGCGCCGCACAGCGCAGGAGGAGGCCCAGTCGCAGGCGGCCGCCGCCTCGACCGGCGACGCTTCGGCCGCTGACGGCGGGGCGTCTGCCATGTCCGCGGCGGCCTTTGCGGCCTCTGGCGGGGCTGCCGCGGGCATGGTCCGCCGAGCCATCCAGTCTAGCTCCACCGTGGAGCTCGGGCTCGCGCAGCAGGGGGCGACCTTCATCGAGCGTCGCTCCATCACGGCGCGGTGCCAGTTCTTGCCCGGCCCAGTCGACTACAGAAAGTCCGTCATCTCCGCGCTCCCGCCCAGCGCCGACTACTTTGGCCCCGGCGGCGCGGGGGCGTTCCTCGTCGCGTACCAGGCCTTTGTCGTGCCGCCCCAGCTGTCCAAGCTCGAGGTGGCTCGCGTCACGACGGAGGAGCCAGTCCGCAGCCTGATCAGGACCGTTGCGAGGAACGGCTTCGGCTCTTTCGTGCCCGACTGGCTCACTCCTTCCACCGTGAAAGCAGCAACGCTGGACGAAGTGGTGGGAGTGCTGGTGCTCCTGGCGCGGTCGGAGCTGCAGTCCTTTGAGGTGCATTCGACGCCGCCGGCCTCGGGCGCGGCCTCCGAGAGCACCGCGACCACTCCCGGCGCGGCAGCCACCGCGTCGCCGGCGCCGTCCCCACTGCCCGCCGACCAAGACCTTGCGCGGCGGGCCCTGCAGCCTCTGGCCGACGGCGCCGCGTCTGCCGCGGACGGCTCGGAGCGCGCCGGCAGGTCTCCCGGTGGCGCGTCGCCGGCGCGCCAGCTTGCAGAGGTCAGTGCAATCAAGCTGTGCGCGTCTGCTCAGGAGCAAGCCGCCTTTGCAGGAACGGGCGCGCTCGGCGCCATGCAGGGCTGCACCAGCCTGCCGGCGACCAACTACACCGCCAGGCTGGACCAGGTGCTGGCAATGCCCAAGCCGTCCGCAGCCGAGCTCGCGCTGGCCCGCTCTCGGCTCAGCCTCCACATCGCGTCGGCGGCGGCCAACATCCGCCTGCGCCCCTACCCGCTGTCCGCGGCGCTGGCTGGAAACGGGCACCTGGACGCGCTCGTCCTGACCGCGGACGAGTTCGGGCAGGCCGCCGTGGTGTCGTCCGGCAGCGCCGACGGGCAGGAGGCCGCGGTCAAGCTCAGCATTCGCCTCGTCTCGGAGGGGCGGCTTGCCAACTCCAGCTCAGGCGGGGAGCAGGCCGGGCTGGTGAGCGCGGTGCGCGACCCGTTCCAGGACTCAATCACGCGAGTGTCGGTGCAGCCCACGCTGACGGGGACGGCGTCCTTCGTGGCGTTCCTGGGCGACGAGCCGCTCCAGGGGTCCGGCCAGCGCGTGGCCATCTCGGTGGCGGACTGCCCGCCGCCCTTTCAGGTCCCCGACAGCACGGGCATCGGCTGCCTCTGCGCGCCCGGGTTCGCGCTCAATCCCGACGCGCAGTTCGGCTGCACGCTGTGCGAGGAGGGCACGGAGAAGCCTCTGGCTGGCAACTCCACCACCTGCGACCGTTGCACGGGCCCGACCTTCTCGCTGGGGGGCGTGACGCGCTGCCGCGACTGCATCGACGGCGCAGCCTGCGCAGAGGGCCGGGTGACCGTGTTGCCTGGGACGTGGCACGAGGACCCCCGTGTCCTGCTCGCGGCAGTGCAACAGAGCGTCGCCGAGGGCAGGGCGCCCGCCGTCACGCTGCCTCGGAACACGTCGCTGCTGGCGCCGTCCGCGCGGCACAAGTGGTGGCTGCAGCTTTCCGACGTGGTCTTCCACGAGTGCCCCGTGGCTTCCTCCTGCCCCCGCAACGAGTCGACCACGGACTCGGCGCTGCAGGGCTGCGCGCGCGGCCATGGCGGGCCGCTCTGCGCGGTGTGCGAGCCGCACTATGCGACCTCGTCGGGGCTTGCCGGCACGCCCTGCATGGCCTGCTGGGACGACACGACGTCCTGGCTGGCCGCTGTGGGCTCGGGCGTGCTTGTGCTGGGCATGCTGGTGATGGTTGCCTCGCCCACCATTCGCTCCAGCGCCTCGGTGGCGGCAGGCAGGTCCTCTGACGCGTCTGCCCCCGCAGCCAAGGGCAGCGGGCAGGGCGGCGGCAAGGCTGGCGGTGGCGGGCAGAAGGGTCGGCGAAAGGGCATGCTGCCCGGATTCGCCCCCGACAGTGACGCCGACGAGCCCGCGACCCCGTCCGCAGCCTCGCCGGGCTCCGCCTTCCGTGTGACCGCCAAGCCGAAGCGCCGCGCAGCCACGCTCTTTGCAGGCGGGTTCGTCGTCGGTAGCCAGCAGCAGCAGCAGCAGCAGCAGCCTATCCAGAAGCCGTCGCCCCCCAGCTCAGCGACGGGTCGCGCCGCCGCGCTGGAGCTGGCACCGATTCGCCGCCCCGCCCCTGACGCTGCCGGCTCGGAGAGGACGGGTGACAAGCTCACCGGCAACGTGGGGCCCCGCAGCCCTCGCCGGGCGCGCTCGGTGATGAGCCCCCGCCGTGCCGGCACCGCAACCGGCACCGGGACCGGCACCGGGACCGGCACCGGGACCGGCACCGGCTCGCTGGGCCTTGACGAGTCTCCCCTGAGCCCAATCGGCACCGCCGGGCCGCCGCAGGGCTCTCCCCGGCTCCGCGGCGCACGCTCGCCCCTGCGGGACGCGGCCAGGTCCGTAATGGCCATTCGCGCACTGAACAAGCAGCGTGACGCCCTCGCCCCGCTGGGGGCGCCGGCCATCGGCGGGGTCCCTCTCAAGAAGGGCAAGTCTCTCTTCGACGCCGTGCAGACGGCCAAGCGCGCCTCGCTCCGCGCCCGCACCGAGGCGGCCAAGGAGCGCGCCACTCCTGTCATCCGTTCGCTCGTGAACTACCTGCAAGCCCTCTCCGTGCTGTCGGCGCTCAGGCTCGCGGGCAGCACAGAGGTCAGGTCTTCCTTCGCGCTGGCGGAAACGGCCGGCGGCGTGACGCTCTCCCTCTTCCCGGTGCAGTGCGCGACTCAGATGGGCTTCGTCCAGCGGTTCGTGGCCTCGCTGCTGCTGCCGCTGGCGGCTATGGCCATGCCCTTTGCCGTTGCCGCGGTGGTCACCGTGCTTCAGCTTCTGGACAGGGCGCTCGGCTGCTCGGCCGCTTGCAAGCGCGTCTGCTCCAAGTCTCGAAGCTCTGCCGACGCCGCCGGCGAAGCTCCCGCGGGCAGGGCCCTGTCCAAGCTCGGCTTCCGCTCCCGGGGCGGCCCGACGGTGTCGCTGCAAGGCGACCAGGCCAGCATCGACGGGTCCGCAAGGGCTGTCAAGGGCGAGACGTCGGGCCCGGGGGTGCTCCTCCTGGACGACGAGTCGCAGCAGGGCGACAAGGCGAGGGGCGATGCGGCCAAGCCCGGCGTTCTCCCCCCGCTGCGGCTCCTGCGGCGCAACGCCACCAAGGCGTCGTACAGCGTGGTGGCCCTCCTGTTCGTGCTGCACTTTGGCGTGCTCCGCGCCATCTTCCGCGCCTTTGAGCTCTACCCGTTCAAAATCTACGGCGAGACGCTGCTCTCGTCCGACTTTGTCACCGCGACGTCGGGCGAGGAGTACCGGTCGCTGGTGCTGCCGCTTGCCATCGCGGGGGGCATTTTGTACGGCGTGGGCATTCCCTTCGTGGGCGTCCTCGTGCTGTTGCGGAACGCGCACCGGCTGGAGGACGAGGGCTTCCGCGCCCGGTTCGGGTTCCTGTACCGGGGCCTGAGCCTGAAGCGGCGGGGCCGGTTCCTTTTCGAGGCGGTGGTTCTGATGCGCAAGACTGGCCTCGCTCTCATTGCCGCGTTCGGGGCGAGCGACGCTGTTGGCCAGGGCTACATGGCGGCCCTGTGGCTGCTGCTGTTTCTTGTCGCGCAGCTGGCGCTCAAGCCTTACAGCGACAACGTCGTCAACGCGCTGGAGGCGGTGTCGCTCACCTCGCTCACCATCACGCAGGTGGCCAACATGTACTACGCGACGTCGCTCTACTCGTGGCTGCCCCTGCTGGTCCTCATGTGCAACGCGGCAACGGTCGGCGCCTTTGTCGCCGTGCTGCTCACGCTGTCGTCCAGCGGCATCCGGTACGCCTGGGCGCTGATGTGCGGCCACCGCCGGCGGCTGACCAGGTCGCTCTTCCGGTGCTGCATGCCCGCACCTGACGAGGCGGAATCCGGCGGTTGCTGCGCTCGGGACGGCGGCGACCCGGTTGGCTCCAAGTCCGGCAGCACCGAGGAGTCGGACGAGCCCGCTCCAGACGCTGCAGTGGCCCCGCCCGTGGCGCGCAGCCTGCGCGACAACCAGCCCGCCCGCACGCCTCCCCGGCCGGCTCTGCACAGCGCGCCGGCGTTCAACGACCGCCGCCCCAGCATGCACGTGTTCGGCAACCCGCTGCTTCCCCAGAAGCAGTCACGACGCCGCCCAGAGGCCCCTGCCCTTCCTTCGTCTGGCCTGTCTGGCCTCGACGTCCAGTCTCCAGGGGCGTCCTCGTTCTCGGGCAGCGCCGCGGCGCTGGCTGCCGCGCTGTCGCCTCGGACAGCCAATGCCGCAAAGGCTGGCCGCCGCGCGCGGGGCGCACGGAGCGCAGCGCTTCCCGACGAAGCGGCTCCGCCAAAGCTCGCCGAAGTGTCGACCCGTACTCGTATCAGGGCCTCCAAGTGAGGCCTTTCGCTCTCGCTGAGTCATGCCAGGAGGAAGAGAAGAAAAAAACCTGAGCATCGGCGACATTTATCACCGTTTATCAATTGAGGCAACGAGCGGGCGCCCACCCGTGAGCGTGGCCCTTCCGTGCCAAGTTCGCTGCACCTGGCGAGCGCTTTGCGGCGCGAAAAGCAGCAGCCGTCTTCGTCTTATGTTGTGTTGTAGCCTTGCTCTCGTGATCTCGCTCTCGTCGGGCGGGAAGGCGCCCAGCTCGCGCGCCGCGACTGCCCCGCACAAGCGGCTCCGTGCGCCGTCGTGTTTCGGCTTTGGGAGAGTGCCGTGGCTCGGCCTGCGTGGGTTCGTGCAGAGAACTGGCTCGTGGTCCAATGGCGGCAAGCCCTGTCACGCAGGGAACAGTCGAGGCACACGCGGCGCACCGCATGGACTTGCCGATCGGTTGGCTTCTCGCAACACACTCCCACGCAAGTACGCACGTGCGCACCGTGCCCATGGTGGCGTGGCCCGGCGACGAACCCTTCGGCCGAGGGCAACTTGGGGGCTTGTTCGGCTCGTCCGGCTGAGGCACAGCGAGAGCGCAAGCGAGATCACAGCGTGCGTGGGTGAATCGCGGGTTCGCTCGGTTGCTCTCTCGTTCCGGACAGGCATTCCTCCGGGGAGGCCCTGAGAGCCGCGCGCTGGCGGACCGCAAAGCAAGGGACGTCGGCGCTACACCGTGCTGTCGCCGTCAAAGCCAACGGCTGCGGGCGAGTCAGGGCCGTCCTTTGCAGCTTCGAGAGCCGACCGGAGAGCGCGGTTCAGGAGCCATCGGGTGCCCACCGCGGCCACCGCCATTGCAACGCCCCTGCCCAGAACGGTTCCGATGGATCCCCAGCCCGCGGGGACGGCAAGGACCAGCCCCAGTGGCACGCCAACCGCCGCAACGCTGACGGCGTGCACGGCAGCGGGCGCAGCCGAGTCGAGCAGACAACGGAGCATGAGCATGTCCGCCCCTCGGGCAGAGTCCAAGACGTTGACCACCAGCGCGATGATGGTCACCCACCTTCCCAGCTCCACCGACTTGTGGCACGCCGCGGTGCCACACTCGTCGTAGAACGGCAAGGCCAGCAGCTCGGCGGGCAGCACTAGCACGACACTGGCGACTGCTGCCGTGGCTAGAACGACCAGGCCCCACGCCAGACGGAGGCTGCGCAGCCCGCCGGCAACGTCCCCCTCCCCGACGCGAGTGGCCGCCATTGCTGCCACCGACTCGAGCACAGCCGACGACGTGGTGAGCACTGGCCACACGCACCCTTCAGCGATGCGCAGCGCCACCACCTCTGCCACGGATATGGACCCCGCCACGATGACGACGAAGTAGTGCGAAAACAGGTCGACGCACACGGACACCATGGAAGGCAGGCCAAGGGACAAAAACAGCGACAGCGTCAGCGCCCATGCCTTGCCACCAGCGTCCACGCCGACGTCCGACAAGCGAGGCCTGGGCTCGCCGCCGGCCTCTGCCCTCGCGAGCAGCGCCGCTGCCGCAATGGACGCGACCAACGCCGACGCGATGGACGCCCAGGCGTACGCCCCGACCCCCAGAGTCGGCTGAAGGGCTGCAAACACAGCAAGCTTGGCCACCATCTCCAACACCCCAACAACGACGAGCTGCTCGGCCTCGTCGATGGCGCCGAGCAGCACCTCGAGGAGGCGCGCCATGATGCTCGGCGCCACTGCAAGTGACACGGCAACCGCCGACCGCTCCACGACGGCGCGGGCCCCGGGCGCCAGCCCCAGCCACGCCACGGCAGGGCCCTGCCCCGCAAGCAGCATCCCAGCCGTGACCACCGAAGCGGCAAGCGCAGCGACCAGCACGGCGAACCTCGAGCGGCGAGCCTCGGCCGCTTTGCCGCCACTGACCGCCTCTATCAGGGCCACCGCCATGCCATTCACCAGGGCGCACGCCGTCATGATCGCCCACTCCTCAAACATCATCACAAACGCGAGTCCTGCAAGGTCGTCTGGCAGTGCAGCGCGCGTCAGGACCAGGACGAGAAGGTCCCCAACGCCCACGCCAAGCGCGGCCACCGTCTCGCCGGCCGCGAGCTTCCAGACGCGATAAAGGTCTGCTGCGGCCACGACGGGCGCGCTCGACTCCGCCTCGGGCGCGCTGGCAACGGGGCTGCCCGCCGGCCTGAGCGGCTGCCGCTCCTCCTCCTCTGTCCGGGCCGTGGCGGGGCGGCGGGTGGCCATGCCAGCCTCCGCAACGCTGCCACCGCGCGCTAGCGCAAGGGGGACGCCCGCGTGCTGAGCAGCGCCGAAGGTGCTCCGAAGAACCCCCGGGAACCGCAATCCTGCCGCACGCGCAAGCCGCGGCTCCGGCGGCGCAGAGCCGCAGTCGTTTCTTGCGCGAGGCGCAGCTGTATCAGCCGCGCTCCGCCGGAAGCCAGCCCGGGCTCGGCGCGCGACACACCGCGCGACCGCGTGCTTGCGCCCCGCCCCATGGCCGCCTGGGGCCCCATCGTGGGCCGGGTGGCGTCGGCCATCGCTGTGGAGTCCATGTCCACAGTTCTGGAGGCCGGCTCCGAGGTGTCCGTGCTCGTGACCTCCCGCACTGCGCGGCCGACTGATCTCGTGGCGTTTAGCATGGTGCTCATAGTGGAAGAGTGGGTCATCGCCTCAGCGGGCGCCATGGTCCTTGGAGCCACACCGTTCGTGCTCGCGCGCGGGTCGGAGTCCCCTCGCAAGCGCGCCGCGATGGAGCGCTCCTTGTCGTTGGTGGCCGCGGTCACAGCCGCGGTGGCCGCGGCCGCGATGCTGGCTGCGGCTCCCCTGCTTCGGGCGCTGGAACAGCCCGAGGAGGCGGCCGAGCTGATGGGGCGCGCAGCGCCGCTGCTTTGCCTCACAGTCGTGCCGGCCCTGCTGTCTCGCTTCGCGGAGCAGACCCTTGCCGCAGCAGACGCCTGGGGGTTCTCCTCGACGCTGGGGGTGGCGTCGGCAGTGGTCAAGCCGGCGGCCTTCTGGCTGCTGTACCGCGCGTGGGGGGTGGACGGGTACGCCGCAGCATCGGTGCTGGCCGAGGCGGCGTACTGCTGCCTGGCGCTTGCGGGGGTGGCAATCACGCGCGCAGAGGCCGATGGGGCGACAGCCGCTGAGGCGTTGCTCCCGGTCCTAGTGGGCGCGCCGTGGGCAGACCTGGCGGAGGCCCGCGCGGCGGCGGGCGCGGGCGCGTCGGCCCTGCTGGAGGCGGTGTCTGGCCTGTGGTCCTACTACTTTGTGTACCTGCACGCCGCGGCCGCATCGGCGTCGCACGTGCTGGCGTTTCGCGTGGTCGAGGGGATCGCGTGGCCGGTCATCACCGTGTCCTCGGACGCAGTCGAGGCCAGCGCGGCTGTGGCGGCCACCGAGGCCGCCCGGTCCAAGCGCGGGCCGGCCCTTGCCCTTGGGTCAGCGGCAGCCATCCTCGCCGCCTTGTGCACTGCGGGGGCGGCCGCTGCTGCCGCGACGCCGGCCTCGCTGCTGGCGTGGCCCGTGCTGGACGAGGACGGCCTGAGCGGAGGCTGGTCCAGCGCGGTCGAAGAGGGGAAGTGGCTCGTTGTGGCCGCACTGCTGGTGCACGTGCTTGACTGCGCGCGCATGTGCGCAGCTGCACTCTTGCGCGTGGCAGGCGGGGGAGCCGTGCCGGCCGCTGCTGCAGCAGCAGCGCTTGCAGTTGTCGGGCCGGCCGCCGTGTACCTTTCCGAGTGGGCGCAGGGCGCTCGCGTGAGCGCTGCTGCCGCCATCGCTGCGCGCGCGCTGGGCGTTTGCACGAGCTTGGCAGTGCTTTGGCACGGGCTTGGCCGCGCCCGATCAAAGCAGGACTGAGAGCGCGAGTGCTCGAAGCGCCGCGAAGCCCGGCGCCCGCTATGCGTCTCCGCTTTCGTCGGAACGAAGGAGCAGCGCTGCCAATTTGGCGACCCCGCAAGCCCGGAGACCCGCTGCAAGTGCACACGAAAACGCAACCCACGGCTGCGGCACGTACGGGCCACCGCCCAGTCAAGGCATGTTCACTTGCCAAGCGCAGCCGACAGCCTTCGCCACACGCTCCCCACGGGGCCAAGCACCGGCCTCAACACTGGGGCGTGATTTGCTCACGGGATGCCCGGGCGGGCCTTGACGCCCTCGGTCCTGGAGCCGTCGGTTGAGGCTGTCGAAGTGCCTGCAGACACAGCGTCGAGCGATTCTTCGCCTGGCAGCTGTTGCCCGAGAAGCTGCAGCACCCGCGGGTACCACGTTTCCGCTGCCTCGTACCCCGCAAAGTAGAGGACAAAGACCTCGGGGCCAAAGCCGCCAGCCAGCGCCAGGCCGACGGCCACGAGGTCCGAGACCACGCGGCCGCCCAGCAGCTTCTGCGCAACTGCCCACGCAAGTGACCGCGCCGCGCACCGCCGTCGGGGGCTCTCGCACAGCTCCGGGGCCCGCAAGCCCTCCACCCAGTCGTGCAGCAGCTCGTCTGCGATGGCGGCGGCAGTCAGGGGTAGCCACGCCCACCAGTGGTCCTGCAAGGCGCCGGAGATGCATGCAGCCGACAGGACAATCGCGCCCATGCTCGCCGCGTGCTGCCAGCAGTCGATCTTGCCCGCGACCAAGCAGCCGGCCGCCTGAGACAACATCAGGATGCTGGCGAACACCGAGAGGCGCGCCGTCGCGACCACGGCGAGCACAGCGCAGGCGGTGGTGATTGCCGTGAGGCAAACGCGACGCCATTCGGGCACGGTTTTTGCAAGCTGTCCGACGGAGTTGTCCCCGTCAATCATGTCATCCGTGACTTTGACGAGGGCAGACGCCCACCAAAACGAAACCCCTGCGGCGACGACCCAGGGCCACGAATCGTCGCGATGCAGCGCCCAGCAGGCGGCAAGCACGACATCGAAGCACAGGTCGATCACGCCAGACACCCGCTGTTGCAAACGGGAGTCACGGGAGGGGGCAGCGGTCAGGCCGTCGAAGGATGCGGCCGGGGCCATGAGAGACCTCGCGCTCCGGCCCCAGCCCGCCTCGGGCCAAGCCAGACGTGCGCCTGCGCTTGCACTTGCGGCTGCGGCTGCGGCCACGCGCAAGAGCAGAGCGGCGGTTCGACATCGCTCGCTCTGTCAGCTGCTCAGCATGGGCAAGCACAGCAGCCGCAGCTGCCGACATGGCGCGCGCCCATGCCCCAGGCCAGGCGCTCGCCGGGCCGGGCAGCGCGGCGCTGCTGGCAGTCTGCGCGGCGTTCGCTCTGTACGTGGGCCAGGCGTACCTTGCCCGGCCGCCGCAGACGTGGGGAGAGGCGGTGGGGGAGGACTTTGCCAGCGGCTGGCGCGCCTGGCTGTTTGGCCCACACATTGTCGCGGGGAGCATCGCGACTCTGCTGGGGCCGGCGCAGCTACTGCCGTGGTGCTCGAGGGCCACCCACGGGTGGGTTGGAAGGGCAGTTCTGCTGTGCTCGACCGTCGCGAGCGTGTTTGGCATCGCCTTCGCCGCGCTGTTCGGGACTCACGGCGGGCCGGTAATGACGGCGTCGTTCATTGCCTACGGCGTGGCGCTCGCTGTTGCCGCGTGGGCGACCTGGCGATCCAGCGGGAGCAGCCAGGGGCAGCTGCACCAGGTTTGGGGGACACGACTTGCATTTCTGTCCGCGGGCTCGGCCATCTACCGGATTCTTGTGCTCCCCGTCTTCCTGGCCTCTCTGTGGGGTAGCGGGGACAGTGCTCTCTTGAGTCCCGAGGTGGAGACGTTGTGCCTGAACGCGGGCGCAGTGGCCTTTGTGCCCGTGTGCCTTGGTTTGGCTCACATCGCCGCGCCCGCCTCGCGCGAGGCCCCGCGCAGCAAGCAGCAGTGAGCAGCAGTGGGACCTGGTTGGGGTGCGAGACGATGCACACGTGTTGTTGCCGGGGCACGCGAGCGCAGAGGGGCTGGCGGGGCGTGAAGACGGTGTTTGCTGGCGCTGTTTGCAAAGCGTTCATTGCTGCTCCCCACGCACAGCCTCGCGGTCCCGCAGCCGCGGCGGTGCCGCATCTTGAAAGCGATGCACACACGCGGAAGCGCAGGCAAGCGAAACACAACCCACACCTCCTCGTAGAGCGTTGAGGCGACAATGGGACAACGTTGTCGCCAAAGGCATGATGGATTGGAACCAGGGTTGCCTCAGATGGGCCTGGCGAATGACCATCGTTGGGGGGGTCCTGGCGGGGCACTGGTCAGAGTTGGGGCTGCCGGCCGCGAGACTTGCAGGGGTCAAGGCCAGGAGCTCGAATCTCGCCACGGTGCCACGGGAGTGCGGGCCCAGTGCAACTGCCCCACCATAGCGACCTGGTGGCATTCGGGAACCCCACGTCAGGCCAACGCCTTGTCAAGCTCAGCCCAGCGTGACGGACTCGCCACAGCCAAGGACGTCCTGCTGCGCCTCAGTGACAAGCCAGGGCTCGTGTTCGCCAGGCACGTCGATCCTTGCGTCCATGAACGTGCCGTAGTCGTACGTGATTTCCTCGCCTTGGGCCACGCTGCGGAGCGCCACGAGGACGGTGCGCATGGACACGAGTGCGGGCCGCGAGGCGCCCGGCTCGTCCCGCACCTCGAAGCGGACCTCGACTCGGCAGTTTGGGTCGGGGCTGTGGTTGGGAAAGAGGTCGATGCCCATGGGCGCGACGTACAGCGTTCCAAGCGAAGTCAAAATGCGGTCCATGTGGTCAGCGGCTGTCGCGACGCCGCTGCCGCAGCAGGCGGTGTCAAACTCGAATCCGGGGCCCTCGTAGTCGAGCACGAGCCCTGACGGCGGCGGCACGAGTACATCCTCCCCGGCGTCGACGCTCCGAGCCGCAAACAAGCCGATCCCCTCGATGGGCGACCGAGCAATGCGCGCCGCCGGCGGCGCCTCGTCAGGCAGCCAAGCCCGCGCAGGGAAGCTCCAGTTTGCGCCCTGTGCTGCAATCAGCTCCGCCACCATGACCTCGCACGGAAGCTTGAACTGCTCGATGAAGTCCTCTCGCACAACGAAGCGCGTCGAGGAGCCTGGCGCCAGGCGGCCTGAGTCGAGGTCTGCAGCCGCGGCGCGAGCCGCAGCGACGAGGACCGCCGCAGCCGCGGCTGCCTTGAGCAGCAGTTGGGGTTTGTTCCTGTGCCACATTTGGCTGCTCAGGTGGTTCAGAACGGCTCGCCAGGCCGCAGGCGGCTCGGCTTCGCAGGAGCGCGGCTGTTCTGCAACACCCAGGAGTGGCAGAGCTCGCGGCGCTGCAGAGCTCGCGGCGCTGCAGAGTCGCCGGGCAAAAAAGCGTGGACGGCGACGCGGTGTCGCCCGGGGGCCAGTGCCGAGCTCGGAATCGAGTGCTTCAGGACGTTCTGGCTTATGGCGATCGAGGGGGAATCGCTGGCGCGAGGGAGAGGGCGGCAACGGTGGCGCTAAGCAACTCGCCGCGTCCGACACTTGACCCAAGCGTCCCACTCACGCGGCAAGCCCGGCGGCTCGCAGGAAGCTCCGCAGGTGCAGCCGTGCTGCTGCGCACTCGAGCAGTTGGTCGACGCTTGGGGCGTTTTCTGCATCATTGGGGGGGGGCACAAAATTCGGTTTGCACGTCTGATTGTCAGCGTAGATTCAACGTCTGCGGACAAATATGAGATCAGCCAGATTTGGGGCATATCCAGCCTCGGCAAGGCCCGCGAGAGATCGGCGCTGCTCCCCGCCCCTCCCAGCCAACGCTCGCCCAGCACCCCGCGCAGCTGACAGCATGGCCACCCATGCTACGAATGAGCGTGCAATGGCGAGCGCGATCTGGGAGGCGGCGAGTGCCGGGGATACCGCTGAGACCCGTAGGCTGCTCGATGAGGGCGCGCCGGTGGACTGCAAAAACGATGCCAACGTGAGCGCTTGCTGTCACGGCGTGGCGCCTCCCCCGTTCCCAAGGGCAAGGAGCGCGATACCGCAAGACATGCGTCTCTCTCCCGCCAGTTGGGCTGCTGCACCACGGCTCGCGCGGCAAGACATGTGGGGCGGTCCGGAACGCTGGGGCAACGAGGCGGTGTCATGGCGAGCTGGGCGCCGCTGGGTGGCTCACGAGAGGCCACGCCGGTCGCCTACTGCGAGGGCTGAGTTTGTCGGGGGCACACAACCTCGCAGGATGGCTCTACGGCGCTTGCTGCTGCTGCATCCGGTGGCCACAAGGACACGGTGGAGCTGCTGCTGGACCGGGGCGCCAACCTGAGGGTCAAGGGCCCCGTGAGTGCGTGTTGCTTGCGACGGGCCGCGCCAGGCGTCACGGGCGGGCGCGAGAGGACGATGGCAATGGTGCGTGGGGGCGTCGTGGTCCTGTCGCGGTCCGGCATGTGAGGCAGCGCTGGCGGGGGGGAGATGTCGGCAGGGGAGCGATGGTGCGACGCAGTGCGGTGACATGCGGGCCCGCGACGTCGCAGGGTGGGTTTACGGCGCTTGTCTCAGCAGCACGGTATGGCCACAAGGACACGGTGGAGCTGCTGCTGGACCGGGGTGCCTACCTGGAGGCTAAGGGCTATGTGAGTGCGGCGGTCGAGTGTTTCTGCGCGACGGGCCGCGCCGGGCGTCACGGGCGGGCGCGAGGGGACGATGGCAATGGTGCGTCGGGGCGTCGTGGTCCTGTCGCGGTCCGGCGTGTGAGGCGGCGCTGGCGGGGGGGGCATGTCGGCAGGGGAGCGATGGTGCGACGAGGTGCGGTGATATGCGGGCATGCGGCGTCGCAGTATGGTGGTACGGCGCTTGTGCTGGCTGCATCCGGTGGCCACAAGGACACGGTGGAGCTGCTGCTGGACTGGGGCGCCAACCTGGAGGCCAAGGGCCGCGTGAGTGCGGCGGCCGTGTGGTGCTGCGCGACGGGCCGCGCCAGGCGTCACGGGCGGGCGCGTGGGGACGATGGCAATGATGCATCGGGGCGTCGTGCCCCTATCGAGGGCAGGTGTGGGAGCAGGCGCTGGCGGGGGGGGTATGCCGGAAGGGGGCGATGGGTGCGACGAGGTGTGGTGACATGCGGGCCCGCGATGTTGCAGCGATTGGGCACAGCGCTTGTTCGTGCTGCATGGCGTGGCCACAAGGACACGGTGGAGCTGCTGCTGGACCGGGGCGCCGACCTGGAGGCCAAGGACTATGTGAGTGCGGCGGTCGTGTGAAGCTGCGCGACAGGCCGCGCCAGGCATCACAGGCGGACCGGTGGGTGGCAGTGACGATGGCGAGCTGGGGCGCCGTGTCCTGTGGGGGGCGAACGTGTGAGGCAGCGCTGGCGGGGGGGAGATGTCGGCAGGGGAACGATGGTGCGACGAGGTGCGGTGACATGCGGGCCCACAACATTGCAGGATGGTGGCACGGCGCTTGGTCAGGCTGCATCTGGTGGCCATGAACATCGTTGGGGGGGGTCGAAAACTCGCGTAACCATACCACACACTCGATTCACAGACTCACCAATCACCAATCCAGCAACTCCATCACCGATGAGTCACAAACCGCGCCAAACCCGCAATCCCAAGTCTCAAGTCCCAGATCCCTGCCATCACACTGCCTCGAGTCGCCACACAGCCGCCCCTGCTCACCGCAAACGCTCCACCTGTGAACATCGTTGGGGGGGGTCGAAAACTCGCGTAACCATACCACACACTCGATTCACAGACTCACCAATCACCAATCCAGCAACTCCATCACCAATGAGTCACAAACCGCGCCAAACCCACAATCCCAAGTCCCAAGCCCAGATCACTCCCATCACACTGCCTCGAGTCGCCACTCAGCCGCCCCTGCTCACCGCAAACGCTCCACCTGCTGTCGCAGGTACTGCGTCTGCCCGATCAGCTGGGTCGCCAGTCCCTTGGCGATGACCTCGTTCAGCCTCGACAGCCAGCGGAAGGCCCAGCGCGCACGCTCCCTCGGCCGGTCGCCAAAGGCCGTGTCCGCCACCTTCTTGAGGAAGGCGAAGGCCGCCGGTCCCATGCGTCCCGTGGTCGTGATGACGAAGGGCACAATGGAGCTCATGTTGTCCTTTGTAGCTGAGCTCTTCTTGTACTCCCTCATCTTGTCATTCTCACGGCGCTCGAGAAAGGCGTCCATGTTCTGCAGGCCCTGCGTCACGTAGGACTTGCTCACCGCCGAGGTGATCTGCACGTCGACGAGACGGGTGGTCTCGAAGTCGACGTGCACCCGCAGGTCCGGTCGCTTGCGCGCGGCCTCGCTGGACCCCGGCTGGGATCCAAAGCGCGCCTGACCGTCCTGCCAGCTGGAGGGCTCCACCACCGACTGCAGCCCCGCCGAGCGCACCGCCGCGTGCAGGACGTCGCGGACGTCGTTGTGCGCCCGGATGGTGGAGCCCTTGCCGCAGCGGCAACGCGCCAGGTGGTGCGCCACGCCGGAGACCCCGCCGATGTGGACAGTGCCTCTCGCGGTGGTGTCTCGCTGCATGCACGCGCAGTTGATCGACACGCCGTCCGGCACCACGTGGTCGGCCTCGGAGGCTCCAATGCGGTAGCGTTCCACCACCGCAAACTCCTCGTCCGTGAGCCCGCGGGGTCCCATCATCGTGTTGCGGAGCCAGTAGTGCGTTCCCGGCACGCATGCCTCCCGGAACGCGACCAGGTCGCTCATGACGCGGAACATGGCCGGGTCGTCGATGTTGGCGACACGCTTCTCCGTCGTGCCCTTGGCCAGCGCCTCGGCCCTGCAGCGTGCTGTGCAGGCCCTGCGCGCCTTGGCCAGACGGCGCAGGAAGGCGCACTCGTGCTTGATGCGCAGCATGTCGTCGTGGTGCAGCACCATCTTGCGCTGCAGGGCGCCTCGGTCTGCTCGTTCGCCCGCGCCGTCACCCCGTCGCCGTACAGGCACTTGCGGAGCTTGGCCTTCAGCTCGCCCGGCAGCTTACCCAGGGTGTCGGGCAAGAAGCCCTCGAACCCTGTCGCTGCGGCCAGGCAGCGGGCTCCCTTGCATGCCCTGATGAACTCCTCCACCAGGTTTGCAGTTGCCTCCATGTCATCCGACGACTCGTCGTCAGATCTGAGCTCCATCATCGCCTCCAGCGCCAGCTCCTCGATCTCGGCGCGCAGCTCTTCCAGGCCCTCGACAGCCCCCGCGATGTCCGACCTCCACACGTGCGCCAGCTGGTAGCGCTTCTTCACCCTGGCGTCATGAAGGTCGGCCTCCTTGCCCACGACGCAGTCCTTGTCCGGCCTGAAGTACCGTGCCTCGGTGCAGGCGTCCTTGTACTCCTTGCTGTCCCGCTCGTAGTCCCGGTAGGCTCCCTTGGCGACCTCCTCGCATCGCAGCAGGATGTCGCCCACCTCCTTGGTCGCATCGCTGCGGTCTGAGCGCTTCAGCGAGCTCCTCACGAGTTTCTTGAGCGAGATGCCCTTCCAGTTGGGGTCGTTGCCGTCCGCGTCCGCGTCGGGTCCGTCCCTGGCCAACCCGATCGCCGGCGTTCGCCTGACCGAGTAGACCTGTGCCGCATCCGCTCTCGGCTGTGCGGCATCAGATGTCTCTTGGCCGGTTGGAGCGCCAGCCGCACTAGCTGCCGCTGCGCCGCCGCCGCTCGTCGTCATCTCGGTCGCCGCTCCCGCCGCGCTGGCGGCAGCCGCACCTCCGCCGACCGTCTGGCCTCCGCTTGTCGGTGTTGGCTGATGCCCCGGTTCAGCCGCTCCCCCGTACCGCTGACGAGCCAGCCGTCCAGCGTACCTGCAAGCTGCTGCCCGTGCGCCGGCCCCTCCTCGCAGTCCTCCTTGGACTCGCTCTCTCCGACCGCCGGGTGGTCCACCCACGGCGTGCCGCCCGCTGCAGCAGCCGCCGCACCCGACTCATCCTCCGCTTCCGCCTCGCCGGCGTTGGCTGGTCCCGCTCCGGCACCACTCCCCGACGCCGCTTCGCCTCCGCCTCCACCAGTGCCGGGTCCGTCGAGGGCCTCCTCCGGCGGTGGTGCCATCTCGAACCGCCCTTTCCGCATGTCTCGAACGGCCTCGATGAAGCCCGCTGTCGCCTTCGAAGCGGAACTGCGCCACGCCAGGCAGGCCCATGCCCCCGGCTTTGCAGCCCCTGCTCAGCATCTTTGCCAGCCTCATCTGAGCGTAGCCTCCCTTCTTCAAGGCCGGGTTGGACGCTGCCGATGCGAGCCGAGTCACACCGTCGGCTTCCCGGCCCAGGGAGCGCCCACCACGCCTCCGCCTTGCGTGCTCGTCCGGCAGCCCCCGAACAAGCGCCTCGATGGCCTTGGACATGGCCTCACGGAAGCCGTCCTCGGTCACCGTGCACATCTCGTCCGAGAGCGCGTGGCCGATCGCATCCAGCTCCGTCTGGTGTGCCACCGCGACAGGTTGGCCACAGCGCCGCGTGGAACACCGCCAGCTCCTGACCCGCCGCCGCACCCGCTGCTCTTGTGCAGGTAGCTGAACTTCTGGCCCACCACTGACAGCAGCAGGTGGTGCGCCCTCCTTTGAGCGCAGCAGACATCGATGCCCGCGAGGCAGGCGCTCCGCCCGCCGGCCCGAACTCCTTCTCCAGTGGCCACCTCCGGCGAGGTCCGCTCCCACAGGACACTGCAGCACCGCCACGCTCCGTTCGGTGAGGTGGCACCCCTCCAGCACCGAGGGTGGGGACCCTGGATCGTCCCTACTC